>JAAXCT010000168.1:600000-997840 GCA_012490785.1 Eragrostis nindensis
TGTTCCGTCGTCCCTTGATACGGCTGGATGAGAGAAGAGCAGCTACAAAGATCGTGACTTCATGAGGGTCAGGTGGACGAGCTTAATCATGCAGGATTAATATTAATTAATAAAGATCAACAATGGGGACAAGTTTCGGAGCAATCGGGTGAAGTAAGGTTGCTACGATGATGCAGCTGTCTTTTAATAAAGGAGGTCGATATATATAATCGATCATTAAGGCTACTCCCAATGAGAGTTTCATTTTCAATAAATGAAGTGCCACATATGCATTTTTGATGACATGATAATAGAATTATGAAGAGAGAGAGGGAAGTGGTTTCATCTAGATGAAACCATCTCTACACTGTTTCTAACACAGTTTGTCTCTTGCATGTGCTTCTTGGAAACAGTGAAAATGAAACTATGTATTATATGAGCTATTTCAACCATCAAATAATTGTCTTGCTGCTTATGTAACACTTTTAAAAACAACAAAATGAAATCACCCATTGGGACTAGCCTAACAAGCTCGGGTACTGTCAGTGGCCATACATGGTTCTACTTCTTCAACATTGTTGCTATTTCTACTAGCCAATAGCCAAGCTAATAATGATATCTGGATCCTTGGGTCAAGAAAAGGAAAGGCCAATGAAAGGCTACCAGAATGCAACGGCCAACTACATGAATCCGCATGTATGCATGTTCCATGCAGCCTTGCACAGATAAGACCCACCGACCACCGAGCTATGAGCTGATAAAAATACATCGATATAAGCTTGCAGCGCACAACACATGAACGTTTGATATTTATCTTCTTCTTCTTTTGCGAACCCTTTTCCTTTTTCTGAAAAAAATAATACGATGTTATTTATAAAACGAATTTTATATTGTTATGCCATATAAACCTTATAAAATACTAAAAGAAAATAAATGGTCAGCCCGATATCCTGCATACTATTGTAGAGTAACTAATAGTATTTTTTTCAGTTTGAGGGGTTTATGAAAATAACTCCATCATCAATTAAATAGTGCTAGCCCAAAAGGTCAAAAAATTATGTAAACTGATAAATTCTCGATAAACCATGAACTATAATAACAAGTCTAGCCGCGCATATAAATAGTGCTAGCACAAAAAGTCACAAAATCATGTAAACTGATAAATTCTCGATAAACCATGAACTATAATAACAAGTCTAGCCGCGCATATAAATAGTGCTAGCACAAAAAGTCACAAAATCATGTAAACTGATAAATTCTCGATAAACCATGAACTATAATAACAAGTCTAGCCGCGCATATAAATAGTGCTAGCACAAAAAGTCACAAAATCATGTAAACTGATAAATCTCGATAAACCATGAACTATAATAACAAGTCTAGCCGCGCAATATACGCGGGCCATCTTGCTAGTTTTTTAATAAAAAGAATGGTCAAACGGGATGTCTGAGAGTCAACGAATGCTTACATTTGCGACGGAGGGAACACTATTTCTCAAAAAAAAAAAAAAGCGTCATATGCAGTCCAAAAGAGTCCTTGACAAAGCCAGATTAAACTAGAGTCACACAACAACTATGTATGGAGACAAATTTGCAATTAATCAACTTACTGAACATGAATCAAATTTATAAGAACTAAGCTGCTGACGTGTCGTGCTGATTCCTTGCTAGTAGCTAGTATGCACAAGCTATGTACACAAGTAACGTGTCGAGCAGTTGGTTCAGCGCTCCTCATCGGCGGCGAGCCAGCGCTTCCAGTCGACGAGCGCCTGGCACGCGCGCGAGCAGTATGCGGAGGAGCCAGCACAGCCAGAAGTCGTGCCGCCCGCAGCGGACATGCAAACAGAGAAAGTTGTTGGGGCCAGCACAGCACCCAACATGAACCGGCGGCAAAGAGGAGCTCGCGCACTGCAGCATGAAGCGGGCAGGAGCTGGCGCCGTAACCGTCGTGCAGGGGAGGTGCCCTTGCCGCACAGCACGCCCGCACCACAGGAAGCAGAGCTGAGCAGAGGTCAACGTTCCGTTTGGTTACCATGCTGAGGAGGTTGCCGGCAGCCGTGCCCCGCCGGAGGCAGAAACTGGTGCGCCGGCTCCGACCACCTGCTCGCGCGCACAGAGACGGCGGCCGCTGACGCTCGTGGCTAGGTCCCGGAAGCATCTGCACATTTTTTTTTTCCTTGAGCTCCTACCATCTGCACATCTGAGCATACAGAGACGGACGACCTCAATACAAACAAGACGAGAACCCAATAACAGCCCACAGAAGCAGCAACGCAAAAGGCTTGATTCGTTGCCTGGCTAAGGCCTGGCTTCTGTGTTGAAACATCGCTAGACGAACCCCCGGCAATGCAAAAGTACCCCCGTAGGCCACGCTTACCTAATGGTAGAGTTACCAAAACTCGCTCCCCATTCCTCACTCGCTTGCCATCCACTCCACTTTTGCTCTAGCGCTCATCAAGGTCTCCATCTCAACGACGATGGTATGTGACACCCCACCCCCCCCCCCCCCCCCCCCCCCTTTTTTTTTTTGTTGAGGTGCCACATGCCCTATCTGGTGGTTATCATAGATGCTAACATTTACATTTTCAAGAATGTACGGGTTGGTAGATGCTATTTTATTATTTCATAGTATTATTCGGTATTATTCTTGCTATGTGTATTTGTTTGTCTTAGAGGGGCAAGACTAAGGGACTATTGTGGTTGATTGCTTGACTTCAAGGCCAAAAGATGAAATACGGTAATAACTGTTATAATAAAACTTATTGGAGAAGGAAAGAAAGTTCCAGGAGAACTTATCCTAGTCCTACTCCATATGTGGGCAATTTACCAAAGAGTTCCTCTCCTAGTAGGAAAGGAGGGCCTCAACCCCGAGTATAAATAGTGGAGCACCCCAAGCATTGTAAACACAAGTTTATTCAGAATAATAAAGAGAAGGCTCCACCCTACATTGTGTCTCGCCTCTTGTCTACTTTTGTTGTTGTTCTCTCCCGTCGATAGCGTTATTATAACACGTTATCAGCACGCTCTACGGAGCAAGTAGAAGCCGCCGAAGTCGACGACCAGGAGGAGTCGGCGAGTTCTTCAACTCGCTGCCTCGGGAAGCGCGTCGACCTTGGGAATCGAGCCACCTCGATTTCCGTGCTCGACGACATCGACGTCCGCGCCAACGCGAAGCTGTTGACGGGGAACGACTACACGGCTACTCGATCTACACTGCATCGACTAGCTCCTGCATCGACTCGCGATCGACTACATCGAACCCTAAGGTATCCTGAAGTTCTACCCTATCGGTCTCGATCGATCGCTGGACTCGTTGTAGTCCAGGATCAAGAAATCCCCCCTGCATATGGCCCCAGTTTTTCTAAACCGGGATTTGTTTTCCCCACCTAGAAACGAGGGTTCACGGTAAGGTGGAGTTGGTAGCCACCACCGTGGGGCTTGTAGCCACCACATGCACAGATCTATGGCTCGAAGGCCATCACAGCATCATACACAGCAAAGAAAAAAAAGGGAGCGGTAAGAACATCCTAACCCTAACCCTAACCCTAGCCGGTGAGATGCATCTCGTCGGAACACAAACTGTAGAGCCAACGGATGAACCAACGAACGCATATGTGGTTCTGCAGATCCTGAATCCTCCTAACCCTAGCTCGTCGGCGACAGCTAGGAGCTCGCCGCCGACCACCGTGCCCGCAAGCCGCGCCACCGCGCTGCCCTGGAACCGCCGCGCTGTGAGTCGAGCCGCGCCGCGAAGCCGCGCATCAAGCCGAACCGCAGCTCGGGCTCGGGCTCGAGCTCCTCCGCCACGCGGGGCCCGCCGACCCGCCGCCTCCGCATCCGCGTCGCCGCACGCCGGCGCCGACCCCTCCGGCCACCACGTATGGTGGCCAGGCCCAGATCTGGGGCCGAGGTCACCGATCTGACCTCGGGCCATCGGATCTGGGGGGCTGGGACCCCTCCGCCGCATGGGGGACCCCGGGCCGTCACCTTCCTCGCCGATGACGGTGGTGAGTCGCACGCTCACCGCCGCCGCCACCTTCGCCTCGTCGCGCCACGCCGAAGGCCGTGAACGATGACTGTACCCGCGCTCCCCGCACCGGTGCCACGAGCCACCACCACCCTGGAGCCGGGCCCCGCACGAGCTCGCCCCGGGGGCCCCCGCCTTCCTCCGCAACGCCGCCGCGAGCTCCTGGATGAGCTCGCCCGCCGCCGCTGCACGGGTGAGAGAGAGGAGAAGGGAGAGAGTGAGCGGATTAGGGTTTCAACCCTAATCCGACTCGACTCTTATACCCGGCCAGGCAGGCCGGGCTGGTGGGCTGGGCCGGGGTGGGCTGGGTGGGCCGTGTTCGGCCCACCAGGCCGGCCTGTTTCGAAAAAACAGAGAAAAAAAAGAAAAATGCGAGGAAAATGCGGGAAATTGGTAATTTTGCGGAAAACCCCCTGAAAAAGCTAGAAATTGAGGTTTGGTACTGAACTTTTGCAGAAAAGCCCCTGGATTTTTCCAGAATAGAACCCGCAGTCCTTTTTTTTGCAAATAGGTCCAAATTGTTCTGAATTTACGATTTGACCTAGAATTTTTGCAAAATAGACCCTGTAGTCTCTGGAAAAGGGATGAACACTGTTATTTTGCAGATGACACCTTGGGTTTTAGGAGATTTATGTCAGAAACATAATAACTTGCTGTTTTTGCTGTTTGAACCTCCTGTTTGTGCATAATTACTGTGTTCTTGATCTGAAATCTTGCATATCATGTATAATGAATTAAAACATGATTAAAATGTGCCTTTAATCATAGAAACATGGTTTTAGGTCTTTTCTTCGAGTTTTTGATCCGCTACTCTTTGCATTCTACAAATTGTTTACTAGAAGTAAACCTATGCACTTTCATATGAATATCTTGTAGATATCTCAATTTGTGAAACATGAATTCGATGTGCTTATCTTGAATGGTTTTAACTATTTATCTTGATCACATGATGATGAAATCCTCTTGAGTGTTAAAAATCTCTTGAAGATGATTAAACTCAAGAATGAGGATATTGATCCAACTGAAGTGGATAAATCTCAGGCACTGGATTTCCTGAGTCATCACTTAAGCATTTTCCTGCAGAATGAATAATGAATGAAAATAGTCTAAAGGTCTTGTGGGGCTCTCTGAATGAGCACTTTGAGAAGATGAAATCTTTCTTAAATAGTTGAGCGTGAATGGCAGCACCTACGTCTCAACATTACAAGACATTTGTGGGTTATAATACCGTATAGTATGAGATCGTCACTCACATGAAGATTTGTGACGTTGAACTTGGTAAAACAAGCTCATACATAAAACTCTCTACCTAACACCCCAAGCTCGCTTATGTGAGTAGCCAGTATCCCTGAGTAATGACTTGAAGTATGATCAGGGGGAGAATGAGACGATCTTGTAGGATCATACGTCTTGTTACACTGGCTAAATAGCACCGAATGCTATATTATTCACGGAGAATGATAAGGGGAAGGGCCAATGGAAGGCACCTGAGAAAGGTAAAGGTAAAGCCTGACAATTCAAGAAGAATAAGAATGCTAAGGTTTAGCAGCCTAAAGAGGAAGCATATGGTAAACAAGATCAAGATTGTTATAGGTGTAGAAAAACACCCAAGCACCTTATCGAATTGTACCAAGAACTTCAGGGTAAGAAGAAGAATTCCTAGAAGGAAGTCAACCTCATTAAAAGCATGTAGCTTGAAGTTGAAGGAGTCTTCACAAACCATTGAAGAGAAGAATGAAAACATCTTGTAGATGGAAGGTACGTCACAATATGAGACCAAGAACCTTGAAGGATCAAGCTGCAATTCTGAAAATTGAGCTTTGGATGATAACCTCGTGAATGAGGATAATCTTCTTGGTGATGAATTAGAAGCCGTGCATAGGGACTCGAAATAGTCCAAAATACCGATCTAGTAGATGGTAATTGTGGAAGTAGTAATGCAATTAGTCTTGATTCCTGAATTGATTTAAGTGGATTAATGTAATCTCTAGTAGAGACCTCATTTTTAATACATAATAGATTGAAGTCTATGTGTCAAGCTTTGGTTTTTCTTTTACCTTATTGCTACAATACCTCCGAGAATTGTATCCATTACTTTTGCACCCATTTAATTGTTTACATGTAGTAAACTTAAATGCACATGTATTTTGAATCATTTGTTCCATTTTCTAGTAGAATAAAAATCCTGATTAACCTAGAATGGTTATTAAACCCTGCATGGTTACTATCCAGTCTGGTCACTAAAAATACCAAAATTGTTCCTAGAAGTGAGATATTTCTTGAAGAATTATGCAACCCAAGAAGAGTGAATTGCATGCTACTTTTGCAGAATAATTAATAGTTGTGCAATATTTTGGTATAAAGTAAATTGAATTGGAATAATCCTAAAATATTTTGGGACTCACCGAATGAGTAAATCAAGAAGATAACCCAAATATTGGCACATGAATGTCAGTGTATTTGAGATGACTTGAAGTTTCATATCATTACACTTTAGGAATTATGTTGCTGTTTAATGCATAAACTTCTGGGATCACGTAGAAACCGAAAGTGAATTATTTAGCAACATAAGTTAATCCAGACTATTACCATTGTCTTAAGTACAGAATACTTGGTCATTGGCACAACATTCGTCAAATTCATAGAAGAATTTGAGAATGCATATACTAGGAAGCTTGCAGCTAGTATAACAGGATTATTGGACAAAAATCTTGAAGATAAAATCTGTTTACTATAGCTCTCATGAAGAAGAGAGACAATACAATCATAGAAGATTGATTGTAGTTTCATAGATATCATCACTAAAACCTTGAAGGCTTGAGCGAGAATTCTGAAAATATAGCTCCCGATGATAACCTCCTGGATGAGGATGATCATTTTAGTGATGAATTAAATGTGTGTATGGGGACGCGGCATAGTCTTCCAAATTTAAAATAAACTACCAAGTAGTAGTTGTTATATAGAGGTGCATTAAGTTTATAATTCTTGAAAGAATTAGATGGATCATGCAAACTTTTAGAAGAGTGAGTATTTATTTTATCCTGAAGAGATATTAGCTTGAAGCTTAAGCCTGAAGCATGCAAATAATATTCTCGGTTGCAAATGAATTTGTTCTTTATCTACGATATAGCTTGCAGTCTATATGTAGCTTGGATTTGGCTTGATTTTTCTTGCCTTTGTTTTAATACCAGAAGTATACTTGTTAAATTTCGCTTGGAATATATGGATTATATGCTGAACATAATGATTTACCAAGTCTGTTAGTATTAATCATCTGCAATGATATTTGTCCACTATGAAGCCACATATAAGTTCTTTTGCATTACTACCAAGCAGGTAGAATGGAAATTAGAAGCACATGAACCAATGCAAGTATTTTTATCACAATCTACCCTACTCACATGATTTCGGAGAATATTGTGTACATGAATGGTACATATGTGAGTTTTTTCACACTATTATTGTTATACTAGTAGTATATTTGCAGCCTATGATACATGCATTGTGTCGTAGCGAATGCAAGAAGCATCCAATGAACTTGAAGTTTAGTGATGGTGTGATAAGGGGGAGAATTTTGATTGATGATGGCATAGGAAATGTGGATATATTAGAAAATCTAATAGACATGATCTAGTCCTGGATGATTGGATTAAACATTGAAAATGTTGGCAATCAAATATTCTAGAAGAATAAAATTCCTTGCATGTTTTAACATTATGAAACTTATTGTTTCTTTTACCTTGAAGTGTTTATTTGACCTTGAAGTGTTTTATTTGGAGTTTATGATTTATGCAATTAAATCCTTTTTTGTTGCAATGAAAAAGAAGTTAGAATTATCATTGTCATTTTGACATGATAGAAAGTCTCAATTCAGAATGCCGAGCATGTCTAGCTCACTGCATATAAGTGCGTAAATATTTTGCATATATTTTCACCATCTTTGCATACATGAATGGGCTCCCACTTGAAGTTTGGTGATATAACCTGGACGTTATGTCAATTGAATGCCTATGATAGGGGATATCACTAGAGATTGTATGCTATAATGTTGGCATTAGGGGGAGAATAGACCCAGAAAGAATGCCTTACATTATCATTCGTTGGAAGCTTGAAGCAGGAATGGAATCACGCACTGAATATGCGCATTAAGCGTAATGCCAGAATAATCTTGAAGAGAGGAGTAACCAGAAGTTAAGTTTACATGAAGTAAACCGAATACCGCGTGTGATATACACAGGGACGCTTGTGCTTATATCGCCGGTCGACTTGTTTGTCGTTGATCTAAAATCTATTGGGACGCTTTTGGACTCTAAATCAACGAACACTTGTCATTGCAATAATTATGAAACTCCTCCCACTCCTGAAGAGAGCACCTCATGAAGAAGGATTAAGAAGTTCATAAGAGTGATCATCATGAAGATGAGACCCAACATTGTGCACACAGAAGTGTTGGAATACAGAACAATCGATGAATATGAGAATAGAAGAAAAGTTGTACAACATCTCCTCATGAATTGTATATTGTTTCTCTCATGAAAGTAGAGAACCCGGATCCGGCAACAAAGTCCATGACACAGACGCCTGTATGCGTTACAATCGGGTCAATTAAGAATGCAATTGAGGATATGAACCGTAACGGTGAAAGTATATGGTTCATAAGTCTCTGAAAGACTGATATTCTCATAATACGAATGAAGTTCTGCTGCATCTCTGGCGAATATAAATATGCAGTTAGTCACCAGGATTCTGGAAATCCAAATGACAAAATCCTTGAAGGACAATGAATAATTCCCGAATAGAATTATCGCAACATATAATGTATTCTTGGAGAATGACATAAGCCTCTACAAGTGCCTCTTGTAAGAGAGAATGAATCTCACGGAGAGAATCATTTTGGAGAATATCCTTGAAGGAAGGAGTCATGAAATGACTTACCAATCGAATCTTGAATAATACCATCTATCCCAGAAGAGTTAGACCGGACTATATGGAATTATCATACCTGAAAGGTATATGTACTCAGAAAGTACAAGCTGGCACGAGAATGATGATTTCCTACATTACCACGAAAGGTAATATTAATGGTTATTATCCCCCATAGAGAATCAAGATTGATTGAAGAATTGTTCTGATCCTGAAGGATGACATTACAGATTTGCAATGATGAAAGTCATGGCTTGAAGCATGATATACTATATTCTAAAATATAGACCATTTGCGAATTGTCGCGCAGCATGTGGCATCCCAAGAATGTACTTGGATGAGAAGGAATAACATGATCATAATCTTGTCTTGAACTTTGAGAGACTACGATACAGATCATTTGAGAATGAAACCCCAAAGATTATCTTGAAGATAATACAGCTTGTATTGCATAAATACAAAGGGACATACTAAGTCAAAGGTCATGGAACACCTTACACCAAAAATTCTCCGTATGCATGAAATGCATCAGAATGAAGAAATTTCGGTGAATCATAACATGAAGGTATGAAAGGCTTAGAGAAGTGTGCAAATTAGGAGAAGAACTTCCCTGAGCACATAATCCCTATCACTGGAGTCTAGAAGATAATTTAGTGAATTCTAGATTAAACATTGTACTCTTTTCCCTCATTGAGTTTTTACCTGAAGGTTTCTCAAGAAGAGGTTTTAACGAGGCAATGTGTGCAATTAAGAGCAACGGTACCATGTATTTTTTTCTTATTTTTTCCCACTGGGTTTTTATGAGGAGTTTTTAATGAGACATGTGTGTCGTCGTAAAATGCCTAAGGGGGAGTGTTATAATAATAAAACTTATTGGAGAAGGAAAGGAAGTTCCAGGAGAACCTATCCTAGTCCTACTCCATATGTGGGCAATTTACCAAAGAGTTCCTCTCCTAGTAGGAAAGGAGGGCCTCAACCTCGAGTATAATAGTGGAGCACCCCAAGCATTGTAAACACAAGTTTATTCAGAATAATAAAGAGAAGGCTCCACCCTACATTGTGTCTCGCCTCTTGTCTACTTTTGTTATTGTTCTCTCCCGTCGATAGCGTTATTATAACAATAACCAAAACAAAAGATGGTATTATTCTTGCTATGTGTATTACTTTGTTGAGCAAATGTGCCTGTTTATATACTAGTCGAAGCTACCCACAGCGTTTACGCCGACGTGTTTCAAGGAGGAGTTGACGCGTTTGCTTTTGCTCCCGCGCGGCTCCACCGCCTCCACAGGTTGTGTGCGTCGTCTCGCATGGGCCAGGGACTTTGATCTGCTTCAGCTGGTCCGCGGCCCTGATTTTCCTGCCCGCTCATGCCGGCACGTCGTCGGCACGACCCAGCCTTCCTCTTCCCGTCCACTCGACGCCACCTCCACCTGCCTCCTCCCCTCCGCCGGACGGCGCGCCGCGGCGCCACGGTCTCGCCTCTCCGCGCGTCGCCACAGCCCCAGCCCCAGCCCAGTCTCGCCTCTCCGCGCGTCGCTGCAGCCCCGGCCCGGCCCGGCCCCGCGCGCCGCCACGGCCTCGACTCCCCCCACCCCGTGCCCCTGCTCACGCTGTTGCGCGGCTGCTGCGCTCCGCCTCCCCCCTGCGCAGCCATGAGCCAGCGCGGCTCCGCCTCCCTGCGCCGCCGGCCCGCAGCCTCCCTCCTCCCCTACGTCCGGTGCTGCGCCGCCGCCGCCACGCACCGGAGTATTTGATTATTTTCTTCAGAACAACAGCAACACAGAGCCACGAGGCCGAAGAGGATGCCGACGGGAGGCCACTGGGATGCTCCTATTCGGTCTCCAACTTCGGCAGCCTCTCCTACAACTTGGCAACCCCGTCTCCAACGCCAGCGGCTGCAACGTGTTTGATGATATGCCAACAAGGTAAAAAAAAAAGTTTCCACCTTCTGTCAATCCATTGTTGGAATAGACTACGCATTCTCCTTTCAAACATTATAGAGTGCCAGCCTCATGTGCTTGTGAACGAATATATCTTGGACAGATGCCGCCGGACTGTAGGAGCTGCGAATTGAGGTTGAGTAGCCGGTTTGAAGAATACAACGAAGGGTGCAGATGCTCTGCTCCTTCTGATCAAAATTGGTGACTGAACATAGGTCAAGTGTTTGTTAGAATTGCAAACGGTCTGTTAGAACTGCAAATGATACATGACTGCTCCACGGTTTTATTAGGGGATTAAATTGCGTAGGCCAAGTTTTGTTAGAACTGCAAATGGTTATGCCAGTTTTGCGTGTGTCTTCACTATAGTACTGAAGCGTTCAGATATTGGTTCTGCAAGATAGAAGCAATGTCGACATATTCAAAATGTAAATGCAATTTAGAGATGTAATCCTTTGTTGAATTTGTTGACTTCTCATTTAAGTTGGCAAGTATTTTTGTTGACTACTGATTCAGCTGCATTTATGTCACAGTAAGCCTCATGATGCAAGTGTTCTAATATTTCAAACCTCATATATCCATCACACTTATTCAGAATTGTATCATACTTATTTATAGAATGCACCCTGCTGTGTTTACTCTATTCTACGCACTACAATTATAGTTAGATCGAAACAAATTTGCACGGAACAATGTTATAAGGAAGTTGGTCCAAGTGCTCTGATCACAACAAACGTCAGTGTTATTGTATTTAATGGCGTCCTTTTTGATATATAATGCAATCGTATATCTATATTTTTTCTTTGTGGAATTCGTGTTAAAGGCCATTTTTACCAGCTTATTGAACTCTTTTTCTCCCCTTATATTATTTCGTTCAGTTTGTTTAAACTTATGGCATCAAGTGGAGTTTTTTGGGTGTTTGTTTTAAAGATTGTCAGGTTTTTTGTAATAATGAACAGCTACATCCATCGCGATACAGAAGCTGGAATATTGAAATATATTCCCGTTTCTAAAAAAAGATGGCGAGCTGAAGATGAAATTACCTCGGAGCAGATGACCAATGGACCATGCCAAGCGAAGAGATTGTAGCCACACGGCTGCCTTAGGATATGAAAGATTGTTTTTTCCTGAACTTTTCCTGCAGATCCTCCAGGGCCCCCGCTGTGTAAGAACTTCTGTCCCGCCTCCTCTTTTGTGTATCGCCCCATCCAAATTTGCTGGCATCCTGTTGTGCTCCAAACCTATTGTTCCAGGTTCCACATATATCACTTGGTCGTTTCCTGTCAAGAACGACCCACCGAGGTCGAGACTTTTGTTGGCCAGCCGTTGGGATGCAGTAAGAGGTAGGCCTTTTGCAACGACGACCTTCCACCAGCTCCAGCAACGCGGTGACGGGTCGCCGTGTTGGCTCCCCCAGGACGCCATGGACGCGACGTAGAGACTCCGTCGGCTCCGGGTACCACAGGAGCCAAGAAGAAGCACCTTGCAGCAGCCACGGAACCTCGCAACGGGACCAGAATGAATCAAGCTTTGATCAGAGACCTACTGGAAGTCTGGAACCCGATCATAACACTATGCGTGTGTGTATGGACTGGATACGTTAAAACTCTTCTGTCCACCTGTGATGTAATGAAGGAACCCTGACTCTCTGACGGACCTGCTGTTTAACAAAACCGCTATGGTGTCGATGTCGTACTCCCAGGTTTCATGTGCGAAATGCTTGCGCTGTTGTCTTCGCTCTGCCTCAAACCAATGTTTCATGCCACTCCGGGCACATTCGCATGCGTTCCTGCTCATACGCATAATGGATTCACGTCACAGAAAACATCGTTCAAAACAGAACTCAAACGGATGGGCGTGAACCGCACAAGAAAGAAAACTCCAGGGCCCAGATAGCTCTTCGACCCATTCGCCAGACCCACTAGACGACCAGTGGGCTCAATATGGCGTGGAGGCCCAACTAAGCCAGCGCAGGCCCTGAACAGAAGACACAATCATCAACGACCTCTCCTTTCTCCGTTCGCAAAGAACACCCATATTGCCATACCATCGTACCAACACGGTCACAACAATCTATCAAAAAAAAACACGGTCACAACAAACTGCAATATGCACACAGATTTCATAAACCACACCCATCCACAAACAACGTCGAAACGCGAGAAAATATAAACCCGGCTAAACTGCGGCAGAAAACACTTGCACCAAACGCTTATCCCAAAATCGCGCGGCGGAGCGCGCCCTACGGTCCTAGTTAGAGTGCAACTTGGGTGGCGTAGCTTAAACCTGTCGCAACCGTTGCTTTTGTTGTTTATTAGTCACTAGTATTGATCTGGGTTGTATGCTAATCCTCATTACAGAAATGGATCAATCTTCAAGGCGGCCATCCGAGGGGGTGCTGCTCTGATTGTTGCTGTTAGAGCTTGGTTTCGTTTGCTAGATTCAATCACCATGCATTAGCTGCCCCACGTGTTATCTATGGCTCAATGAGTGAGACATATGTCCAAAGGATGAAGAACCTAACCATCATCTACAATTCCGATGACGTGGATAATATTAACCATCCAAACTATTCATGTAAAATTGATGGCATTTGGTGGTATACAAACACAATGTGAAGTTTTAATATTATATTGTGGCTAAGATGGTTGTTGTAACGTGATTGGGGATTGTGACTCATAACAACATAGGGTTACTACCATTATACTTCCTGTAAAATGAAGACTTTCCCACAAATAGGTGTAAACATTCTATCTTTTAAATTTATTATTAAATATCTCTAAATTTATATTTTTTTGAAATATTTGTAATGAAAAAGTTGACACATCATAGAAAGATGATGCACCATAAACATTTGAATCTTGTTTTGTTAATCCTTCTCTTCTTATTGTTTTCTTGTTTGAGGAATGAAGACACCCTAGTGTCTCCATAGGGGCGGTAATTAATGTTGGATGATGGGTCATTGGACATACATAATAGTATCATATTTTTATACAATGGAGCTTAAGAATGAACATCAAATTTTACAAGGAATATGGAACCAGAAGGGCTTTGGTCCATGGCTTCCTAGACTCATCTTACAAGATTTTGTTCTCGGGTGTTATTTTTTCGGTCATGGTTCCTTGTGACATTAATATGCACCTCTACATATTGGTCTTCATTATAATGTTTGTCATTAAGGAACTCCCTCCTAGTCCCAACGAAAAATATCATCTTGAATACCTAGGGCTATTTGTACTATAGCATATTCGAAACATATACCCTACTTAATCGCTGGATCATTACCATATGTTGCCTAAAATATCTTTAGTCATATCTTCTCACATATCAACTTGATATCGTCGCATGTCCATGTAGGCAGGATTCAGTTGCATGTTACGGCTTTGCTATGAATTTTCTTGGAGTTATTTGATGGTTCAATCATCGAACGGTGTGGATTAATTTGATCAGTACAGTGCCAGGAATTAATCGCAAGGATGTTATCATGGTTATCTTCTGCGAATCATTTCAAGTAGGAAATCATGGCTGGCCACTCACAAGAGCAGGTAGATTGGCTACTGTCATATAAAAAACCGCATATGTATGTTTTGTTTACAGCTGATAAATAATATTTTCGCAAATTTTTGCACGTCTTCACAAATGATATTTTTTTAATACAACTAAGAAACTGATTCAGAAATGCATGCACCTACATTCAGAGTTGTATTAACATGCTAACCATCGCCATCTGCTAGTATATATCGAGACAGATTAAATAAGCCATATATCAACTACTCCTACATACAATGCCAAATTTGCAATCAACATGCTAAACGACAATCAAATTTGTAAGAACTAAAGCTGCTGACTTGTACTGCTGATTCCTTGCTAGTTGCTTAGTATGCACAAGCTATGTACACAAGTAACGTGTCGAGCAGTTGGTTCAGCGCGCCTCACCGGCGGCCGGCCAACGCACGGCGGCGCACCTGCCGCGGTGCGCGCACTTCCAGTCGAGCGCCTGGCACGCGCGCGAGCAGTAGATAGCGGAGCCGCACACCGAGCACCGCCGGAACTCGTGCCGCCGCGTCTCCCGGCGCCCGCACCGCAGGTGCGAGCACAGGCGAAGGTCCACGTCACCGCCACCTCCCCCTGCCGCCGTCGCCGGCGCCACCTCCTTCCCGGCCAGCGGCAGCGCCCACCACTCCACCATGAACCGGCTGGCCGCGTCCTCCTCCGCGACCTCGCCGCCGCCCGAGCAGCGCTGCCGCCGCCGCGGGACGAGGAGGAGCTCGCGCGCCGCGGCGTGGAGCAGGAGCCGGCGGCCGGCGGCGGCGTCGCGGCGCGCGCCGTAGCCGTCGCCGAGGCAGTGGCCGAGCTCCCGGAGCGCGGGGAGGTGGCCGAGCCACGCGGCGTGCGCGCACAGCACGACGCCCGCGGGGGTCCTTGTCGGCCTTGCCGCCGCCGCTGCCGTTGAACCGCACCACCGCGAGCGCGTACAGCGCCGCCGCGTGCCCGCCGGCCGCCGCGCGGGAGAGCAGCGCCGCACCCGACGCCCGGGCGCCGAGGCAATAGAACCTCACCTGAGTAGTTGACGACAGAGGGGTAAGAAACAGAGGAAGCAGAGTACTAGAGCAGAGGTGGGTGGCATGGCAGTTCGTCGAATGGAAACAGAGGAAGCACAGGCAGAGCAGAGCACCAATGGTAAGTTGGTAACTTACCATGCCGAGGAAATAGCAGGCATGGAGGTTGCCGGCGGCCGCGCACCGCCGGAGGAACTCGTGCGCCGGCTCCGACCACCTGCTCGCGCGCACGGCGACGGCGGCCGCCGACGCTCGCGACAGCACGGCCGGGTGCGCCGCCAGCTCCCGGACCTCCTGCACCTGTGACCACACACACGTAGAAGCGACCTTGATTAGCACAGCCACGAAACAAGATGAGGAACGCATCGGGGAGAAAGAAGCCCCCGGTTAATTTATTACGTGAGCGCCGCCGCGGCGAGGTCGGCGGGCACGCGGCGCGCGCGGCGACCCCGCGAGCACGGCGATCACGAGGTCGTCGGGAGCCGGTCGAACGCGTCGACGGCACGACGAGCAAGCGCCAACGACGGCAGCCCTGCGGCCTTCCGGCATGGCCGGCTAGAGCCGGAGCGCCTCGTCGGCTTCCTCATGGCGCCGGGAGCGACGATCCATCAGTGGAGGAGTGCGACGGGTGCGAGGAGCTTATATACGCACGCTTTAGACGCGTATGTCGGCGTGAGGTAGCTTGCCGGGTTGTACTGATTTGCATCAACGTTTGTTGTGGCTATGCTTGGCACGCCCCAGCTCATCGATACATCCTAGATTTCACGTTATTACATTTTTATTTATATTATTTCGAGTTATTATATTTTAAATTATTTACTGTTATTATAGCCAAGTTGCATGCATCACCTGCGGCCATGAAAACCATGAATGATGTTATTTATGTCTATCATTTTTCTATTATTATCCGACACATCCTTTAGTAGTTTCAGATTTTCATTGCAATATAACAGGAAATCATAATACAATTGATCCTTCCAAATTCACAAACCACAAGATAGCACCACAAGATAGCGTATTTTGTTTTTCGTACGTATGAATTAATGGTTTAGGTGAGGACTAAATTTTTCAAGTACATGCTGGCGACAGCAATGTGGAGAAAAAGAGAGTTAGCTGGATGAGATAAAAGATAGCATGTTGCAAGCGCCGCAAAACATGGCTTGTGTTCCTGGATTGCTTAGCAACACCTAGCAAGCTATAGGTCAGTAATCAATTAATTAACATCAACATCAACCTGTGATAGGGGTTACGTACGATCGAGAATCTTGCTACATGTGTACAGGTCCCGTACCGCGTATGTTTGTGACTATGTGGAACTGATGTGTAGTGACTGATCACGCAGGGCGAAGTAATTGCTCGGTTGATTTGGATTATAATCTATCATATGTGTGATGCATGTAAAGAGATGTAAAAGGACCTGTTAGCTCCTTGACACACATATGGACATGCATATCAAGGTTCTTGGGTTTGGCCACATTTTTTTGGCTCTGAAACAGACTGAGTTGGAGCCAGCAGCTACCATGTTTTTTTTCGACGGTAGAACTATATATGAAGTACGGACAACCAAGTTCATTTAATAAAAATATAAACTTCTTCACACAATCAAGGCAAACTAATCAATGGTTGCCTGGAGGAAATATGATCTTCTAGCTTTATATTTTTTTTTTTTAATTACTTCATTTGTTCTTTAACACAGATTGCTTACCAGAGTCGACAACATAGGTAGCAAAGCTACCTGCTAACCTCGCCAAGAATGAATAATTTTTTGAAACACATAGGTAGCAAAGCTACTGCTAACCTCTTCAAGAATGAATAAATTTCCACCACAAAAAAGAAAGAATGAATAATTTTTTGAACAAGTGATCATTTTTGTTTGACTATGTAGTATCTATTCTGAAAGATATGTTCATGTTTTCTAGTGTCTTCCTTGCTCGCAAATGATCGTCACACTACTAGTCACTGATATCAAAATAAGATTCATTCGAGTTATCTAGATACATATACTGGAGGCATGATCACATAATCTTTTAGAATAAACGCCTCGATAATATTAATAAAATTAGGGAAGGAAACAAAAAAATGTAAAGAAAATAGCAAATCCACATACTTTTAGATTGTTTCTTGGAAAAAATCGATTGAGTCACCTTGAAACAACAAATTACCGTATTACATAATGAGTGTATGATGGGACGAAGATAATTATTGGTGCCCAGGGAAAGAACAATTATTTTACGTATTCATCGCAAAAAAAAACAATTATTTTACGTCATTTCTTCTGGAATTTGATATGTAAAATACATGAGTTACAGAAATCAATGACCAGAATATGATAGCATTTTTAATACTTAAATGTTTGCATGAAAGCCCTATATGTCAACTTTTCTTGGAATGTTCTTTTATTCATGCATTGTATTTTTGTTGAATTTCTTGACTTTTACTGTAGATATCATTGCTCTGATTATTGAGGTCATGGTATTGTTCAATATGACACATGTATGTGTGACCATACCAAAGGGAGAGACGGATTGGACACTCTTAACATTTTCTTGAAAATTATCCTTTTATACCGAAGAACTAAGTCCCATGTATGAATCAAGTTACGGTATACATAGTTCAATAATTTATCCATATTTCAGATATTACGGATGTGGTGGCCCTATACAGTGTATTCCTAATTATGGCTTCAACATCCTTGCAAAATACAAACGCCTACCTTAGCAAACATGTACCTCTTATTCCCATGATATTTTCTACGTACACGAAGTACATAACTATTGCGTGGATGAAATATTAATCTCCCTTATTATATTTTTTCGATCTTAATTATTTGTCTTGAACTAGGGCTTCGTAACACGAGTTAGTAGCACATCAAGTAATCTTTCTGTTAATATAATCGTGAAATTATCACTTTGAACATACGATTACTTCTTCGGAAATGAGATTTGTTTATGTTTACTAAAAACAATCCTAGGGCTTGCAGGAAGATATCATCATATATATGTCATTCATCTCTTTACTTTTCTCTTCCCTCACCTGCACTGCACTCTCTAACCGGTCAAGTCTAACATTTCTAGATATTCACGAGTCAAGTCTAACATGGATGATTGGCTTCCAAACGAAAACTGTATATTACCATGCAACTCGGATGTCATCACACGGGCAAGTCTAACACGGTCTTGTGATCATATCAACCGTTTCTTTGTCTCATCTAGTCTTACTGTCAAAGATTCTTAGCTGCTGAACTTAGTATATATGCTGCTTCGACTTTCAGTGTTTCTTTCCTTAACTGAAGCAGAAGATTTTGCTACGCAACGCACTATAGTCTTTTCCTCCTTTCTGGAAGACGACAAATTAAAGGAAACTTAGATAATTATTAGTATGATATATGGCTTGAAGGAAACACTTACTTTTGTCGAGTTTCTAGGTGCAACATAAAAAATGGTATTAATCCTAACCCATAGGTCTTGAAAGCAACATGCATGCAACAGAGCTTCAGTTCTATAGCATTTGAAGCAATTCTCTCTTTCCATCGATAGAGAGCAGAATATATAATGGAGAGCAGAATAAAAAAGCATGGCCTCACATGATGCAGACATGGACATGGCATTCTCACTCGTACAACCATGTGTGGTACGTTGTGAACAAAGTGAGCACACTTGGATCTGTGTTTTGACAGGCAAAAGACCACAAACCTTGGGGCAAAATCAGTATATATCCAGGCTTCGTAAGATCTTGGGTTTATGCATTGTATGACAGCCATGTGTTAAAAGTGACACACACACTGGCCTGTGCACAAATTAAAAGTAGACGATCGGTTCGGCAGTCTGACTCACAAGTGATTCATATGGTCATGGTCCGAAAAGCGAGCAAGCTAAGTATTTTAACGTCGTCCTGCCTACTGTAGGTTAGGCATCATGATGATATATCTTTACCATACATAAAAAATGGAGTTGGTGGTGGTCATGGTCGTCGGTCGTTCGTCCCTTCACGGAGAAGCGAGCTGACAGGTGGGCCGCGTTCGGCTCTCTATTCTAAACCCAATCTGAACCCGTCGCTCTCTCTCTCTCCCCATCCTCGCTCAGGCCTACCTCCAATCCAAGGCGCCTCCTTCCACACGCACTCTCGCTTCCATTGTTCGTAGATCCACCACAGCCATAGTCGCCTCCGCCCCGCCATTTGTGGACTAGAAGGTAGAGAACTTGCCATTGACGGACTGCCGGAGATGCCGAGCAACCACTCCCTGATAACAAATCGATTTGGATCATGAAACCCCAGGCTACCGACGACCAGCGCAGAGCCATTACCAGCTCAAACGAAAGCAAGCTACTAGCTACTGGCCACCAACTCAGCGCGCTCCAAGGTCCAGGCCTCTCAAATGTCATCCTTTGGCTGCCACTACCAGCTCATAATAGCAGCTGTGACACGAGCTTCAAGTTGGATCAGTTCTTTAACTCTGCTCTACTTGATCTACCGCAAGCTTCATCTACTGAATTGGGATTTTATAATTATACAGAGGGAGAAGAGCGGTGGAGAGAGAGCCATAGACCATAGACATGGGAGGGCCAGAGGGGGATGAGCGATGGATAGGGATGAGTACAGTGTTTCGTTCTGAACTATGGCTGGGCCAAGTTCATGGGCTATGGGTCCCATGTGTAAGAGGCTCAAAGAAGATAAAAATACAACTGTAACAAATACTACTAGGTGCCAAAAGTCCATGACCACAATAATCTTTTGAATGCCCAGATAAATAAACATAATCTATCTAAAAATATTAATATGATTACTGGTGAAGCACTAAGAATGGAAAACATCTCTCTGATTCATCTAGAAAAATAATAAGCGGATGCCTGGCGTACATTTTTTACGATTTATGATCAAATGAAGTTATATACCATGAAGGTTATGTTTGCAAATATTTTCATAACCGTAGTGAGCATGGGCATTAAAAGGCAAATGGATCTTAGAGGATTATGGAATTACGGTTGTGTTAGGCCATTCTTTTCTGCTTTCCAGTAGTTTCATTCCGATAAGATAGGTTGTATATGACAGTGCGTGTGCATATTTATATCCTCAGTAAAACAAATAATCTCTGGGTTCATGACGTGTCACACGTTTCAATGGATGGAATCGTGGTGCAGTGTAAGACAGCCGCGAGGGGAAAGAGGGCCACAAAACATGGCGTGCGAATATATATATACGTTGGATCTTTAAGTTACGTTCGCACTCAATGATTACCGTGGTATATGCGTTCGCCTCAGATTCCATATATAGATAGATTCAGGAAGAAATATATGCAGGCAGCCAGAGATGCGCAGTGGATATAAAGCAAAGATGTCGAGTCGATGTCCATTATTTCGTGCACCGCGCCTGATCGAGGAGCATATACGAAGCAGTAATTGATCATGGCGCCCCAGCTATATATAAACCAGACCCTGCTGGCCTGGGCTCACAACAACTAGACTGCACCGTGAGTGGTTAGTAGCTAGCTAGTTCTTCATGTAGCCTCTAAATCAAGGAGGAAATAAAACCACCACTAGCTATTTGCAAGTGTGCTCATCAGCTCGCACTTGTATTTAGAGGGCGGGGCTAGGTACACTCCGCTTTCAGAAAGCTTGCACTTGTATTTGGTGTGTATATATATATATATATATATTGATATATATATATATATATATATATATATATCAGAAACGAACATGAAACTTCTCAGCAAATGTAAGCCTGTCCCTCTTCGGCGGATGCGGCAGTGACAACGGGCGCCCGAGCGCCTATGGCGGGGGCGGCTATGGCTACGGCTATGGTTACGGCTATGCTCAAAGAAAGCCGTGACAAAAGCCTGCGCCTGCGCCTGCCGTCGTCGTGCTGCCTCTCAAGCAGAACCAGGGCCGTGGCGGCGACATGACCGCCAAGAAAAGAAGAAGGAGAAAGAAGAAGAGGAAGGAGAAGGAGAAGCAGAAGAAGAAGAGAAGGAGGAGGAGAAGAAGAAGCTGCTGCACTGCAGGCGTACTACCGCGAACGCGAATTGGAGGCGGCATGGGAAGCTCGCCAGCGGCAGCAGCAGGTCAGGTACGTCCGACCACAACAACAGGAATTCGCACACTGCGGAGGAGGTGCACCACAGACACAGAGGCACAGCTACTCCAGCAACCACATGCAGATGAGGAGCAGCAGCAATATTTGGGGACCAACCGCGCACCGCCTCCGCAGGCACGAGTGTACGAGAGCGAGGAAGAAGAGGAGGAGGAAGAGGAGAGCGACAGCGATGAGGAGGAGGAGGATAGCGACAGCGACAGCGACGAGGAGAGCGACAGCGATGAGGAGGAGAGTGACAGCGACGACGAGGAGACGAGCAGCGAGGAGGAGGAGGAGGAGGCGCTCCCTCAGCGCGGCGGGGATGGGCCCCCCCGGAGCACCGCTACAATTGCAGGACGTACTAGCCGGACCGCCGGACCGGAGAAGAGGCCAAGCACGGTGGCCGGCGCTAGCCGCTACTAGGTGGGTGTACGAGATCGTCGTCGAGCCGCGCGCGCGGCTGCCCTCTGCATCCAATCCTCTCAGATAGTCAGATACATACCTGATACTCGCGTTCAGCCTTAAAATAATATATAAGTCATCTTAAAATAATATGGAACCGAATGATGTATGTACCTGCTGATGGAGCATCGATCGGTCACCACGTTGTATATCAATGTATCATGCATGTATATAGTTATAGTACAGTGATGGAACTCTGATGGCTATGTTCTATATATGCGTGTGGTCTTTCCAAACTGGCTCTCCGATAATTAAGCTGCTGTCGCAGCTTATTCACCTCGCACAATCTATCCTTCCTTCCTCCGTCCTGGTTCATCTAATCGATCCATTTCATGATGTTCCAAATCGATCCATTTCAAAGAAGTCAAACGTAAGCTTCTCTGCAGAAAACTGTTGTTGCTGATTAAATGACACTCTCGAGCATTTACATCCGTTTGGTTTATGGAATCCCTTTGTATGGCCACATCCACAAATCTTTTTGTTGGAACTTAAAATATAGCACCTTATAGTAGCCTCTAATGAGAAGTCACATTTCGTTTTGGTATAATAACTTAAATGTAGCACTATCTGGATTCGTAGTTTGTACGCTTGTTTATCTTCACACTCCACACTCGCATCAGTTTCTGTGAGGAAATCAATTCATATACGGATATTTCTTTGCGTAGTGAGATCTGATAAGATCTTAGGCAGACAACATTCAGATACATTTTTTTTTTGCGAGATGACACATTTTAGTTATAGCCCAAAGTGGACAAGTATTTAAATATCCGATTTCTCCCTTGTAACAACAATTACCCAATGTGACCTGGTAAATGAAACGATTTCGCAAAAAGTCTATGTTGATCTCTATCTGGCTTTGGAGCAGTTGGTTTCTTTACTTACAAGAATAGTGCAGCTGTGAGCATGTTCGTCATCATCCACCTTAACTCAGTAAGTGGAAGACCTTATCGCAATTACCAACACGGCATAATGTTAGCACATCTGGTGGATAAGACTTATTGAGTCAGCGCGATTATTGCAAAGCCCCTCTTGGACGTCATTTTCTCCCACTCAAGTCAAAGATTTGGTGCAGATTCTGTCCCCCTCTTGCTGATTTGGACAAGGATGTACCTCTCCCTTAACCATCAAATCGAAGTTGTTTTCTAATTTACAACGTTAGCTGCGTAACTATGCTGAGCATGGAAGTAATGTTGTTTAAGCATGGCGTATACATGAGACGTTCCGAACCTTGTTAGCTACTAGTATTCTCAACTTCCAATGAAAGCTGCTTTGACATAGACAGAGTACTCTGTCCATGCATTGTTTTATGATGTTGCTGATTACATATGGTGTTCATGATGTGACTTTTCATTGTGCTCATAGGTTTTTTTTTTTAATTCCTCGGATCACGGATAAATGTTTTTCAGATGTATACATAGCCATGCATCTCTTGAAACTTCTACTTGCACTATGTTGTTCACAGTAGAAAATATAAAAATCATGTTACAGATTTTACTTTCGCATGTTTTCAAGAACTGATGTATTTATCCTTAGCAAGTTGTATTTTATTTGTAAATGAAAAGAGTACTGCTTTTTTTTTAGAGAGAGAGAGAGAGCAAGAGTACTTTTTTTTTGAGCAACAGAGAGCAAGAGACTGAGGAATTTTTTTTTTTTTTGAGAACAAAGAGTACTGAGGAAATAAAAAATGGAATTGTGACTTGTCAGAAACCACATCCAGATTAAGCCCAGATAAGAAATTTGAAAGGGCACTTCCTGGCCCAGCCCATACGACGGTCCAGAATGCGTCCTATCCATCGACCAGACCAGACGACAAGCCTCACATCACAGGGAGGAGAAGCTGCCATGGCGACGGCGGCCGGCGCGGGCGAGAGTATGATGACGAGGGAGCAGCTGCTCCACCTCTTCTCCCGCTTCTCCTTCCTCATCTCCCTCCCAGGTCAGTCCCCATCTCGCCCGCATTGCTGGGTTCGCTTCCCTTCTCCTCCCTTCCATTTCCCCCTAATCTTGGACTGGTCCCTGCTTCCGAGTTGCAGAGGTCAAGCAGCGGATCGCCGACGCCGTCAGGGATAAGCAGGTGCGGTATCCGTGCAACCCTCTTGGTATTCCGTGTCTTTTGTTTTCTACTGGTTACGTTTTTGGTGCTGGTTCTTGAATTAAACTTGGATAGCTATGTTGCATCGAGTCATTTAGGTATCACAAAATATCAGTTTAGGCAGCAAAATGTGAATGATTTTGAAATTAGTATATGATTCTGTATTGAAATTTGAATTGTAGAACTGAACATACAAATGCCAGTTACATTGTTTTTCCCTTCTGTAGGAGGCTGTAGCAGTGACCACGGCGATACAGGAGGAAATCCTTCGGGAGATGGGTATAGGTATGATCAATTGCACTCTGCCTAAGCACCAAGTTGGTTCGCTATGTTCTCCATATGAGTGCAGTTGTAGTGTCTGATGCTGCTGAGTATTAATCAAACTTGAAAACAAGGCACCATTTTTGTTTCTTGCTGTTTATACATCGATGTTCATGTTACAACTGTTGATATTGTATCCTTACAACAAATAACATACGTCTACGGATGATAAAATTATTGGTGCTATTGTTCCAGGGAGATATTTATTATGCCATGTGCTTTCATACGACCGATTAACCATACATGTCTGGACGTGACTGAAAGCCAGACTGACAGGCATGAGTGTAGCATTACCATACATGTCCGTAGTTGCTTTGATTGGGATCACGATGGAACTGTGTAGATATTACATTATTTTTAACCTTTTAATTAAGCTTCTTTCTTTGTCAAATCAGTATCTTGAATACATATGGCATATTAAGGTATGCCAATTGGGTTTACTTCTATCCATGTTTAGTTAAGATGCGAACCTTGTACCTCATTAGTACTTTTTATTCTGCCTTCTTGACCTAAGCCAAGTGTATATTCTACTGTATTTTTTTTTGCTTTTATGTGAAGAAATAATTTGTTCATTTATAAATCGTTGTAGTTTGGCAAGTAATTGGCTTACGTTAAGATTCAATAATGTAACACTTTCTAAGTTCAGATAATCCAGATTTCTAGCATTGTACTCCTGCGGTGAATATTGTTTACTCATTTAGGAGGACTGTACTCTCTGCATTATATGGGTAGCAACTAGCAACAGCCTCTGATGGGATGTATTTTGGCATGCTATTTTTGAACATCAGATCCAAGTTTTGGTATTGGCAGCCTAGGAAAGGTCAATGTTGTTTACGAAAATGACATGGACTTGATGATTAAATTTTATCAATTTGTTGCCAAGTAAGTGCCTTACTCTAAATCGAAGCCTCCAGCTCAGTCTGAACTTAGCATCTTCCTTGTCATATATACCTAAGTTAATGCTGGTGAGCAAAGTTTGGTACTATAGTTCTCTTTGTATACTCTAGCTTGAATAATATTGCTGTTACATCCTTTGGTTATAATTATTATTTTCATGTTTCCATACACATTTTATAGTATGGAAATATCATTAATGTTAGTATTCTTAATATACTAGGCATGCATACATAAGGAAGGAGAAATCAATTAGAGGACTAACCTTTGCAGTAGTAAGATCATATCATTACCAAAAAACTTGTGTTATAACAAGAAAATCGTTTGGCATCAACTATTCTATTTGCAAACATGACGTATTAGGAGTAAACTATGGCCCAAGGCTTATGTGCAGACTTTTTTTCATTCAATTTGATAGAGAAGAGATGGCTATTGATGAAGCTGAGCTAGAACCTAGAGAATTTGCTGAAAAACTACATGTTCAAGAAATATTACAAGAACAGGTGAAGTAGTACTTTTGTTATTGTCAGTTTGGAACGTCTATGGTATTTGTAATGATACTGTTTTTAATTTATTGCTACAGCAACTGAACATGCTTGTTGAAATGAGAAAATATAGTCCAGATAGCCAATCTGTCATACTTGGGACTGTATGTGCATCCTTCCCACCCCCCGCACCCTTTCCTCCTATTTCAGATTAGCAGAAGAAACATGCTTACTTGGCTTTGCCTGTAATCCTCCTCTTGCAGCTGCATGAACAATTGGAGAAAGCTAATTTCGTCATCAGTGCTTCAATATTGAGCCCAGAGCAAATTCGAGAGATCAGTCAGAAATAGGTGTCATTTCCAACAGAAATGTGCCTTTTTAATCGCTAAAAAGAGTCACCAGTGTTGTTCATTTCATACCAGTGACTGTAGATTGAATCTTGAGAGGTGTAAGTGTAACTGTTACAATTAGCCGTGTGAAACAATCTGGTTCTGCAAAGATGGCTCTCTTTGTTACTTGTTTCTTAAACCTTTGGGGGTGATGAAAATAGTGAAGTGTTTGGTTTCACTATGTAAGAGCTTTAAGATATCAACCTTCTAAAGCCACAAGAAAAATACATTACATTACAAAGTTTGTTTACTTGTATATGCTGGTACATCCAAACTTTCGATTGAGACCATCAATTTGGGAAGGAGTGCTTCATTAGTCCTTTTATTAGAAGATATCGTGTGCCCTGCTTCTCCCAACGACAATTGTTCAACCAACAATCATTCCATCTTTACCCACCTAATGAAAGAATCTATATCCGACCGGCCAATGACTTCAATACACACGAGATGACGAGCCCATCAAGAGATCTGGTTGCGAGAACGTCAAGCCGTATGTCCAAACATGTTTACAAATTTGAGATCTGGCAGCAAAATTATGGAGGTTCGAAATTGTTGGAGTATAAGTGAATCACCCACCTTTTCCCGTGGGTGAGTTGATTGGTGAATGCAACTATATAAGTGAATTGCCTAGCAAAACATTAGTTGGAACACTAGTGCAGCGTATTCCGTGCCGTAAAATCTTGCATTCCGATTAGGCCATCTAAGATGCCACTTATCACTATTTTTTCAGAACGTACATAACACGTATTTCATTATAAAGAAGAAGAAAGTTTGTACAAGACAAGTCCTAAGGCAACGAAAACAAGGAAAAGAAAAAGGAATATTACAGCCGGCCCCGGCCTCCCCTGAGGGGCGGAAAGAGCAGACAAACTAGGCGACCTAAACTTTCATGTGTATAAACGCAAAATCAATCTTGACTTTAGTAGACCTGTCTAATGTTGATATTTATCCTGGAATTCTTAATGTAGTCCAAGATAAAGCGGTCGTCTTCACCAGAAAGTTGTGACACAAGCGCAGAGATATCTTGCTGGTCTTCTGTGAAGATCCGTGGCACGCCTGAGAAATGGAAGCCAAAGGTTAAAGCAGAAACAAAACATGATAACCTATAGTGTTTCAACATTTCATTTTACGAATAATGTTCATTCAATTACCATGGAAGCGTTCTCGTGCTTCCCCAGCCATCAATACAATATCCCCACTTCTTAGGAACATAGCTGTTGGAACTTCATCTCTCGTCTTTCCTCCCAGAAGAAAGATGCACTTACAGCCCAAGCTAAAACAGTACAAGATACGACACTATGTCATGCAAAATTAAGAAACAAAATAAGTACGAATCTGGACCATAATACCTTATGCTTACAATAGGTTTTGTCCAATCTTTTTCCATGTCGTCAACATGGCCACCAAGCATATCACCTGCATCAGATGAAGCTCAATATTGCAGCACAGGAAAAGAAAGGAACATGTAAGTTCAATTCTTCAAGATAATTACAACAGCATGGATCAACCGAAAAGCGCAATCACTATATGACAAGTTACATACTTGGACCATAATAGTTCACTATGGCAGCTTCTGGCTTGAATTCTTCTTCAGAAGGCATAGCTGGAATAGCCATCTTTTTCGCAAGAATGGCTAGAGCATCTGGAATTTTGTTGTGCGGAAGTGACACATTGTAGTTGCGCTATGGATTTTACAAAACAAAAAAGAATAATTAACAAGATATGTTATGCTATTTGTATTGACAGCTTATCTTACACAGCTAAAACTAATGTGCTAAAGGTTACCGGTATGCACAAAGTCATGCCAGAATTGAATACAACTCGTTGAGATCACTTTCTTACAACAAGATACATGATATTAGCACAATGTGACATATTTTCGTGTTTAAGGATAGCTTGCTAGAATAATGAAATAGCATAGCTTCTTAGGACATTTGTTAGTTGAATGTCAATAGGGTTGCAACATTTTGTTATGTCTATGTGCTTCAATAGAGTTCAAATATAAGCGCGATGGAACTGAACAGAACATGTTTGTACAATTGCAGATTTTTTTATATAAAATAACAATTAGTATAACATAGTATATAGGAAAGTATCAATACCCTCTAGAGATAGAATTAAGGCCACAACAAAACTGAAAATAAAGAATTAATATTTAGTATTAGCATTGCCATGGAAGCAAAAGGCTACATACTTTTGACCAATCAAACTGCAGACCAAGAGTGCTCCAACGGAGCTTGCGGACAAGAGTAGTTGCTGTGGTTGACCTACACACTTCCCCCTTTTGGAACTCTGAATCATCCACAAATTTGAAGTTTTTAGGTTGGGTATTTGCTCCAATAGTGTTCTGTTCATTTGTTTCTTGGCTATCAGGATTGTCCACTTCAACCAAGATCTTTTGTTTTTTAGCAGCAATGAGCAAGTCAGAGATTGAACCATAAATAGCAGTCAAGTTAGTTCTATTTGGTGGCTGTGGAAATGTACTTAAGCTCTCCCTAATCCAATAGCATTGTTCATCAGTAGATAGAGCACCAGGAATGAAATAGAATCCTGGAAAATTGAAATAAGATGGGTGTTAGCATATCACAAATATATGTGGTGTAATGATATAATGCTTTATGGTAAATACGAAAAACAATAGAATGCATGTTTTGACATTATGCCTAAATCTTAGCAAGAATGAATTAACTGTAATAATACTGCTGAAGAAATACAATCCGTCATTTGTATCAGCTTACTTCTGATATAACTTCAAGACTGAAATGTGCTTTAGCTGTAATAAAACACCGTATTGACGACATTTAGATGATGATAACCGCATTAGCTGAGGATGAACGAAACAACATATATTTCGGACAAAAAAATTCAGGCCGCGGAAAAAAGAGAAGATCAAAGCTACTCGAACAGATAAGAGAAGGAGAGGGAGAATCAGCTCTGCGTTACCCGGCCGATCCAAGAAGCAGAACACGGGGTGCTCAAACCCCGCGCAGTCGCATCTCTCGATCCCGGCGGGAAGCTCGCCGTCAGCGGCAAGCAGCGCGTGGAAGTCTACCACCGCGGACAGGTCGCCGCCGGCGGCCGTGCTCCTGGTACGGTAGGGGACGTCAGATTTTGTGAAACGGAGACGCAGGCAGCAGCTGCAGAAGGAGAAAGGGGGAGCGACACCCTGACCTTGTTCTTGCCCTACCCTTGGCCTTGGGAGGCTTGTAGAGCTTGTACTGCTTCTCCGCTCGCCGGAACGCCGTGCGCTCCGCGGCCGCAGGGTCGGGGGCGCCGTACATGGCCGGTGGTGGCGGCGGCGTGTGCTCGTGTCTTGCCGCTTTCCGTTCAGATTCGTTCTGGGCTCGGCACCGATGATACCCGCTCGGAGGCGGTTGCCACATTTAACTTTTGGCCCATGGGCTACAAGCGCTAATTGATTGGACTAAACGTCCTTTTACCGCCTGCTATCCTCTCGAGTCTTCTTCCGCTACAGTAGCTAGAGGCGACCCGAGAGCGATTTCTTCTTCCGGCGGCGATTTCGCCGGCTTCTTCTCGTCTCCGGCGGCCGGGACGGCGCCGGTGATGAGTGGGAGTTGGGAAATTGCCGTCCGGTGTATATACCTCCCTAGTTTCCTTAGATTTGGTAGCTTAGGGTTAGGGTGTGGTGCTTCCATGGCGGCTGCGGCGGTGGAGAAGACGTCGACGTCGACGACGATGCCGACGACTTCTTTGGGCTGACGACATGGAAGCTGTGGTGTCCAGGCAGCGTCGACATGGTGGAGATGGCGGCGCTCCGTTGGAATAAGAGGTACCCCGGCTCGTTCTCCATCTCGTCGGCGATGTCTCCGGCGTCGGCGAGGGGCTAGTGGGTTTTTGGTTTGGAGATTGTGGAGCTGGGCCGTCTATGCCTCGTTGCGGCCTCGGGCCTCGGCCGCCTTCGAGCGGCGTGTGGAGATGAGGCTGGACTGCTGCGGTGTGCTATGGCGGCCTAGTTTTTGTGCTGGCGTCTTCGGTGCCGGTCTTGCTTCTCTTTTGGTGGACGGCGACGCTGACGCTCGGCTCTTCCTGTCTCGGTTGGTTGTCGTCGATGGAAGGTGATGACGACCAATGTGGACTTTTTGCCTCTTCTTTCTTCAGCGCGATGGTTGTCGTCAGCGAAGAAGGATGATGGATGGTGGTGATTCCGGCGTTCGTTGCTGGCGAGCGGCGCTGGAATCGGGTTTCTTCCCCGTTGATGGAGACATCGGCGGTGTGAAGCTTTTGTTTCCTCTTGCTCCTTTCCGTTACTGCTATGGTGGTATTGGTGCTACCATGGTCGACGGCGGAGCTGTGAGGTGGATTTCCATGGAGCGTTGGTGATGCGGCGGCGCCGTCGCTTCGCTGGAATAATCTTCCCGAGCCTCCTCCGTGCTGATGGCGTCTCTCTCCGGCGGCGTCGGTGGGCTTGTGGATAATAATCAGGAGAGTTTCGTCCGGGATTGCAGAGGAGATGATGGTGTTCAAGCTTCCGCGGTCTGCGATGTGCTGACCACGTCGGAGCTGTGACGGTCGGCGGCGATGATCGCGACGGTACGGAGTCTGCGGCCCGTCGTTCGACGGCATCTTCGGCTTGTTTGGAAGCGCGTCAGGCAGCGGCGGAGCTGTGGGGCTCTTAGGAGTCTCATTTTATTGCCTCTTTTTTCTGTGATCTATCAGGACTTTCATGTTTCCTTGGTACCTCTCACCGCGTGGTGACAGTCGTGCAATATTTTTTGAGGGACGCGTTCGTTTTTCTGGGTATAGATGTAGGGGTTTGTGTGTGTTGAGTAAGGGTGTCTCTTTCAATGTACACGAACAGATACTACATTTATATTCAGGAATGAGAGGTTCAAAAAAACGTCCTTTTACCATTTTCAGTTTCAAATAAAACATTCTCTAGGTTCAAAAAAAAAATAAAACATTCTCCTCAAAAAAAAAGTTTCAAATAAAACACTGTTAGTATGTTCCGACTATTTTTTTGCGAAGTCCGACTAATGTAATTAAATTGTATAATTAAATTCATAAACACTTTGGAATTTTTCAAAAAAAAAATCCCCAACTCGAGAAGATGTTAGTCAAGCACAAACCATAAATACGACCTCTTGAAGCAAGACGAAAAGATATCTTCCAACCATTGACTCATGACTACAGGATATTTTACGCATACGGCACAAAAAATTCAGCTCCATATTATAAATAAGTATATGGCTGACCAGTACATCATAACAAAATTAGATGCTGGTTGCTATTTCTATGTGCTTCATAATATGTTGCTCAATCTATCTAAAATTCTTGAGGTTTTGAACCGACCTATGAAAGCAACAATAATCAATTAAACCTTCCATATGTTCATATAAAATGATATCACAGGGGGTTTCGTTGGTTCCTTGCATGCTCTAGCCGTGCTAACATGAGTTGGTGAGACTTGCATCAAAAGGCTAAGCGTGTAGCATGCATATACTAGTTTCAACTTTCAAGTGCAATAGGCTTGGATTTCATTTGCAAATATAGCAACATATCAAAATGAAAATTGGAAGAAAGATAGACAAAAAAAACATTGCAATCAGAAAACAAGCGAGATCATGTCAAAATCGTGATATAATATTTTTCATGTAATGTAATATTTTAGACATATACATATTACCCAGATTTGAATAAAATACTCAAAACAAAGCATATTAGAGAGGTTTTAAGTTAAAATAATTGTATAACCTATCTCAAAGTACATCAAGAATGGCATTCTTAACAAAATTATAAAATATATCACCTATAATAAAGTGAAAAAATAAAGGATCCTAAATATAGTTGTCAATTTAGTTCACTCAGAACCCATAATAATTTGTTGTCTAATAGATGAGAGAAAGCATAACCAATTCTTCACCAATGTTGCAATGAATATATAAATCGACATAATAAGGCTCATGATGCACTTATGAAACTTTAACTTCATGAAAGGTTGTTCCATTTTATTACTCATATCATTTTTCATGATTGTGGAGATAATACCTTGAGCATCTGGTGCTCCCTAAATAGTCTGTTCGCATCAAAAATTTAACCTTAGTTTCCAATTAATTCTTATAATCCAATTAATTAATGTGAGAACTAAAAAAATAGCTTTGATTTTTGGAAAAATTATCATGCATCTAGTAGGAAAAATTTGTCTGAAAAAGAAAGGCGTACCAAGGAAAAGAAAAGGCATCTTTCTCTTATTTTTTTTACAAATGTTTCACTTATTAATAGCAAATTTCTAACACATCAATCGACGAAAATCAAGTGATCTCCTAGTTGATGACCGATTTACTTCTAGCTAGCAGAAGGGCTTCAAGGTGGGAGAACCTTATGTTATTATTAGACTTGTAGAAAGTTTTGGAGGCTCTAAGCCGGCCAGTTATGCCATGGTTATGGGGGAGACAAAAAGATGACAAATTGAAGGGGACAATGTACTGCAGAACAAGCCAGCGTTATGGTGCCGGCGTCATTGATCTGTGAATCAGGTGATGAGGATACCACAATGGATGCCCAGGGGGGGGGGGGGGGGGGGGGGTGGTTTCAGTTGATGAAAACTGCCATGGTTGTTTCCTTAGTACAGAGGGAAGAAGATACATGGCCATCATGCTAAATGAACACTTTTTTCTTGGGTGTGATCAAAATGAACATTTGATTTCTTTAACCGAGCACTGCCTTATTTTCACGGAACTTATTGTTGTATGTACAGAAAAAACTGAACCCATTCTGAAATCAAATACTCAGGCACTAAGCTAGTACAAAAGAAAAGTCTTCTTGAATTGAAGCCAAAAAAAAAAAAAATTGCTGACTGAAAATTGTATCTTCCTAGTGTCTAGCTGCGCATAAACACCACTGCCACTAAAACTCAATCCTTCACATTTGACCAATTGTATCTCAAATTCTTTAAAGAGGTAATTTTTGCCGCCGCCTTCACATCAACACTGCCACACTGTAAAAGAAAAATCTTTGCTTGTCTTCGGTGATGCTTCAGCAAAGATCTCGGCGGAGCGGCATTGCCAATCCACCAGTAATGCCCAACTGGGAATGGTGATGTTTCGTCCAGTGATCTTGGATTCCAGGTCCAGTTCGTCCTGGCGTCCTACAAGATCTGGGCGGCAACAATGGTGCAGAACGCGTCCGCCGGCCCACCGCCGGCGATGCGGAAGTGCCAGAGGCGGCCCTTGGCGGCGACGAGGTTGTCCTCGCAGAGGTACTCCCAAGCGTACCACCGCTCCACCGTCCGGTCCACGTCGTGCACCGCCACGTCCACCGCGGCGCTGCCCTCCTCGGCGGCGGCGGCGGCACGCGCCAGCGCCGCGGCCGTGTAGATGGTCCCCATCCGTCCGGGCTCCTCCGGCCCGGCGCCGCTGGGCCCGTCGACGACGACCACGTCCCAGTGCGCGTCGAGCACCTCCCGCGGCAGCGCCGCGGTCAGCGCCAGCGGGCACCCGGACTTGCGCACCGTCCCCGTCGTCCGCCGGCACGCGGGGCTCCCCCGCGCGCGCCGCAGCAGCGGCCACGCCTCCCGCGCCGCGTCGCGGTACCGCGCCCGGTGCACGGCCACCGCGGCGGCCTCGCCGCCACCCCGCCCGGAGTGGAGCGCGTGGCGCGCGGCGTCGGCGTCGTCGGCGCTGTCGGTGACGAAGGCGTTGGCGGCGCCCGCGCCGGAGTTGAGCGCGGCGAGCGCGAGGAGCTGCGGGGAGAGGCCGAAGACCAGCAGCCTGCACGGCGCGCGGGCCGCGACGAGGGAGCGGAGCAGCGCGAGCTCCTTGGCGGCCAGCGCGCCCCTGCCGGTCCCGTTGCCGCCGCCGTCGGTCCACGCCGAGCTGTGCGAGCTGGAGGAGGCGGGGGAGGAGGAGCCGGTGAGGAGCAGCAGCTTGATGAAGGAGAGCATGGAGAAGACGACGATGATGATGGTCAGCATCTGCTTCGGCGACATCGACCTGATCCCGCTCCAGCCGCCGCCGCCGCCGCCGCCCGCGTGCATCTGGCGTATTCTTGCTCTGCCCTTCTCCTTCCTCCTCTGCTGCTCTACTGACTTCTTGATCTGCCCCAATGCCCACAGATTCCTCCTCCTCTCAGAGGTACCAGATCTCCGCCGCCGCTGGGGTGCCGGGATCTTGGCCTCGCTTGACAGCTTGACGCTCTTGCCCTTTTGCTCCGGTGCCTGCCTTGTCCTCTGCAAACCGGTAGGTGTTGACTTCTCGCCTGCTCTGCTTTGCTGCTGTTTGCTGAAGTTTCGGTGTCTCGAGCTGTTGAAGTGTTGGGCGTTGGCGCGTGCATCCACAGGCTGCTAACAATTTTATGTTTGTTAGTCGAATCGTCGTCTTTTTTTAAAGTCCATTTTATAGTTTTTCGTTCTCAAAGGTTTTCTTGTATTGCAAGAGATAGTTTGTTGTAGGCTGGTTCGATCTGTCGTGCTGGGGGTTTGGTGTAACAGCTGGTAGTGTGTGCTTTAGCCGAACCTACAGAGACTGCAGCATTGGCTTTTTGCCGAAATGGCGTGCTAAACATTTGCGAAATTGAAGGTTCATTTGACGTGAAAGTTGTCCACGTGACGTTCATAAAGCTAGCGCTCTGAGTTTGTGGGAGCTTCAGCTCCAGGTTCTTTCATATTTTGATCCAAATGCAGGCTAAAATAAAGGAATTTAAACTTCTATTTCTAATCCTAAAACGGGCAAAAACAAAGCTCAATCAAATAAACTCGACCTACCCATAACTCTATATAAATTTTAAAAAAGGAGCTGAAGATATCTAGCTTAGTGAATTGTTGGAGCTAGAGCTCACACAAATAAAATTGTTACTACTCTCTGTCTCAAAATATAAGGGATTGAGGGGTTTGAATTTTGTCCCAAAATATAAGGGATTCTAGACAAACTTTAGGAGTTGGTGAGAAGATTGGTGGGTGGGTGAGTGAAAGTTAAAATGAGAGGTATAGTAGTCTTTTACTATCAAAGTTATTTTTGTCCTCAAATATTAGGATCTCATATATTTTGGGACAGAGGGAGTACTATGCATAGTCATCCGGTGACCCAGAAGCCAAAATTGTTACTAGTATATGTCCTCATTCCAACTCTTAGATTTTGATAGATAAGCCCATTAGCTCAATTTGGACCAATTCGTGTTAATTGGACTCACATCATACGATCTGCCTGTAAAATTGGTTCCTACTCATTTGGGCCTCTGTGTACTAAACTTTGGGCTCTCAGAGTGTCAAAATTGTTCGAATGGTGTTCCTCTTCTAACCCTATGAAGCCCATATACTTGCAGAAACAGTCGAAACTAACGACAACCAAATGTACTGCCGTGGCCACTTGCGGAACTAATTTTATTCATTGGATCTGCGTCATTTCAGATCTATCTTAGCTCTAGTCTACAATGAGACGTATGAATGTATTGACAGTATTGTCAGTGAGCGACCATGACTTCTGACATCATCTTAAGAGCAAGCCTAACAAATGAGACAAACACTCCACAAAATATTTTTAATGTTTCAATGGCCCCACTGTTCACCCATGCATTCGGTTTTCTTCCTCACATCAGCACATCATCGGGGCCCACAAACATCTCGAGCTGTGTGGTGATCGGCGCCAACTGTAACATCCTGGCCCAGGGCTTAATAGGATTGATAAGAATCCTCATACCAACAGTTGCAACTTCTTTTCCGGAAGCTCATCTCGAAAGAACTCCGGGGTTAAGCGTGCTTGGCCCGGAGCAATTTCGGGATGGGTGACCGACCGGGAAGTCCTTCCCGGGTGCGCACGAGTGAGGACAAAGTGCGCAGAAAAGACGTGTGTTGGTCTGTGGGGACAGTCTTGAGATCCTAGAGAGCTGCCAGGCGTGCGGGCCCGGCCTCGTGGAGGCGGGACGTCACAAGTGGTATCAGAGCCGACCCTCGCGGTTTCACGGGCGCGTGTGGGCGCAGTTGCTCAGGCATGGTGCGCATGGCTGGTGTGGGCCCAGAGTGGTCACACAGCATGGCACATGCGCTGGCACTGGACGCACGGACGTGGCCAAGAGGGGACGTTCCTGGACTGGGGTTGACCGACGAGGACGTCGGTCTCCTAAGGAGGTGAGAATGTAACATCCTGACCCAGGGCTTAATAGGATTGATAAGAATCCTCATACCAACAGTTGCAACTTCTTTTCCGGAAGCTCATCTCGAAAGAACTCCGGGGTTAAGCGTGCTTGGCCCGGAGCAATTTCGGGATGGGTGACCGACCGGGAAGTCCTTCCCGGGTGCGCACGAGTGAGGACAAAGTGCGCAGAAAAGACGTGTGTTGGTCTGTGGGGACAGTCTTGAGATCCTAGAGAGCTGCCAGGCGTGCGGGCCCGGCCTCGTGGAGGCGGGACGTCACACCAACTGAAGCAACAAGCTCTCTTCTCTCTTTTCTGCTTGGTGTCAGAAAAAGTTCTGACGAGCTTGGCTATACGATCATTATTGGGCTTGCTCTAATAAAGAGTATAAACGTATTGACAGTAGCGACCATGACATCTGACATCATCTTAATAAAGGGTTTAAGCATGTCTTAATAAAGGGTTTTCAGGCCGCAAACGTAGAATATTAGAGTGAACAACAATTTAATTAATAAATCACCCAGCTAGGATTCGCATTCGAGACATCTGGCTTTGAGTTATCATATTGAGTTGCATGAACAAACCAACTCACCCACTAACTTAGCTGATTGGGAAAGATGGACAATTCACTTGTATTCTAATAAAATGAATTATGTTCAATTAATGGAAAATTACCATTGGTTTTCTATGCTTTTCCGAACAACGAATAGTACCGCTGGAAAGCTCAAATTAAAATCTAGCTTTTCTCTTGACGGCAAACAAGAAGTTAACTTGGTACTTCAAATGTAATTCTGTAAATTAAATCATAATATATCTTGATTACAAAGCTAAAAACCCAGCTAACTCATGAAACATGGTGCTTGATATGCATACAAATATGTATCTCGAGGTAAACCTAAATAATTAGTAGCAAGGAAATAATATTTGCACTGTATCTTCATTAACCTGTCCCAATGCAACACCACTATGAGAAAAATAAAATAAGATCTCCGAACTTGGCTTAACATGTGCCTATAGCTTCCAAAAAATTGAAGCTATTCTTTTATCAGAAAAACACAGATAATTTATTCCACAAAATGGCATCTAGCATATATCAGTACTAGGCCCAACTGGCTCTCATAAAGCATATGTGCCATAATTCCAACAGCCTGGGGCACCAAATGAGCAAGATGACAAACATGCTTGATCACGTAGTGTCATATCGGCCGCAAACACATTTACTCATTAGGTTTGAGATGAGGTTAATTTTAAAATCGACTGGTGAAAGGAACCTTCCAGTCAGTAAGTGATCAAATAATTTTTTCAATTAAAAAAATTAAATAACTGTTATATCTAGTTTGAGGTCATGGAAATGATCGCCATGGCCCATGGAAGAGGATGCTTCGGCGAAGCAGAGGTTGAAGGCGACGCCTTTGGACTATCGGCTCTGCACGCACATCAGCACTGACGGTGACGTCTCCAGCAGCTGGAGACCTTCAACACCAGCAAAGTATCCATGGAGTGTTACAATATTAAGGCCATCTACGGTACAGCTCAATATTTAGAGGCTAGTGAAGGCTGGGATTATGCAGTTTAACCATACCAGCTAATGCGCAGTGTTTGGTTAAATTTGTTCGTTTATTTTGCATCCAGTAGTAGAACAAAGCAAATCAAAATCGGTTTGCAAGCTATGCTGACACTAAAATAAATTTTTAAAGTAAATGGAACCATTCTATCATACAAAATGGTTTTAAAACTGTTATTCCACCTTTAGGTATTATAAAATGTTGATGTCTGTAAACATCTCACACATGATATATTTAAATCAATGGATCATCCGCCACTATAGCTAAGAAGGAATCTATGCAGAGTTAGAAGATACATCGACATGAAAATCATGCGCCGTGCAATATATTAAGAGTATAGGTGTTAAAAATGTGTCAAACCAAAGCACCTTGTGAACCGTCAATAGAAATGAACCTGTTTCTACATGACGTGTTGTTCCGCACACTACCGGAAAATCGACGTTTGCTGAGTGTCTGAAACTTTGCCGAGTGCGATTCTTTAGGCACTCGGCAAACAACGTCTTTACCGAGGATGAAAAAAAACACTCGGCAAAATAAATATATTCGGCAAAGAGATCAAAAAATAAAACACTCGGCAAAGATGACTGTTTGCCGAGAGTTTTCTTTGCACTCGGCAAAGAGCTTTTTGCCGAATGTATTATTTTTGGCACTCAGCAAAGATAAATTCAAATCATATTTTGAAGCAATAAATTTATATTAATTAAAAAAATTTAACTACAAAGTTGTATAACTTCTCAAAATTATTTTGATCATTTTTTCATTCGACAAAATGATAATTAACATTGTTCACAAAATATATATGTCTCGTATTGTTTTATGAAACTAGAGGAGAGATATATAAGATTTGTGAACAATGTTACTACCACTATATGTCGGATGAACAAATGACCAAAATAAAAGTTGTATCTTCAGAAGTATTACAACTTTGCTGTTGAACACTTTTTAATTCGACTTAATTTTGTCAACAAAAAAGTACGTTTGATTTCCTCAAATTTGAAAATTTAAATTCTTCAAACGACCTCGGATGAAGAAACCGTAAAAATAAAAGTTGTAGATATAAAAAGTTATGAAACTTTGTAGTTGACCACCTTTTATTTGAAATCATATTGTCAACGAAAAACTAAGTTTGAATTTCTCAAATTTGAGATTCAAATTTTGTAAACAATCTTGGATGGAGAATCTACTAAAATGAAAGTTGTAGATCTCAAAAAGTTATTAAAACTTTGTAGTTGACAATTTTTTAATTTGAATTTGTTCAGGGTCGGAAACAAGCAATTTGGACTCGGTTTAGTGTAATATGTGTGGAATCAAAACAGAGTGTAGATCAAAATGACTGTGTGGCGTGATGGTAGAGGAGCTTATGCACAAAGTGGGGGCTTTCCCTCATTAATTTTTTTGCTATTTTTTATGATTTTTTTTGTTTGCATTGATGCCGAGTGTTTTTTGACACACGGCAAACTCTTTGCCTGAGTGTTCGATAAAAAACATTCGGCAAAAATATTTTTTGCCGAGTCTTTTTTTAATTACCAAGTGCTCTTTGCCGAGTGTTACACTTGGCAAACACTTTTCCAGGTGTTTTGTGTGCTTTGCCGAGTGCTCCTGACACTCAAAAAAATCACCAGTTTTCCGTAGTGGCGCAGCGCAGCCAGTGCACCCTAGAACCTGTCTCTGGCAACCTATTTTACAGGCGGCAACAAATATAGGGCCTTTCCTAAACACTGTAGATGGTCACTTGTAAACAACCTATAATATTGCAATGTAAACATTTTGGGGTTTAGTCAATAGTAATTTCAGCTACTACTTACTATCTATAAAATAAGTTATTTGAATACAATAAGTTACATATACTGATAGTTGGTTTTAAATACATATACTGATAGTTGGTTTTAAATGAATCAAGTACAAATATTTTTATGTATAGTCGTTCAAATCATTTTTTCGTTATTAACGTTCAAAGTTGATATAGCTCATAAAGAAAAGGATCGACAGTATATTTAAAATTTGACTTTGACAACCAAAAATAGTTGCATTTCTTCGCAAAAGGATTAACGATTCTAAATGAAGAAAAGGTTCATATATATTCCGTCTTCACGTTAAACATGTTTAAGACGTTAGAAAAATTTAAGCTTGTCACAAAGAAAACCTGGGATTTCGGACATGCTTTCAAGGTCAGCCCACTGCAGGGCACGAGCAAGCACGTCATGGCCTTCATGACTTTCTGATGAGTTACACACTTCTTTTTTTGTAAAAATATAACTTGAAGAGGTCAAGCCAAATTGTTCCAAATTGTGACATTAGGAAGCAAACTAAAGTTCCCCGTCCGAACCCATTCTGTTCCACACCTTCATGTCGTACACATGGGGATAACAGGACATATTATAAAAAAGTGCCGACCTTTATTCTTTTATTCTTGTTGATAACATTTCACTTTTATGCTAACTTTTAGGATACACCTTTTCAACAACTCTGCACACACTAGTATATATATATATATATTCCCTCAAGGGCCAGTCAAAGTGAAGTATTATTCATTGCCTCATCCGACACTCTACCTAGGTTACATAAAAAAAAGTGAGCCATACATTCATATTAATTAATAATGCATAAGAAACATGGAAGAATGGGTCTGTTCTGATTGAAATGGTCGGGCAAAACCGGTATTTACGTTAGTTCAATATTGTTCCCTAGTATTGAAGGTATGCTTCTGTCTAACATACATCTTGATCTTGCAGCTACATTATTACTATCCATCAAGCTGTTCAAATAAGAGCCTCAGTGGTCATAAGACCACTAAGCTATTTTCATCGAAAAAAAAAGACCACTAAGCTATTTATTTTGCGCCAAATAAGAAGCTATAACAATGAGTTTTATTTTTTTCTAAGAAACATTTTTCCTTATGGAGAGAAGAAACATTACAAAATAGAAGTTTAATTTAGCATCTTTGTGGAAGAATAATTTGACATTTTTTGAGAATGAAGAATAGTTTGTCATACCGCAAGAAGAATGACTACCATTAACTTCATTTGTGCTAATTCGGCGATGATGCATATAGTTGAAGGAACTTGCTTGGTCACCAGATGGCATTAAGATCGAAACTGTGACCTATATATAAAAAAAACTTTGACTAAGTTAGGTAGTCTAAACTTCAACAGGTACATATTCCTTGTACGTTTCTAGGGTTTGAATTTCTCACAAAATGACAAGGAGGAACTTTTTGGTGCCATTGAGGTTAGATACTGGTCGGTGTCCTCTGAGGACTAGTGCAAGCTTCCTTGATATAACGTTGAATTTGAATCAGTCTTGTACTGCTGACATTCTGCTTGAATATCGCCCAACAAAGTTCTAGAAAACATTATCATTTCTGGTACTAGAGTTGCCGATCAAGCTAGCTGTGTCCAGTTTGCACCTCATTCTATGATCGGATCAAGCAGGTGGAGTGAAATTATTATCATTTGTTGCAACGGGTTGTGTTTCCAACTCTAGAACTTGTCTCCATTTCTGCATCCAAAGGGATCAGTATATACATGCATGCGTGTATATTGATTTTTTCTGTTTAATCAAGAGACCGGATCCATCTATGAACATGTCAAGTAAAAAACAATACAAAACTATGTGACGATTAGGAATAAAATTATGACAATTAAGGTCATTTTTATAATAAAAGTTCATAATTTTTTTATGAATTTGATAGGTAAATAATTTAAACTATTGCAGGCATATACAATGAACCAATCCAACATGGGCCTATATTTACTAATTATTAGTATAGGTACTCTGTACCTTCTGTGGACCAATATAAAACAGTAGAATTATTCCTTGAGATTATATACAGTGTACATGAAACAGACTTTATGATGACATATATAGTACATCCTTTTGTATTGATCAATTATTATATATTCAGAATATTTTGTGTCATTAGCTAGTGTTGATCATTTAGTTGCTGCTTCTATCTAGAAAACTGAAAGCTGTACGATGATTTTTTAAATTAGTTTTACTGTGTCTGAAATTTATGTTAAAGTAATTAATAGCGTCACCATCAGTGGGAACACGAAATATACTCTCATCTCATAGGACTTTAAAGTATTAGCCAGCGCCATCGTTTCACCAGCTGGATTAGATGTACGTAAGGAAAATTGCTTACAGATTTGAATATAACTGAGAAATTGCGGTGGGCAAATGCACTACGATCCAAAGGCCTACTTTTTGGGTGCTTGCATCAGCAGTACCTAATGATTATTTCTTAACGTTCAAGAGCATTGGAGCTGTAGATTCCTTTCACTTATATTCCGGACAGGTCTTTGTCCCACTAGAAGCTAGTAGCTGCAAGCCTGCAACAGTACCCGTTGAATACAACGCTGTAATATTAGTGACGGCCTATAGCAAACGGAAACCAACGAAAAACACAACACATAGAACCGCCCAAACAGCATTGCGTAATTGTTTTGACTGACAAAAGATAGCATTCTTTCGCCTTACATCGACCTACTCTTCAACTCCTCCACTATCTGGATCATTCTAGATCGGCCATTATGTTCGTTAAACTAATTAACTCAACATGTTCGAGAGAGAGAGAGAGAGAGAGAGAGAGAGGGGTTACATTTGTTTGTAAGAACCTTGCTGTCGATTTTGATGGCCGCACAGAGAAGGAAATTCAAATAATCAAATTCAATTCTAAATCGAATATTTGTGGCTAGTTGTTGATCTGCACCTAGTGTGAAAAGTATTCACCAAGATACTTTCTTGAATTATTTGATGAACATGTAATATTATGCAATGTAAATCCATATGTAGATGCTTTCTTCCAAAAAAAAATATATGTAGATGCCACCGTAGAAAAATTACTGGTTAAGCGTAAACACGCATCACTTGCACAAAAAGGATTAGTAGACCGAGTCGCAATGCTTTTCATTGAATTTTCCTAACTAAATTGTTTTGTACTAGCTATCTAGATGCAAGTCCAATAATTCTACAGCGTTGCAATATTTTTTGCATCCTAAGAAAGACCAACCTCCAATAATGCAGAGGGACCTGGAATATACCTGCAGCAGGATGCCATGGACCTACATTAAAAATACAATATACATAAAAATAACTTGGGATTTCTTGTCAAGAAATTAGTTTTATGTTCCTTTGATAGAGACATGAACAATTTGTTGTTCTTCTCATTTGTAAAATGGACAATGGGGTGGCATCTTACGAGAACAATCGTTCAGCAGCTGTTGTATCCTATAGCTATACAGATATATCTTAATCCTCGAGGACCAAACTTAGAAGCAACCTAGTGAGAGACCCAACATAATCTAAACCACAAGAACCCTGCATCTTGCTACTTATTCTGCTGCTTCCTATTCTCCTCACATAGTCTCATCCTTCTTGTTCCACCGTTCTAGTGGCGACTTGACTTCACACGCTTAACATTGTTTGGAAATTAAAGGGCGCAAATATGTGTGGAAAGATGGAGCACATCCACATGGAGCACAAGGTTCGTATATATCCCATCTATTTTGTTGCTTCTAATTAAGCTAGAATATCCACAACTGTTTGGTGGATAATTGGTTGTCCATGCTCATATATGTATAAATCCTGAAATCAGGGTTTACTTGGTGGAGAATTTAAAGATGGAATTTGCGCCGCAATTCCGAAACTACCACCTCCTAGCAGCTCAAGGCCAAACAGCATGGTTGTCAAGGTACCTAATAAGCAAGAACTTAATTTGGAACAGCATAAATCGCCATATATAATCACACGCTTAATTATTTGGAACAAAAGAATATGTCACAACAGAGAAACTAATTAATCGGGACATTAAATTTCCATGGTTAATTTTTCTGCAGAAGGTGTGCCCTCGGGAGTTCATCCCGCCGCACATCGTGGCGGAGGCGATCTCGACGCTGCACGGGCTGGACCTGCGGTGGTCGGGGCCGATCACGCCGACGGAGCGGCAGTACGTGGAGCAGTACGTGCAGGCCATGTACCCGCAGTACTCGCACGGGCTCATCGAGGACGGCAGCTGCGACAAGGACGACCTCTACTCCACCTACTACAGCGGCGGCGGCACGGCGACCTCTCCGGAGACCGGCGGCGGCGAGCGGCGGAGGTCGTCGCCGGTGGGGTCGCCGTCGTCGGGCCGGCCCGAGATGGTGGACATGGTCCGGCTGGAGCCGTCGCGGCTGCTGGACATCCTGACCAAGAAGTCGTCCTTCACGGGCAGCTTCATCTCCATCCCGGAGATCCAGGCACGGAACCGGGTGCTCCGCCACTGCGGCCTCACCGACGACGAGTACCTCGTGCTCTTCGCCCCCACGCCGAGGGACGCCATGATGCTGGTAGGCTGCCCAACTCCTTTTTTTGATTATTGATTTTTTATTAATGGTTGAATATAGATAATAGCTAGTGTACTGCTACTCTACAATTTCTTGACTAAGATTTTGGTTGGCACGCATTTTTTTTTGGTGATGACTAATTGTTCACGAAAGAGACATCTTGTATGCAAAACCATGCAAGGCTAAATGCTCAGAGATCAAGGGATTTACTCATGAACAATCAGCAAAAAAAACTGGACAACTAGGAGTTAGACTAGCATATATAGAAGTTCTGAGTGTGACATAATTGTTTCAAAAATCCTACCATAAAGATTGGACCTTCTTTGATCACTCGTTGTATCACTCTGTGGGCTGGGCTGGATCATCAAAACCGGGCCCAAAGCAAATAAAAGAAAATCTGGCCCATATATCAGAGCCGAAAAACACCAGTCGTCGATCGATCCCTTTCTACACGCTAATTAATTAACCTTGATCAAAATTTGTACGAGCAGGTGGGCGAGAGCTACCCGTTCTTCCGGAGCAGCTACTACATGTCGATCCTGGAGGAGGACGCCGACTGCATCCGCGCCTTCGCGGCGTACAAGGAGGCCAAGGTCATCGCCGCGCCGGAGTCGTGGCTGGACCTCCGCATCAAGGGCTCCCAGCTCAGCCAGTACTTCCGCCGCAAGTCCAAGCACTCGCCCAAGGGCCTCTTCGCCTACCCCGCCGTCTCGCCTTCTTCTTCCTCCTCCTCCTCCTCCGCCGCCGCGGCACGGTACTCGCTGCACTGGGTCTCCGAGGCGCACCGCAACGCGTGGCACGTGCTGCTCGACGCCACCGCGCTCGCCGTCGGCGAGGACCGCCTCCCGCTCTCGCTGCACCGCCCGGACTTTGTGCTGTGCACGCTCGGCGCCCAGCAGCAGCAGCAGCCGGCGGCGGCGGCGGCGGCGAGGGTGACGTGCCTGCTGGTGAGGAAGAGGTCCTTCGACACGTCCCTGCCGCAGAAGAGCCAGCAGTAGCTACATACGACCTGCAGCTATTAATTCCACGCCGGCGCCGGGTTTGAGGTTGATGCATGTATCAGTCCGTGTATGCAGTAGTACACCGAGACAAAGCTGCACAGATCATAAAGCAGGCAGCGCTTGTATGCGTGCGTGGTCGTGTCCTTCCTGCGAAGCAGTGTGTTGGCGAGATGGTGAGATTAAACGATTCTCTAAATGCCTGTTTGATTTTGGTGCCTGCTTTTAGATCTGTGCTGTTGTGTTCTTCCTTTCAGTGGTTGCAACTTCTAATTCCCCGGCACGCGTGAACTCAGTTTCTCGCAGCATCTTTTGTTTTAGATTTTTGGAGAATTATTACACTTCCAGCCTGATTCATTGTAAATAAGGAGGACAAGGTTGTCAACATTGTCTCTAGTCAAATTTCCACCAGTTTTTGGATTTAGCTTAACACATATTATGATTGTCCTTATACAACACAATTATATTGGGTGCTTGACAGGGGTATTCATCGATGGGTTGCTCAAACAGGCGACGAATCTGACGGGTGGGCAAATAACTATGAGTTACTGTTCACTCCATAGCACTACTAGAAATTTGGTCAATGCATACTAAAAATTAACCAAATAATGCAGTCAATCAAAATGTTTCATTTGTGCTGTGTTAATCTTAGAGACCACCACCTATTCGCAAGGCAACCGTGGCTCATCCTGCTTCAGGAGCCTCTTGATCTCATCCTGCTTCAGGAGCCTCTTGAATCTTGATCGCAAGAGAATGGTGCCGAGCAGAAATGTGTTAGCCTTTAGTCTCGTGTCAGTTGCTATAGTGTCTAGTTCTGTTCTTCAGGTTCAGTTCAGAGTCTAGATCTGACGGTCAGTCAGTTAGTTTAGCAGTTCTGGTCTTCAGGTTGTCCCACTCCTAAGGGCTGAGTCGTGTGTGAGCTGCAACATTTTTCTCATCAAGGTACAGCACAAATTGCCACCGAAGATTCACAATTGAGCTCCAAAAACCAATGCAATGCGACATTGCAATGTGTAAACTCTGTAACATGTATGAATAGCTGCAAATTATTAAATCTGTTGATGCTTGATCATTTTCTGCAGGGATAAAAAGTTCACGAAGTTTGGTTGCTGAGATGCCTCTAAACTTCTAAACTACTCACTTCCATTCGAACCTAAATGTTACAAAACATCCCAAATAACTCTCTTGACTACAAAATTACACATCTTCCAAGTTCCAACTGTAAAGTCCTTATCTGTCTGTCTTCCATCAGGTGCTGTGTTATCTTCTCTTTGTTAGCTCCATCAAGACAGAACAAGAACATGGAAAAAAATTCATGGCACATCCGCACATGCAGCTTCGACCAACTAGTAATAGCAGAATGACATCTTACATTTCTAACAGAGGTGTCAGGATAGCTTTTTGATCCTCTTGAAAGGTATTTGTATAACTAAAAAGGTAACCCTCAATCATTGATATCATCAGGCCCCAGCGAGCTGGTAAATACCTTTTCATACGTGGAATCATAATTTGGCCCATCATGCATGCTGGTCTTCCTATGGAGCTGCTGCTATTTACTGATAATAGATCTTGCTGGTCCTGCTAGATGTATGGGGAGCCAAGCAGGACTTTCTTCTTCCACAACTAGTGCTTGACTTGGCCCATGTTTAGATGTGCTGATATGCCCCATGAACCTAAAATCATCAAATGCATCGCAATAAAGAACATGGATAAATTCAACAGTATATGCACATGATAAAAAGTAGTTCATTGTTATTCATGATAGATATAGCTGAGTACCTGACTAGAAATACATGACACAGAAAGCAGTTTACTGCATTACATGTGAACTTAAAAACATCACATGGCATATTGAAAACAAATAGAAAAGTTTGACTTGAAAGCATAAATAGAAGACAGGAAGACGTATCTTTTTTTTTTGTCTTGTAGAAAAATACGATCTGGATTTGAACCAAGAACAACCCTAGAAATAAATTTTCATTAAAAAAGGTCTTTCTAATCTAAGAATTCACTCCTTTCAAAAAAAAAAAAGAATTCATAGGTCTCAAGATAGTTACACAAGATAAAACTTTTTAATCTGAAATACTTTTTTTTAAATAATGGGAAATGTAACCGAACAAATTACTATAAAATGACCAACACCACCCATTGGTAACAGGGAGGGAGATGGTGTGAAGCAGCAGCAGCTGCTGCAGTACACTAAGGCACAGAGCGATCGAGGAAGCTGCCAGAGGAAAAAGAAACTAAAGGCAAAAGGAAAATCCAAACTCTAGTTATTGTATTACTCGATGTCCTTCTCTTTCTATTGAGAAGGTAACTTGACTTGCTTTGTGGAACCAACCTGGTCCCACATGGCTATACCTTACCACAACATTTCTAGACAGCCATACCACCTATACAGAAAAACTAACAGTTGGTGAAGATTTAACAGATTAGTCAACTAATGACCAACGCAGCACAGAGTACGCCAAGCTCACAAATTAGCTCATCAATACAACTCAATTAAGGACCAGATTGAACAAATTTCGAAGAAACTTCCATTAGAAGTTTTATCAACTAGACAACAACACTGAAGTTCTTAAAATAATTTATTTGCTTCTTTCTTGGATGACTAAACTGGTAGCCACAGCGCCACTTAAGCAACCATAAGGATGAGGCTGCGCACATGCAAATATCAAAGCTAGACTAGTAGCTCCCAGTTAACAAAACACCGCAAGATTAAATTTCTGAACAACCTACGTTGCTTCAGGCAGGTCCACATGCTCACATATCGAATGTTTGTTTGTTGCAGTAGAAGAAGGACGTAAGCTCCTTCAATGAATTTGGAATAGATGAATGGTAAATTACATACCTCCAACTTGTGCCAGCACTTTGTGATTTGCTGGGCGCAGTAGCGGCATAAGTGAAAGGTAACGCACATAATATTTTGCATCTTCGAGCCCCAGCCACCTGACCAGATAACTCTTTAACCATGCCATGGGAACCAAAATTGGGGGTCATCAAGCTAGTCTTCCGATGGATCTGCTGCAAATAAGTTGTTAATAGCTGATCTTTGACCGTGATAAATGCATGAGGAGGCACGAACACGACTTCCCTGCCCTAGCATTAGCGATCAATCCCACCATATTTTTAGATTTGCTGATACGCTAAATCCACATGGACCTAAAATCATCAAATGCATGACTATGAAGAAAACCAAATGTGATCACATGATAAAAAGTAGTTTATTGTAACTCAAAAAAGAGATAGGCGAAGTAGGGGATGCTCAATGATAAATTTGGACCCAATAAGACATGCTGTTTTAATTCATCAGATCTGAAGCTAGGAAAATAAATCTAATATCAACACTGTACAAGAACTGGTGCAGACGCTGTTGCTGCTGGCTGTTTATGCAGTCACGAGCACTGTTGTGGTTGGTTGCTAATGTAACTGGAAACAGCCGCAGTCGGCTGGAAAAAATACCAGCCGAACAGGCCGATCAAGTTTGATCAATACCTCCTGTACACATACATATAAAAAATGCAGATCCATTTTTTTAATAACGTACTTTTTTCAAATAAGTCCACATGCTCATGTACCATAGGTATTTACCTTTTAGCAGTAAAGAAACGTCGTATATAAACTCGAGCCATTGCATTTGAAACATAGGAAGGGTCCGACCAAAATAAATAATCATTCAAACAGGTGTCACATCGTACTTGCCACAGAGAAGAAGCTGGAGGCTGGATACTAAAGAGTTCTACAAATTCATAGTGTCGAAGACTAGAACAGTACCGATAATAAGATTTACCATACACCTCGGGGTTGGTGTCTTGGTGAAGATGAAAGAAATGGCTAAACCCTCTTTAAACGTCCATAAAAGTCCAAAAGTGGAAACGAGAATTATATTCCAAGAAAATGTAACTAGATTCAAAAATAGAGAGGCATCGCAGCACTAAATTAATGTCTTTGTCCAATTTTCCAGATGTAACAAGATGACATGGTACATTGTGAGGGAAACGGGAGAGGAGGGGGAATCGAGCTCACCTGGGAACGAACAGCCCGAGAGAAGATATGAGGCCCGGCGGTGGAGCAAGGTTGCTTCCATGGCTGCCGTAAAGGGAGTGAGGGGGACAAGGAGCTGGTGAGATTGGGAAGACGGAGTAGCTGTGACCCTGCGGGGAAAGGCACGAGAAGATGTAGGGATGGAGGAAGAGGCCTGAAGAAGATGAGGTGGAGGCGGTGGCCGGCGGCAGACAAGGAGGCCGGCCAGGGTGCTGTGATGTTGGTGGCGGCGGCGCTGAAGAAAGCAGAGGAGGGGAGGCGTAATCGCTAGACAAAAAACGGTAAGTACCTTGCCATATAGCTTGGTGAGTGTGGCCCCCCGCTGCGCAGTGACTGAGCATGGATAATATAATCGGCTCTTTTTTTTTCGAATAAATATAATCGGCTCCTATATTTCATTTTGTGCTGACGAAAAGAAATACTTCCTCCAGTTTGATGACGTACCTTAGTTCATTTTTGAGCTAGGGAGTATGCTCATGCTCTAGTGAAGCACTGACGGAGTTTGATTAAGACTAAAGCCTAGTTTGGGTGATGAAAATAAAAAAGGCTAAAACCTAGTTTGGGTGAATGGGTGATCAGGTATAAGATACACGAGTGACTGAAATCCCGTGGACGACTGAATCCCTGTCATCTGCCGTGTGTCAGAATCTCGGTAAAAATGATAATCCCGTTCTGTATTTGGGAGGAGTGATGGGAAAACCACTCCGACGAGAGAGGAAAAAAAAAAATCGAAAAACGACCTAGAACAAAAACGGAAGGAAATCATCTGCCGTCGCTATTATAACGGCACAACCGTGCCGTCGCTCATCCAAGCGCCTGTTTTCGGTTTTGACGTTCGTGATGAGAAAAGATCTGGTGCTCCCAGCCCTATTGGTGCTCCCGTGCTCCCATCTACTGTAGCGCAAAAAACATGCAACCAAAAATTGCAACAAAAATATGAATGGATAGTGCATGCAACGATCTACAATTCATATTTTTGGTTGAGATGCAACGGAAGCTCGTACAAGAAGATACAAAAAAGAGAAATCAGGCTGTGAACAGTGCGGGTTGCAACTGTTCATCATGAACCCGCAACCCGTTACTATTTAAAGTCTGATTTCTCTTTTTTGTATCTTCTTGTACGAGCTTCCGTTGCACCTCAACCAAAAATATGAATTGTAGATCGTTGCATGAACTATCCATTCATATTTTTGTTACAATTTTTTGCTCATACATTGAGGTGCTACCGCGGTTGGGAGCACGGTAGCACCACAACCCGCGGTAGCACCAGATCTTCTCTCCGTTGGTGATTAATCGCTATACAACAACAGTCCATGTTTAAGCCTTTTCTGGCCCATGTTAGGCCCAATAAACAGAATCATCGTTTCCATCGCCATTGATCTATTCTTCCCCACGCCGACCACGCAGCTCTAACCATGACGGGACAACAGAGGTCGATTCAACTCCATCCATGAATCTTGCCGCTGGCAGCTGTGCTTAGGCCTCTAAAGCTCAATCTGATTTAGTCCCCTTTGATTTCTTCCTTATATTCGGTTCGTCAAGGCACTTTGAAGCATGCGTCATGGACGAACAGCTGCCGACGAGCACAAGCAGCTCTATGTTGTTTTCTCTCCCAGAAATAATCAGCACTGGCGCCAGATTAACATATTTAATGGGCCTAATTATGGGCTTTTGGGGCTATTAACGACGCGTCATCGTTTAAACGGCACGCTGTGCCGTAACAGTAGCGACAGCAGACGATTTTGTTCCAACAAAAACTGAAACTCAGATCAAATGCAGCTTCAATTCTCCAAACTGAACATTGTAAAGGAAGGAAAGGGGTTTGGTGATTCCAATTCGTCATACAAGGAATCCTCAATTTCTATAGCAACCAAATCTTCAAATTGAACACCGAAAAGCAATAATGCATATTGGGCCATGCAAATTCGTCATAAGCAGACATCAGACATCACGGGCCTAGCTAAATGGGCTAGGCCCATGGACTGGCAAACTTGTTCGTATGGGCCGACCCCCCGCCCATGGGTTGGCAATTGCTATTGTTTCCAGGATCCGAGTAACACCTCTCAGGTCCTGGGTTCGACTCCCTGTGGGAGCGAATTTTCAAGGATTTAACGGCATTTGTGCTTTCAGTGGTAGGCGACGCTCCCGTCGACAGCGAGGCGCCAGTGGTGACTTCGTATCTCTGGATTTGCCGGCTCAGTCTTCGAAGATGCTCATAAGGGTAGGGTTTGCGTACGTGTGTTCATAGGGGTGAGTGTGCGTGCGTTGTGAGTGTCTGAGTTGTACTGTGTAATCTCAAAAAAAAAAAAAAAAAATTGTTTCCAGGAAGAATTGGCTAGCAAACTTGTTGTTCTACGGCAACCAAAATCACTGACTGACATGCCCACAAGGTTGCCTGTCAAAATCAAACAACTACGTGAAAACATATCTTTGAATACTATAAGATATCTTTAGTTTATGACTTTATTTGTAGCCCCATTACAAATTGTGTGATCTGATTTAGTATTTTTTAAGTTCTGTGGCTAAAACACACCCCCTCACAAGTTGTTGTACCACCTGGGCAAACTCTAAAAAACACTAGACTAAGGAACTGGTATAATTGTCTTTGGGATCATGGCTCATGCTTGACACCAATAGCTTCCTCTTTGGCTGAACAACGGACCTGATCGTCCAAAATACCAACATTTTTTTGGAACATGCTTGTTGCACTGACCATACGGACCCCTGATTAGGATTCCTTCAGGCGCAAAGGTCCTCCAAGCAAACATTGGCATCAAAAGCTCAAAAGCGAGTCAATCGCAAGCGCAGCCCCATAAATGAATGGAGCAGCATCGACCCACTTGTACCCTCAAGACAACAATTTCTCTTCAATAAATACCATATCAGAAAAAAAAAAGGTATATATGAAAACAAATAAATGGGTCATTATCTCTTCTGGACCAGCACACAAACATTTCCGAAAGGCATGCAACAGGATCTGCACAAGATTCTATTCCCTGACATGTCCACCAATATGATTCATAAGATCTCATCTCACTAATAGTGTAATACATATGCTACATATCTTCATGGCTGGGGAAACCAAGAAAAGTAAGAAACTAATTTTATATCCAACAATAAGGGCTCTGGAGAAGTAAACACCACATAAATGTGAACCAAAGGCAGTCACTTTGTATGGTGAGGCTATCTATCTACAATGGATTGACAATGGCCTGCATATTCTCTCAAACCCTCTTTTTAACCTGCCAAGAATCAAATATGATATATTAAGAGGTAATGACAAGTACAAGATCCATGGCATGTCCATTTTCATTTGATAAACGCCAGTACAACCGTAACCCCAGCAAAGCTAGTCCAAGGAAACAATTCTCACTGCACATTCCGTGGATGAGGTACTGCCTTTTAGCCACATTTTATGGTTTTATTTTTCATGTTAATATGCTAAAACATACTTAAAGTAGTATTCAATGGACTATCTCGTACAACTATGACATAGAAATGTTTAAGATAATGTGCATAGCCATCATGAAATATGACGAAAGAAAGTCATAAAAAATCACTCAAATAAGAGCTCACATGACAATACATAATGGAACAGTAGATGTGACTTACCTCAGAGGCTTGACCAAGTGGCAAACCTATGTAAGTGCCTTTTCTCCAACAGAAGCAGGACTATCAAATGAACCTAGAAATATAAATAAAGGATCATTCTATACACATGAAGAATGAACGAAGCACATAACATAAAATCACATATTCTCTCATCTTTTTATTTGATGGACAATTTACAGCTTTTGTTTGCACACACTGTCCAACGTTAAGAACATCTTTACGAGATGCTTTAAAATATTCCAGTGAATTCTAGAAGTTACTGCAAAACTGAGCCTTAAACCATGCTCATCTATGGAAAATTCAAAAATAAAATACTACACAAATCTTCAGAAGACTATCAGTAAAAACTAAAAAGTTCTCAGAATTTCAGGCCATAGGATCTTCTACTAACACTACGTTGAACTTACAATATGACGGTAATTATAGGGACGACATATCAAGTCCTTCCACTAAAAAATGTTGGACGAGATTTCCACACCACGATAGATCATTTCTAACTCTAGTTTGCTGAACATTCAATTGGTAGTCCCTTTTTCTTCAAGCAAAGTTATTTGCTGCCAAGATTTTGTATTGCAATGCAAGGCCCAAGCAAAGAATGGAGTTGTTTGGGTATAAGAAACACTTGCAGACATCAAACATTCCACACAATTTAAATCAACAGCAAAATTTTATGCAAAAGAAAGAAAATGTCACTTGCCTGAATCCACTTGTACATGTAACACCGGGGTGCAATCACCTTTTGTAGCAGTAATAGGATAAGAACCTACAAAAGAGCACATTTTAGAGATCTCGTGTGATGATGATGTAACTTAATTGCACATGTATTTGCCTCCATTTACATATTTGCATGTACAAGCAGCAGGTGGGCAAATTAATTAGTGCTCTGGCTCCTAATCTCATTCAAGTAATATGCTGGTATGTTATGTGTCCAAAAACAGTTGCCCAGGCCTTGCAGACATGGGTTTCTGATATCACAGGAACATTGACAGTCAAGTTCTGATTGAATACTTGAATACTTTGGAGCTCATGACAGCTTTGTGCTGCTGGATAAACTGGATGTGCATAACTGGAGGTTCTCTAACACGGGTATACTCTACCAAATCCGCTTATAAGGCCTTCCTTGTTGGTACGGTAAGATCTGCACCTTGGGGGCGTATTTCGAAAACCTGGGAGCCAATGAAGTGTAACATTTTATTTGGCTGCCGTTTGTTAATAGGTGCTGGACTGCTGATCACTTGGCTAAGAGTAATCTTCCCCATCCGGCCTATTGCCTTCTATGTGACCAAGATGAGGAAACTACACAACATGAATTATATCCTTTGTGTTTGCTGGGGAGGGTTGGCATGCAGTCCCAACACAAGATAGGTTTTGGAGTTGTGGCACCACAGCCTGGTGTAGCTCGATTCTGTAGCTGGTGGTGTGCTACTGTCAAGCAAGTTCCCAAGGAAATAAGGAAGGGCATCAACTTACTAATCATTCTAGCAGCTTGGGAAATCTGGAAGCACCGTTGCCGCTGTGTATTTGAGGGAATCTCCACTTCGGTTTCTCTGGTGCTACAGGTAGTAGGACACGAGGCCTCTTTGTGGTGTATGACTGGTGCTCGGGATTTGCACAGCTTGCTGATCAGGTCGACAAACCAGGGACTTAACAGTCACCGGTTTGTGTAGGTCATCTATTGCAAAGTGTGGCACGAGTGTTTTAGATTTGGGGTTCACTTTTTGTTTTTTTGGGTGTTCTTTCACCCTTGTACTTTGTTTCTACTACTTATGAAATGAGACACAGCACCCTTGTGTTGTTAGAGCAAGCAGCAGAGGGAAAACCATGTTATCATAAATTAAGCCCTACAACGTTTGAGCAAAAATATTATGCCACAATGCATTTCAGTGTGCTTCCAAGGGGTATAAATGTACCACTTTTGATGTGGAAAAGAAGATAGTAACATAATAAAGCATTATACCAGAAGCACTAAAATTTCTAGTATGGAAAGAAACTTATTCCATGTTCTTATCTTAGGGTCCTTCAAACATCATAAACGAAGTACTATATTGTCATAACGCACCATTGAGATATGAATCTTACAAATATGTTTTAAAGTAAACTACAGTGGATCCAGCAAACAACAGAAGAAAGAAAAGATCATAATTAAAGGGGATGAACTTAAAGAAAAATCAAGTACCTCTAACAACTTCTTCTCCCTCATCAGTTACATCCAGTGTCATGTTTATGATTTTCCGCTTCTCTTTGCGTGTGCGAAAAAAGCCAATCTAAACAGTCAATATAGTATATTTTTTAGTGTTGGTCTTGCTAATTATAGCTCCACAGTAAGTGTGAATAACATGTATCAACAACAACTAAAAGCATAAAAGTGACGCACCTTAACATCAATTTTGGAGTCATGTTCATTTTTCTCAGAAAGATGTTGCTCAGACAAGCACAACAGCATATTTTCTAACTGATAACAGCAAGAATAACAAGCATGAGGCACCAGAATGTTATGTAATTTCATTCAGTTTATAGGAAACATAATCTATAGCTCACCTCGATCAATGAGGACACAGTGTTTCCATTCAAACATTCAACAATGTCACCAACTCTTATTCCAACTTTCTCAGCCAAAGATCCATTAGATACCTATATTTCAACTGACAATAATTATTCAATTATATGAAAAAAGCACAAACACAATAAATAAAAACTTAAAATCTACTGATAAACATAAGTAAACAGTCTATACCTCTTTGACGATAAGACCCTCATCAGTTCCACACTTGTACAATATATTCTCGATTTGAGGAGCATCAAGAAACTTGATGGCCCAGAGCTTCAAACCGAGGTGGGGTCGTGGAATGCACCTATACCAAACATTCATTTTTTAGAAGTTTATTTTTACAAGGTGTGCAAGAAACATAAGCGTTCTATGTATGCCATTCTGGCCGCAATTAAAATTCTCTCAAAAATGTTGGGTTTATTTGAAACCGATCGTAGTGATAAAACTGCAAACTGAGAAGGGTGTTAGTGTATCTAGTAGAGGGGATGGCCATCTGGACTCAAACACAAGGCATTTCACTCATGAACCTCTCTGTTTCCTAAGTTTCATGGCTAGCCAGGATTAGATATTCCCATGCCTTAAAATTAAAAGCTCAAACTTATAGACTTTCACTCATGAACCAATAAAACAGAAATACTAGCTTTTGAAGGTTTAAAGAATTTTATGGTGTACGTGTTACTTCTCGAACGTTGTTTTATACACTGTGCGCTACTGCATAAACCATAAAACCAATGTGATAGAACCAGATATGATATTCCAGGATGCCATTCCAATTGATGCTGTCTATGGTTGCGTTAATGAGAAACTTTGAACAATTATTAGCATTCAGATGTTCGCTTGCATCGATTTTATAAACGTCGTGCTCATGCAACATCCACAAAAACTCCCAATGTGCCTTTTCAACTAGCAGTTAAAGCATGCCCAACTTGAAAATCAAGCCATAGAACCTGGCTAGGAGTCCCTTAAGGCCTTTGGAACGCGGACCTGCAACAGTCAACTAATTCCTGAAAACCTGTACAATTCCTGTGAAAATCCTGCGTTCCAAAGGGGGCCTAAACGTTTATAAGACATGAACCTGCACCCAATTCACATGCACACCCTAAACCACCACCTGCAAGCTCCAAACCTCATCTAAACAATACATGACAGTAAGCCATAAATCGAAATAAACAAGTTACTTGAAGACAAGAAATGAAGAACAACAAGAATACTGAATGCAGCTATGCCATAATATACTCATTCTACCTCCAAAGGTATCCTTATCTGGATTTGAGGATCAATGTCGAAATCAAAAGAATAGACAACAATTTCATATCACAAAAGTAAGAGTTTTCTGGACTAAGCCACAGCCTCTTCATCCTTTGTCTTGTGGAGTCTGGATGCACAGTGCAGAGCTCGGTATTGAATGGCAGAAGCATGTGAAGGGGAAGGGGCAGTGCTAACCCTGTCTTTCTCTACTTGTCAGCCTTGACGGCGTATTGTACAGCTGGGGGAGCGCAAGAACAGCAAAGCCAAACTAGAGAAAGGTGTCGGAGCGTGTCCAGAGCAGGGTGGTGGTCGCAGTGCACAGTGGAGTTGAGAATGACAGAGGCATATCTGGGAGAGAATGTGACTATGGTAACTATAGACAGAAATTGTTTCTGGGTGGCTCGGAGTAAGTCAAGATGTAACAGCTAATAAGGGGCCTGTTAGGTCACCTTATCCCCACCCACCAAATAACAGATATCAGGGGCCGGACACATCTCAGTAGGCAAAAAATTGTGTCTGGCACTGAACCCAGCACGAGGCAGAACCTTAAACTCAATGATTTCATTACTCCAAATACTCATAAAAGTTGAACTTCAACCATGCATTCGTGGCTCCTAACGTGACTAGGATGCATTTTAGTTCCCAAATACAGTGTCCCGACTGGGATTCAGCTTGGGGGAAGAGGGTCTTCTTCTAGTACATTAAGTCACCCCTCTCCATTCAAAGCTTCAGTAATGAATCAGTTTGCAACCTGGGTTATATCGTAGTTCAATCCCTAGACTCATTTATTCATGTTTCCTGACAGATGTCCTAACAACATTTTCTTCGACCATGCCCACTATTAACATTAAACATGTGACAACTGACAATAGTCAGATTGATGAATTATAACTTGTCATATTATCATAAAATTGCACGCGGTTGTGGTTAGAGAGGAAGCTGATAAGTGTGCAGAGTGTTGGAATGAGATAGGCATAATAAGTACCTTTTCCTAGTTTGTCTATCTCATCATGTTTTCGATGAGAAAAGAAATAACAATAAACAAATTGAATTAAACAGCACTATGAACAAAAATGAAAAGAAAACTTACCCATATTTTTGCCACAAATTCTTCCATTTCAGTATAATGGCAGTAGGTACAAAGGAACCTTTTTTAGTAGCATTAGACATCCCCACAACCTTCCCATCAATATCAATAGCTGGCCCTCCGGTTGTACACTAAAACATTCACATATACAGTATTTTGAATTTCTAACAATGGTATCGACAAAAAAGGCTAAAATAGCTAAATACAATCTCATCATCTAAAAAAAGTTAAATACAGCCTAAGAAAGGAATAGTGACGTAAGGATAAGATTGATTTCCTACCTTTGGAGCTGCTCCTGCGCCGTAAGCATACATGAAGTGGTATCGCTCATACAAATTTGGATTCGAACATTGCACCCGACCAGAGCTAACCCTCATATTAGACTTCTCATCCCTCCCAAGCATGAAGATCATTTCTCCACAGGTTACATTGTCATTAAAAGAGGGTACGTCAACAGAGATCTTCATTTTACTCCTGAACAATGCAATGTTGTAATGTTTTTGGTAGTAAAGTAAGTCAGCATTTTCAGTGATGTTGCCTGGAAGATGCACAACAACCTGGAACAATGATTTCAGTAATTATATACTGCATTATTTTTAACGGAAAAACAGCTGTGCATGTTAATTGCAGGGAAAATATATTTCCACACATTTTCAGTAAAATGTCTAAGATAGCTCATTGAACATGTAACTAGCCATCTTATACAGAACGTAGGCCAAGTTACATAGTTATCAAGACAAGGCACACTAAAGTGTTTTTATGCAAAAAGTGACCCATATCATAGCTTTTTATACAATAATCAGAGCTTTCTAACCAATGTGTACTATGAAAACTTTATAGATATACGCATATGCATACTGTAACAAAAAAAATGGTGCCATTTTGTCAAGAACTGTACATAGAAATGGAACTTTCAGACTCTCAGCAACTATTTTCTGTAACAATGGGATAAAAAAGGATTTGGTAATATTCAACATATCTACTCATTATATCAAATGCTACATCATCATTAATTCATGATGTGGATGTAAGTGAATGATAACAAATAAACATAATGAATGGCAACTAGATTGGAACAGGGTACCAATGTGTAAGTTCTGTGTCAAATAGTAACCCAACCACTGCACCAAAGGATGAACACCACATCCATGCCAACAGCAGAAACAAAAGTTATTTCTCAACCATAATGGTATATTCTAGTAGATTACGTTTGGCCCAATCCACAATAGATAACCCAATTTTAACGGCAGTTAATCCAGGCAAATGGTTTGATGTAAATCAAGTCAGATATATGGGCAGACCACATTTAGCATTTTTAACAATTACAAAAAATTTTGAAGCCAGTGAACCGATTTTGTCCCTTCCCCTACTAACCTCAGCATCAGTTGCATATTCATCTTTGCACAGCCAATTGTCCAAAGATGGATGTTTTGTACGGATTAGATGCGCGGATGTCAGTATAATGCCAGTCCCATCCTGATTTTTCTCAATCAGGAAGCCTGTACACTGAGTTAATGGCTCACCACCTGCATGTATAAACTGTGCAAATTCAACAAACAGTGACAAAATGGCATGACCCTAAATGTGAGGCACCAAGATATTGCATACGAACTGAAGATGAAAGGCCGAAAACAAATTTCCCAGCTGCAACAAGGGTCTTGGAAGCAAGTTCACGAACATGGAGGAATTGCGGATCGGTAAGGCAAGTGCTTGGAAAGCTTGAATCAAGCGTGGGCAGTTTCATTTTACGATCTAGCAAAATGTACAACAGGCATTAGGCACAACGCGACGAAAAAAGGTCTATAGAAAACCTAAAGGAATGTATACAGATTAAGCAGGATTGCGTAACAAACCTAATTTCTCATTGAATTTTGCGTCCCACTTCTCGTATGCTCTGAATGTCTCCGAGTCGATAGGATTGTAGACCTCCACGCCATTGGAATCTGTCCGAATAACTTCGCGGTGGATGTAAGGCTCGCAGAGAGGAGAGCTAGGTGCAGAGGACAGCTCCTCCTGCTCCCCCTGTGCTTCTTCTTCTTCATCCTCCTCCCTAGCTGCATCAGCCAAACTTATCTTCTTCGCCTCTCTCCCCTCCTCATCATCACAGTTACCAGACTCCCTGATCCTTTTTCTTTTTCGTTCCGTCACGGACGCATCAGCAGGCCTTGCCCCCCTATTGGATTGGAGACGCGACCTCGCCGCCGTTTTGATCGCTGGAACGGCGGCGTCAGCGGTAGTAGAGCTCGCCCTTTTGCCCGGCTTCCTGCCGCGGGGGCGCACAGCAATTGTTACGGCTTCCAGCGGCTCCGACCGCCGCCGCCTAGCCCTCGACCGAGTCCTCCTGTGGCCTGATGCCTCCTCGCGCTCTTCTTCCGCGGCGAACGGCATGCCTAGGGCTAGGTCTCGAGCGGCCAGGCACGCGAAGAGTCAGGAGGCGTCGGCGGCGGGAGGGGAGAAGGCGGCTGGAGACCGAATTTTGGGGCGCGGCGGTCGGCCGGCTAGCCTGGTCACGGCGGCGGAGCTCGGATTTGGGGGAAACGGCGCTTGGAAGAATGAATCGCAGGGTTTCGCAACTGAATTGTAATCTCGGCTGCTGGTCTTTTCTTTTTCCCCTTCTTTATTTAAGACTCCTTTGGAAGGGGCAGCAATTCCCGAGGGAACTTATTCCCTGCTACCTTTTGGAAGACCAAAAAAAAGAAGAAACGTCGAAAAATTGCAGGAGCCATAAATAAATACTGTAATTTCGTGAAATATTTGAGACACATTAGTAAGATAGTTGTAAGGAATATGCTCGTTGCCTTAAAAAACATAGGAGTATTTGTTATTGCTTACCTGGAATGAAAGTAAACAAGTTAATTAACCGTGCTCCCCAAACAAGTTTCCAACATGGATCAATATTTGATCAGATACAAGGATGATCAAGTATGAACAACTGCAACCTGACGTTGATGATGATGAGCATCCTTTTTTATGTTGAGCTTGTCAAAATGATCGCTATGTGCCATATAACCGGTACCTCGAACACAAAAAAAGTAACATAGGAGTCTTAGGAGATCTTGGTAATGATTATGATGCTCTCCTGTCCAAGGTTAACGCTCTTGACAAGGAGCCCAAACGCACATAAACTCCATGAGAAGTTCAATCTTGAGCATATTTACTTGGTCAAGCCGTAGCCGGAGCCAGAGCAGGTACGCTGGAGCCGGAGGAGGTGACCAAACACTAATTGACATTTTAAATCCAATTTGAAACTTTCAATCCGAATAGAAACTTTTAAAATTCAAGTTAAAACTTTTGAACTTGAGTTGAAATTCTCAAAATAGAGTTGAAATTTGTAGAAATCAAGTTGAAACTCCGCAAAATCGAATTAAAATTTTTATAAATTATGACTTAAAACTAATTTGATCTTATTTGAAACTTGTCTTGAAGTGGGATCCAGACGCATGCTAATACTAACGGGAGAAGCCAGTAGCCACCTCAGGCTGGGATATGGTTCATCATGACTTCATTCTGCCTGACGCCAAATCAGCTGGATGACTGGCCTTTATCATCCTTCACAATCAAGGGGATGTGATGTAGTGATGTACGCGAGGAGAGACAAGCTGACTCACTTATGAGCATGGGGAGCAGTTACCCCCTTAATTGTGGTCAATGCCAGTATTTAGTTTGATGTATGGTAGATTTGTAGTGATATTCTGACAGTAGATTTGTAGTGATATTCTGACAGCATTAATTCATCTATTACTTTCAGCATGCAGAAATGAAAATTGGTTAGCCACCTTATTTTTACATCTTGAGAAGTCAACTGATTATTTCTCCCCAACAACTGACTGGAGCAGCTAATACACCTGCAACCTATCCTAGGAAACAAAGAAGTGCAAGAAAACTAAAAAGTAGGAGTATTTAAGGAAACCATCTAAACAAAGCAGGACTCAAGACAAAACACATTTGAACAATTACACTGATTACTTTTCATGCACAGTGCTGCCAGAGGGGCGCTGGTGGGTTTTGAACTGTTTCCTCAAAACCATGAATGAACATAGCTAGTATACCCCCTAAAAAAAAGGAAAGAAAACCTTGTATGAACATAGACTATCAGAAGGGAGCAACATTCATCGCTACTGGAACTCAAATAAAAAAATGCATTTGAAATGATCAGATCCCATGGTGGCATGTCGTGCCATTGCTCCAATATAAAAAGAAGAAAAACAAAACATGATATATTACATGAGTGAGAACCCCATAGTTCTTAATATTTCCGTTCGAAGCCATACTCCGAATCCATTCAGCAGCATTCAGATTAACCCATAACTCCAGACCATACTCAAAAACATCCTCCAACGAGAACCATAGATCCTATTCAAGACTCATGAATCCAACTTATGATACAACAAATTAATCTCATTTTGCAAGTTCTGAAGATTGATGACTTCACTCCAAGAATTTGAACCACAATTTAAGTCTTCCTGTTTTGAACTCCAGGTATAATATGTCCTGCAGTCAATATAACACTTCATAATTTTAAATAGAATAAATAAGATCGAAGCACAATTTTTTTTTTGAGATCATCAAAGCACAATTTTATAAAGGAAACACAAACTCTTTTCTATCAGAGTTGTGACACCATATACTCAGGAATTAGCATCATGAGTAACATGACTGACAATAATTGAACTCCTATGTATTCTAAGAGGCATTGCATTGGTAATAGATACAATAATACTTATTCAGAAGGCATATGCACAAAATAAATTTCAAAATGTATGTGAACCTCTAAAGGTGAGTACCATTTTGTCCTATGCACAATAACACAGGACCAGGCATTCTCTTTCTTATCCAAGAATTATGGTGTTTCTTGTATTACCAGTTCATCTCTTACAGTTGTCGATTGTGTTATCTGCTGACAACTCAATGTCATCTGATAATTCCAAAAAGGAAGATCTACAGGTAGCCAAATGGATGGAATAATCTCTATGGACAAGGTCCCATTTGGAGTATGGCGCACACTATTTTGCTTTCCTGTAACCAATCATAAAACCTAACTACCAATCATGCTGGGCGGGCTTCTAACAAACCTTTTTGGTACAAAAGATAAGTGAAGTATTACAACCAGCGGTTCTACTTCTGTTAAAAATTTATTTTGCAAGCCTACTGTAAACATAAACGATCCTAGTGATGCATAAGAATACTGATATTAAAAATATCAATGAAACTGCATGATGATTAAAAAATTTCAAAACTATTTTGGTCATTACAGAGAGTACATAGAACTGACATACACTAATTCTTGATGACAGCAGTGTATGCCATGTTATGTTATGGGTTTTCAGGTTCAGTGAACATATGATAATTGCAAATTGAAAAGTAACAAATTGAAGCTTAGTTTTGTTACCTTCTCATCATAAGAACATGTCTTCTTTGAGCTTTCTGAATGTAGCTGGGCCTAAGTATCGATTAATGGTAAAATAAAATGTTATTATCCAACAAAAGTATACAGGCCATCACAGCAGTACATAGGTCAAATTTTTGTACTTACATTGAATACCCCACCGATTTAGGCACTCCAAGATGTCAGCTACGGAAACAAAACAAGAGAAGCAGTCCTTTCCTCCAGCATGTAGCATACCAATGTAACCTCCAGTACCATCAATCAGTGGGGCACCTGAGCTTCCTTTCTGTCCCGGAATATTCACCTCAACTAATGTCATACCATACTGATTCGGGTTTGTGTCACTCGCATCATCGTATGACCTACAGCCATGGGAAATCTCTCCAATTGCTGACGTCCGAGGCCTTTTATCCGGCCAGGAAACCATTGCAGCAGTTTCAAACTGGCTTGGCGGACTCTTGCTCGGTAACAATGGAGGATGCGGGTGTTGGCAAGTTTTCCCAATGAAATCTAGAATATTATCTCGATCAATTTGGAGCAGAAGCAGATCCTTCACACAGTCAATCTCTGCCACTCTAGCAGGACAGTAGAATCTTTCTTTGCGTCTCCTTTTACTTTCACGGAAGCCACTTTCATAGTGATCACAAATGATACTTACTGTGAACAGCTTCTGAACTTGTTCTACGGGTATTGGCTTGGTAGCAGTAAACACATGCTCAATGCAGTGTGCAGAGGTCAATATTTTGACAGTGCCATTTTTCTCTTCCACCACAAATCCAGTGCAGTTACTACCTTCTTTACATGTTTCTTCTATTTTCTCTTTAGGCAAAATCTCCAACTCTTGAACAATGCTTTTGATTGACTCCACAGCAGATTGTCCCTTAGGTTGAACCATAACGAAAACAAGTGATTCTGCGCACTGCTTCCCAATCCACTTAGGCAATGGGTTTGAAAATGCTGTAGGAGCGGCCATCTAGTATCAACAACATAATGTCAGATACATTTCTACGCTTTTTAAAAGTGCAAGACAGCAACTAATACACATTATGAAACATCATCCATCTAGAATTCTTAATTACAGTCTAGAGTTATTAATTACATTCTGAGGAAATTTCCACTTTATTCATGGACCAGAAGAAAAGTTCAAACAAAAGAGTCATGCAGAGATACTATATATTCACATACACAATAATACACATTATTATACATAATATGTGCTTGTGCATTCTTCATGAAACATCATAATTACTTCTACTTTTTTCAGAACAACTAATTATATTTTCAAATCCATATAGACGTATCATCACAGACTAAGAAAGTCTCAGACATAGATCACGGCCCAGTTGAAAAGTTCAAGCAAAAGAGTGAAGCAGAGTTAATAATACAAATTATTATACATATGTGCCTGTGCATCATCATAATTACTTCTACTTTTGTCTGGACTACTAGCCATTATTCGAATCCATCCAGTTAAGAAAACATCCACATTAATCACATTCCAGGTGAATGGTTCAAACAGAAGAGTCATGCAGAGTGTTACTATTCACAATCTGAATCAAAACACATTCCAGTTAAGAAAACATCCACATTCATCACGCATATGTGCCCGTGCATTATCCATGAATCATCTTAATTAGTTCGACTTGTTTCAGAACTGAAACACAATTAAAGCCACCCACACGTTATTTAATGTATTCACAGGCATAATCATAACAAACTAAAAGGAAACGAATCTACCAGCCTGCGTGCCCGTCCAGAAATCCTTAAAACGAAAAGAATCGGACCTAGGGTTTGCTTGCCGTGCCACAAATCAACAAGATGCTAGAACACGGAACGAGCTAGGTACCAGAATCATGATATACCAAGAGCACTCGTGGAGGAGACGTACCGTGATCAGAGCTTAATTAGTTGCGAGCAAGAGCACCACGCCAGATTCCAGGTGAGGAAGGAGCGCGAGGAATCTTCACTTCCGTAGCGAAGCGGAGCCCGGCGGCGGGGGCCTCCGTGAGGGAGCCGAAGTAGATGGGCGCTACGCGGAGCAGGGAGGCCTCCTGGCGGCGGCGGCGGGGAGGTACGGGGAGGAATCGCCTCCGCCCGCGGCGCCCGCCGAGCGCCCTGGCGGGCGGAGGCCGCAGGGAGGGGCACGGATTGGCGGCGCGGTCGACGCCGCGGGGTTTGTCGGCCGGCGTAGAAGGAGGCGCGGGCAGAGTTGCGGCGGGCACGACCGGGGTCCAAGAGAAGCGGGCGGATTTAGAGGAGCAGCGGCGGCGTGGGGTTTTCCCTGTCCGATCCCTCTCGGACTCGGCGTGGCGTTCGAAATTGCTTGGGAATGGGCCGGGCCTGCCTGCTCCATCCACTTGGCAATTCATCAATGTAGAGAAAATACATTTTTCGCATGCAAATTTTCAGTTTAGGGGTCCATTTTGGTCCGTAATTCTGCTATTTCGTTTTCTTGGCGCATATTAAACTGGTGAATATTGAACTTTACTTTGATTACTGGTGCAATTACAATATTGATATGTCGTTGAAATGGCTCAAGATAGGCAGTTTCATTCACGTTACGGCAAAATTGATGAGGGGATATTTTCATCCAGCAACCTCATCTTTCTTCTCCCTCATCCTATAAATGAATGTACTCCGTATTATTTACGGTGCCTGTTGGCTGATTTTCATTTTTTTTTCGAATGTACTAAGTAATATTGTTAGCCCATTGACACAACCCATGATGAAGCATCATGTATGACATGTTTGGCGATGAACTTGACCGCTCAGGACAGGAATTAAAATAAACTATCATAAACAAACAGATAAATGCACAAGCTCGTGCGCGATACTCTGCTCTCTTCCAATCTTCTTCACCTCTAGGCTCTGCAGCGTCTTCCTCTTTGGCTTCAAGTATCAGAGGAGTCATCAAGAACCTGTCCCCATCAACAACACATAACAACTTAATTAGCTGCAATTGAAGAATCAGTCTCCAAAATGAAAGCCTGATCCTGCCACCGAGCAGCAAGCTTGATACCCTCTAAACATGTTGGGGTCTCTGCTTCCTCAACATCTCTGCAGTAAAACAAATTTCCCTGAAAAAAATTCGTTTTCCTTCTAAACCATTTAAAAAAATGATTTTCTTTCTATGCCCCTGGCCCCCTGCTTGAGATTTCCTTCCCCTTTGTGCCACTCCCTGTCCTTAAAATTTTTTTAAGGCTTTAGTGTATTCCCAGAGTTTCAAATTGAAAAGGGAAAGAAATTTGAAACTTTGCAAACAACGAAATTTATTCTTCATGTGCATCTCTGCCAATACAAAAATTCAAAAGTTTATGTGTTCGGCAAGTAATTTTTTTTGCCCATCGCCCATATAGGAACGAAAAGTGTTTTAAAAAATTTGGCATGTAACTTTTTTCCTTGCTTAAACACTTGCCATTCCTCTCTGGACCAAAACAATTACTTATGAAGCATTAATTTTTTTGATATTCTTTATGTTGATAGACAAACACATGAAAAATAAATTATGTTATGAGCGAAGTTTCAACTTTTTTTTTCGTTTAATTTTTTAAAGTATGTAAATACACTCTAAAGCATTAAGCTTTTTCTAAAGGGCACGGAGTGGCACAGAGGGGAAGAAAAATCTCAAGCAATGGCACATAAAGAAAAATGTATTTTTCCAGTAGATGAGAAAGGAATGCGATTTCTCAAGCCCCCCCCCAAAATCGGTTTGCATAGTGATAATTTTCCGATCAAAGAGCCTTTCAACAAGACATTGAAAATCACAAAATTTTTGGAAAACTTCGGATTTGAACTTTAGAAGATAAACCCAAGTGAACTTGCTATAATCATCAATAAAACTCACATAATATTGTTTGCCCCCCACAGAATCAGGAGCAGGACCCCAAACATCTGAAAACACAAGTTCCAAAGGAAACTTAGACTCACTAGTCGACTTTGAATAAGGTAACTGATGGCTCTTGGCCTGTTGACACGCATCACACACCGACTCATGACTAGACTCACTAGAACATGGAAGTTTATTAAGACTAATAACTTTCTGAACGACTGGCAACGACGGGTGGCCTAGACGACTGTGCCACCGTGAGAGAGATGGACTGAAGGCTCCATAAGCATGCTTCATGATAGGTAGGGGGTACATCCCATTGCGACTTCTCCCTCTAATAAGAGTGGTCCTCGTGTCCCAATCCTTTATATAGAAAAAAGATGGATGAAATTCCCAAAAAACATTATTATCATGAGCAACACGATGAACGGAAGCGAGATTTTTGGTGGCAGTTGGAACATGAAGGACATTTTTTAACTTAATATCACGAGTAGGGGTATGAACAACAGTATGACCAATGTGCTTGATATCCGTACCTCCTCCATTGGCAGTATGGACTTGATCGGAGCCATGGTACTTGTCTTGAGTTGTTAGCTTCTCCAACTCTCCTGTGATGTGGTCTGTGGCACCACTGTCCGCATAGAAATACGGGTCGCCTCCATGACCACCAGTCGCTGCAGATGCACTTTTCTCCGGCACAAAGGTTTCATCAAACCAGTATCAGCAGTCCAGAACTTCATGGCCTAGGCGACCACAAAGTTGGCACTTGGGGCACTTGCCGTGGCTGCCGTTGGAGTTGTTGGGGTTGGTGAAGCCTCCACGGTTTCCACGAGCTTGATTTCCACGACTGCGGTTGCCGCGACCCTGATCTCCTTGGCCGCCACGACCAGGGCCATTGCGACCACCGCCCCCTCCACAGCGACCACCGCGATGCACGACGTTCGTGGAAGACGCCGTGGACTGAGAACCTTGTAGCAGATCCATGTGTTGTTCATAGCTTGTGGTCGTGATTGCCGTCATATGGATGCGGAACACGTGGTCGTGGTTGTATGGACGTGGAACACGTGGTCATGGTGCCGCCGCCTGGACATGGAACACATGGTCGTGGTTGTCGTCATATGGACTTGGAACACGTGGTCGTGGTTAATTGGATGCGAAACATGTGGTCGTGGTCGCCACCGCTATCGTGTGGACACAGAACAAGTGGTCGTGGTTGCCGTCGCCTGGACATGAAACACATGGTCGTGATTGCCGTCATATGGATGCTGGAACACGTGGTCTCCCTTCTCTCACATCTTGGTCTTGTTACCTCGAGCACCTCTATCGCTTCGTTGACTCGTCTTCTTTTGGTCGCACAGAGGCTTTGGAAGGCTCCACTTCCAAGCGCTCTAACTAGTCATTCTCATCTAGCAAGTCTTGTGAACATCTTTATAGGCTTTCTCGAGGGTGATGTGCTACAAGGGTCGTACCCCCCCCCCCCCCCCGCCCCCTATCGGCGTGCTTCTCTGGTGTTGCTATGCTACTCATGACCAGTTGTCTGTGAGGGTTCTGACTGTTGTATGTAATTTTTGGTGCTAGCGGTGGACTCTCCTAGTTATTGTTCAATGTAATGAGCGGTGGGAGTGATCAAGGGGTCTCCGTTGAGGATTCTTCCCACCCGAAGCCGTGACTTACAAAGAATATAATCAAGGGGTCTCCGTTGAGGATCTTTCTAGTCTTGTTCTTTGGAGGCAGTGGAAGAATTGGAACAACAAGATCTTTGAATTCCAAGCGCTCCAACCGGTCGCATTGTCGCAGGAAATCATTGACGAGGCTCAACTTTGGGCAGCTGCAGGGTTCTCCAACCTATGGAAGCTGCTCCTCCCTAGGCGGGCTTAGTGTTTTCTCTTGGTTTCGGGAGCTTGTTCCCGCTTCCCTTCTGTTTATTTTGGATTGTAAGGGTCTGTTTTGTCCTTCTTTTTGTGTTTGTAGCTCATCACTACTTCGTTGTTGGCTTTTGCTAAGTCCCTTAGGGGATTTAGCCCTGACTACGTCGTAACAAACTTCTCTTCTTCTTAATGAAAAACGTGCTCCGCACGTTCTCCAAAAAAAAAGCTCGTTTTCCAACTTATTAGTATGGTTTCTAATTTGGAGACCTCGATGGAATTATTATCAGGGTTACAAAGTTTTTGGAGGATAATTTCCCCCTTGTATGTACCTTTCGATAAAAGAAGTGCCAATGAGATCATAAAGTTATCGCGCTGAGTTTTCTATTTGAGTAAATTGCACGAAAATATAATGAATAAGCCTCACCCAAGGACTTTTAGGCCTCCTTTGGAACGCAGGAATTTCACAGGAATCACACAGGAATTGCACAGGAAACAGTTCAATTTTACAGGAAAAACGCAGGAAAGGAAAATTTTTCCTCGAATCCAAACGAGCCCTTACATGGTTACTAACTCAGCTAGCATTTCCTTTACTGTGTGCATGTAGAAAAAATTTCTCTTTATTTTATTCCTGTTCCACTAGCATATTTTGTATGCACATGCTATTAATTGCTCGATGTTGACATTATCCATTTTGTAAATATATAAATCTGACGGGCTCAGATCTCAACAAATCTTTCAGTGATATTTGAAAGCAACCTAATGAATGCAATGTTGGCCGGTTCAGTATTCGTTTGCATTGCCTACACGTTATAGCGTAACAATATGCTTCTTTTGAAAATAGCTGCAGTTGTGGGTTTAGGCACAACAACTAAGGATGGTGAAAAAAGATGATGTGCACAAGAAATGCGGAGAAGGTGAAAGACGATTGAGACAGAGACGGAGATGCAATATAATATGAGAATGAACAGTGAGATGTATTCGGATGTGAGAACTATATTTATTTTGACATAAATTTGAATCCGACAGCAAGAAATATATTAAGACAGATAGTATGTATTAACTAGTCGTGCTTTATACATCGTGCCTGGTATTGGACAAATTAAAATTATTTGGTCAGAAGATTCCTATGGTCTCGTTGTAGCAAACGTTATCATCATTGAATTTAAACAAGATGATTTTGAGTCGCAAAAACAAAAAAATATGATTTCCAGAAGTAAAATACTAGCTTTATTTCCTAAGGTCTGCTATGCATGTCGTGCATATAGCATATTTCCTGCGTGGCTTGTGTTCATTATTTGTGAGATATTGATTTATGCAATGCTTGTTTAAATCATAGTAAATGTTTTATGTGTGCAAATGAAGCAATTCCATGCTGCACTACAGATGAAGCCATTCCATGTTTCGCATGATATTGCGTAATTTTGTCTTTTTCTCTCGACATGGGTTGGAAGTACTTGTTTTGTTTTGTGGTGTGCCTTGCTTAGCCATGCTAAGAGTGGTCAAAGTCAATTCGATCGGTGGAATGCCACCATGGTTTCATAAGCGTAGGTGTTGTAGCCCCGCTATAGGTCGGATAAGTACCATGAGATTGGCTCATTGTTTGGAACACTTTTCGTTCTAAGCACAGCTCAAATTTATTGGTAAGACAAGCCAAATATGGGCGCCTATGGGGTCATAGCTCTCCTTGATTCGTGAATGTGTGATCCTCTAGTTGTGTGTGGCGATATCGAGACTTCCTTGCAGGGTGTATAATCGATTCCAATTAAAGGTTGCGATCTCTGTCATCATCATGCTCTTGGTGGTGTGTGGCGATATTGAGCTTGATCGTAGTATACAACTTCACATAATTATTCATATATGTGAAATTGTGGGCTGTTGGTGCAGACATAAAAATCTGGAGCAGAGAGCACCACGGCCAGGGACTTCGTGGAAGGTTGAGCGCTTGTACTCGATCAAACTCCTGAATCACCCCATCTCCAAGAGTCATTTGTGGCTCGTGCTTGGTGTCGTTTGTCCCTTGAACTAGCTTTTGTACACATGGACGTACATACCGGCCGGTATGTTATCTGTGTTTTGTTTGGTTTCTTTCTATCAGCCCAAGCATGGAAGACGGAACCCAAAGAACTTTTGAACAAATTAGGAAAGATATGTGAATTTTGGAACCTCCCAAATTCTTATGGAATAGATTATCCGATGTGAATTGTGGAGGATTTCTAACACTAAGTCCAATTAATCTCCGAAAATATCTATACAGTTTCTTTGTGCCTATCTCTCTGTCGTCTGGCTTCTACAATTTGTGATTTTTTTTTGAGATTATTTGTGATTATAATTCTTTCAAAAAAAATTGTGATTATAATCGGATGAAATGAGCAGCAGTGATACATATGACGATCGATGAGAACAAATAGACCGTGGCCTTTATAGTCCCGACTGTTTCGCTGCGCTCCTTTTTGTATGTACGTATGCCCATTCGCCCGGCCGTAGCGGTTGTGTCACCGGAGGATGCGATGCACGGCGCCGCGGGCATATCAATGGGTGGCCGTCTCCGGCAACCTGCGTGCGTCAGTGCTGAGGCCGACCATGTTAGTTGTAACTGACCAGTTGACTGGACAGGATCGCCGGCCTGGCTTAACCTTCTGGAGTGTGGGCCCGGCTGCCATATGACGTAAGAGCTGTATTCCCCCTCTTGGATCACCGTCATTCTGCCTCTCTCGCTAACGGCGCTCCGACCCCCAGCTGCTGGATCTGAGTCCTTCGCCCTCCCAGTCGCCGGACTAGCTTGGCTCTCTCCGCCTTGGGAGGAGAGCACCTCGCCGGACCTCCGCCCTGCGCCGCGAGCAGGGAAGGAGGCGCTAGCTGGTGCAGCGCGCCTCTCCGATCCTGACAGCCGAGAGGAGGAGCGTCGCCCCGCAGGCGTCAGAATCGCCGCTCGTCGGAGAGAGAATTCCGGTGGACGTTGAAGGGGAGCGCCGCTCTCAGCTGAGAGGAGGACTTCAAGCCGCTGCAGCAGGTAAAACCCCTAATTCACATTTCCCTTTGCTTCGTTTTTCTCCTTCTCGATCTGTTTTGACCTCCTGGCGTCCTCACTACATTGGTTGCCCCAGGGGCAACGCCATTGAGATTATTTCCCTCCAGGGAGGAAGAAAAAGCTGTTCTAGATTCTTGGCATTTTTTTTGCACGCACAGTGATGTTCCAGAAGTTGTTTTATGACACCCCAGAATCTTACATATCGTTGGGGCTACCCATGATGGCATCCAAAACTCTTCTCCCTCCAACCCCCCTTGCATGAGATGCGATTCGTTAAAGCCGTAAAGACCTCCGTGAGTGCTTGCCTGCTCTGCTTCCGTGCCCCCCTTGGCAGCTGCAATATCTGTGACTTGTGGGCAATCTCTTCATATTCATCTTGCTTGTGAATCCTTGGCGTGCAACATACTAATTTGTGTTCCCACTCCTAACACATACATTGATATCTAAGCTGGCTTATCGGATTTTATTCCAAAAGAAAATAGCGTGTTAATGAACCTTATCGACTTGAGGTGAGACCAGTGCCAAACATCGTGTGTTGATGAACCTTATCAAACAAAAATAACCACATGTATAGAATACTTCTAGAAATTTTTCTCAAAGTGAAATTTCCACAATATTGCTAGATTTAATCGTTTTGGACAGAGCATGATCCTTTTATTCATAATGGATGCTATTCAACTCCAAATCGACTCATTATTATTGCATTGGATTCATAGCATTATCAGCTAACTCTCTGCAAAGTTTCATATCATTTGTTCATGGATCATATTATGGCATCCATTTTTTATAACTATGTCTTTTCTTTGTTTAGTGAACGAATTGTCAAAGAGTGACGTGGGTGCTGCCGAGGCCGACACCATTGAGGTTGAACTTGCTGAGGAGACTACAACAACTGAAGGCTTCTATGCATATTAACCTACTATTTTTTTAGACTCCCTATATAAATGAATTATGCTATATTTTTATTGCATTGTCGGGCAGTAGGATAATTATATTGATGTCGAGTTCTATTGTCATCCTTTTCCTTGATGTGTCATGTCTTTGGACAAGGGCAGATGACATCTTTTATTTTCTGGTGTATCTTGCTTATTACCCATCCTTAGAACCATAAAACTCAATTCGGTGGAAGGTCGCCATCGTTTCGTATTGTATAGGATCCTTTAAACTTGATGTTGTTGGAATCTTGAACTTGATGAGGATGAACTTGTTGACTGAGTGGGATGTGCAGGATGGTAGCCCCGTTTGGTCAGTTAAGGACCATGCATTGTTCTCTTTGTCTTGAGCACTTTCCGTTCCAACCACATGTCGAATTAAATAGTAAGACAAGAGGCAGACATGCATGAGTGGGTGATGGGTGCCAACAGGGCCATAGCACTCCTTGCTTTGAGGATGGTCCAATTGTTCGAGCACGGGTGCAAGAACGGTTGACATTGAGTACCCCCTTGTATGACTTTAGCAGGGTTGCATGAGCTGTATGGTTACATTGGGACTCCTCTGTAGGGTGTATAATTGAGTCAAATCACCATGATCTCGATCAATATCATGCTCTATATGTTCATTGAGCTTCATCGTAGTATACAACTTCACTTAATTAACCATGTATGTGTAATTGTGGGCTGTTTTGGATGAGATGAGTTTTGCTGCATATTTGTCTCACTTTTTCATACATTGAACTTGGCTGGGAGTTAGCGTTCATGTACATGTGTCTTTTATTTATTTTTATGTATGTCTCACTGAACTACTGCTTTTCCGCAACAAATTTGTTTAATTACCAATGAATGTTTATCCTTGTTGATGCCTTCATTCACGATCCTTGGAGTCGATCGGACTATATACACCATATTGTGTAAGTCTTGCAGAGTACCTGAGAATTATTGCAGTAGGATAGTGGCTAGGAGGTCTTCGTACTCACGTTTTCTATGTTGAAGTTTTGCAAGTGAGAATGGAATCTTCTTTGGCTATTTCTTCCCCACCGATGTTGGCAAAGGGGTGGAGTAGTGGCTATCCCGTTATGACGCTTGTCGGTTGTGTTTGTGGGTTGAGCACCATCGCTCTTTTGCTTTATTTGAAAAATTAGTTATGCTGCATACTTGTTGGAATTTGATGCTCGAATCTGAACCTACCATGACTTCATGATCGTTCTTGAATTTGTTTTAGGAAGATTGGGAGATGTAACAATGAACTTATGCTTTCATTCTATAATATTTTCATATGTTGAAATACTCATATTGTCATATGATATTACTGCATAAAATCTGAGAACTATGTGTGTATGTGATGATGGAAATTGTTGGTTATTGATGTCCTATGGTCTTGGGCGATGCTTGAGAAGCATATCGAGCGACTAGTGGGGTTCTATTCTTGTTAGTTGAGTTTGTTGGTTCGCATACCGTTTTTGGACAGCGAGCTATCCACTACAAGATATTACATTATTCCCAACAGTTCTCTATGAGTGGCCAACAGTTTTCTCTTCTACTATTGTTTCCAAGTGGCCGACAGTTTTTTAGTGCAATTTCAGAGCTTTCCCTACAGTTCTAGCAATTACCAACAATGTCATTGCCCACAAACATATTTCCCACAGTTATTAAGATAGTTTTCTAAATATACCAAGCACTGTTGGCCACCTGTATATGCACTGTCAGGAAATCTTTTCAATCTTGTAGTGATCTCAATTAAATTGAATATGATTGGGCGGTTCTCACAGCATGACTATCAGAGCAAGGTTACATGGACACCCAAAAATTTTGCTCAGCGTTCGGGGCTGGGTTAGTGTAAACAACCTCACTAAATAAGCTGAAATATAAAATTAAGTGGTTGCTAAAATTTATTTCTTATCTTTCTTAGCTTTTGTTTTTCTTGCTCATACTGAAGTAAATGTATGGTTATCTTACCCTTCTCCTTTTTTCAGGGTTAAGGATGGTTTTTGAACTTGTCATGGCGACCCGGGCTGAGCAAGTTGAAGGTTTTCCCGCGGAACTCCGCGAGATGCTTTGGCGTGCAAACTTTTCCTACCAGCCTGAGTATGCCGTGTATGCCGAAGGGCGTGGACCAGGGCTGGTGGACTACATTGCCACTGTGAACATTCTTCCAAGGAGTGTTTATGGTGCTGCAACCCACAGCTACGAGGCCTCTGGTACATCTGAGGAGATGTCAATCCAAGCGGTGGCTTATCAGGCGATGTGCTCCCTTCGTCGTGAGCTGCCCGTTCTTTCTCGGATGACTTTCTACTATCACCCTATCCATGAAGGTGGTGTGGTAAACAATGTGGATCATGCATATGAGGATAGCCCCCTCTTTGAGCAGCGCATCTCGGGAGTGGTTCGTGAGATGGATCGCTACAACCGATGTGTGACTCATGAGTTGTGGGAAACTCGTCGTCGCCTCAACCATCTCCAACACAACGTCGAGCCTTTTGTCCGGATGGGAGTGGTGCCTCATGAGGTGCTGTATATTGAAGACCCCCGCATCCTCACGATTTGGCTCCCTTTCACTTCCGCTTTCCACATGTGCATAGTGAGCGGGCGCCCCCGGTGCTACGCCGGAATGCGAGGATGTTGGCGGGGCTGAAAGTTCCAACCATCCCACACACTCAGGCCACCCCCGCTTCTCTTTTGGGAGATGCACAGCCACTCACTCACCCTAGGGCACCTGAAGACACGGGTTTCCCAGGATACCACCATTTGGACCTCTTTCCGGAGGACTTTGCTAGGCCTCCCTACAACATGGAATATAAAGCCGAACTATTTAGTTTGCTGCCCTATTTGCTTAACTTTTTAATTCATTTCTCATGGGTCTTTGCAGCCACCCATCTTATGTAATAGGGCATAGAACTTAATTCGCAAATTGAGACGTTTCCTTTGCGAAAATTGCCCTTGTATGACGACTTGTTTAATTCTATTGCCATCACTATTGAACTGCTATATGCTGTTGTTATGGTGCTTGGTTTAGTTTATATTTGAGGCATTGTTTCAGTTCATATGATATTTCTTGCTCTTAAGTTTATGGCTTATGTTTTGGGGCAGCCACCATCATGTTTATGTGTGTGCAGAAATTATTGTGGAGAGACAATGCTTTCGTGTGAGAATCGTTAGTACGAATCATGTGCATATCATCTCATACATGTTGCACTTATTGATGGATGAAATTTGTAAGTTTAAATCATGTTAAACTTCCATAAATGAAGTAGCTTTCTTGCTGTCTAAAACTGCAACAAATTTGTCATCTAAAATCTATCACCAATAAGCTATTGTTTGTGTGTTTTGGTTGGGCAATCAAATTAAACTTTTGCTTCGCAAACATATGCAATATATCGAGGCAAATATATGAGCATCTTCCCCCTGTTCATGAGGTGATTTTTAGCTCTTCCATGCTGTTTTTAGCAGCCTTCTTGGTCTCTTACCTTGCTATCCAGATATACGAGATTAATTCTCCCAATTATCTCAGTCCAATTGTTTTTTGTTTTATCGGCTCCCTACTATACTAATCATTCTTATCATGTTAATTTGGTCTCTCCATCGTTGACCTTTTCTTGGTGACAGGATGAGGACTCGCACTGGTGCCGGTGGTGAGGACATCAGGGAGGGTTCTAATGTTCCAGGGTGGAAACCCGCCGTCGCCGCAACTATGGCAGAGGTGCTCATGCAACTTGAGCACAGCTGGCGGGAGCAAACGGAGTTTCTTTGTGTCATCGCTGAGTGCTTGGCTCGTTAAGGCGGTGGTGGAGCTGCTTGTGATGATTACTTCTCCGACTTTCTCCGCACTCAAACCACCCATGTTCACTCGAGGGAAGGATCCGCTCGATGCTGACCATCACTAGTGTTGGTATTTCTTAACGATCACAGATAAATCCGCAAGCGCACAGAGAATACCGTTGCAGCATTTCACCTAGAAGTATTCCAAGGTATCGTAATTTTTATTTTCCACAGGGAAGATGATGGTTAAGAAAGTACTATGTTCATAGAATATATCTCTGCATTTAAATGGATTACAGTCCATACAATGCTAAACAATAATATATAGGTAGTGTGACACACAAGAAAAGGATCAACTCTAATATACATCCAAAGCCAAGTGGAGAAAGAACAAAAAAAAGAGCTAAGTTCCTAATGTACTTCATTATATAGTGGCATAGTATACAACATACACATGCATGCACACAACTAAGGTTTAGGCATATGCACTCAAGCAAATTGGGCACCGGCTTACCCCTTGTCTGCCAGGCGACTCTGGTCTACAGCTCTACGCCGTACCCGAACATGGAGGGATACTGAGGACGAATAGGGCTATCACCACCTACCGTCTACTTCAAACAATCCGTGGGGCACGAGGCATCCAATGTATTCTACCAATCCAAGCACCATGCTTGCATTGCTAAAACATTACTCTAAATCCCTATAGCGATGGATCAGATCTAGAGCATAATCCTAAGGACCATTCAGTGGCGGAGGTATGATTTGAAGATTGGGTGTGCACTAAAGATCCATAAAATCAAATAAGTAGTACAAATTGCTCTCTACTATGTAAAATAGTTCATAAGCACAACAAATTGTGGAATGTTTCAATGATTGGAGCCTAAACTAACATAATATGATCAAGTACCTAGTATATACATATGTTAAACCTATTGAAAATCAAGTTTTTCTCAAAAAATATTGGGTGTGCATGTGCACACCCGTGCTCCATGGATATGCGTATGCATGTAAACCTAAGTATATACATGACATGGTATACTATGTACTAGGACACGTGACAATAAGGCAATTATGTCCATACTTCCAGTCCTCTAGGCAATACCCACATGACAAGCATGTGAATATCACACTAGCTCTATATAAGAAGATTATGATTACTATATTACATACGCAAGCCAAGGGTCCACAACCAAACAAGGAACGCTTAACCAAGGCAAGACTATATGAAAAAAAATAATACTATTAAATAGAATAAAGTCACAATAAGAGAGCCATACCAGAATCTCCAAGAGGACTTGGGAATTAGAGTAGCTCTACTCTTAGCCTAACTCCACTAAAGCTTGGAAAATATAACTAATGTAAGAGTGTGATCTCTCTACTTGGTGTGTCTTCTAACCGGCCGAGCACCCCTCTATTTATAGCCCAAAATGAGGTAGAGTAGTGTGCACGTCAAGTAGGTAGTCGGTGGAGAAAATTGGGGGCCAAGTCTGGCCGGCCGGCCTAGGTGGTAGGCCGGCCGGCCATCTATTGTGCAGGATGACCACCGCCTTCGCCGTGGATGCTTAGGATTGCTCCGTGGTGGCGGTTCCGAAGTCGGTCGACATTTGGGGGCGGTTATGGTGGAGTAAACGTCAAGTTTAGGCCCAAAAGCCCACCTTCTAGAAGTCGGTTGTTCATCCACCATAGAGGGCACTTGGGCTTGATGTTTTGGAGTGTATGTAGCCCACTGGAGGAAGCTTGGGCCAATTGGAGACAAGTCCAGGGCGGCCGGCCTAGGGGGCTGGCCGGCCGGCCAACTGTTTTCAGCATTTGCTGAAATCTTCTTTGTGGCAAAACTTATCCTCCCAAACTCCAAATTGGGTGAACCAAAAGTCCATTTTGACTATCTCGACGAGGGCTTCGACATGGTGATATCAAATTTTTCATTTGAATAATTATTTCATGATGTCCCATTGCCTCTTTGGTTCGTCTCGATGTCGTGGGACAATATCTTCCGAGATCAACCCATTTTCCTTTAAAATACACCTGCATAAAGAAATCTACCAAAACTCGTGGAACTTTATTAGTTTAAATAAATATACGTATAAGAAATGCTAATTCTTCTTTATTTGTAGGAATATTGGCGGTCGAAGTTAGTACTTAACGACCATCAACAACTAGTAGAAATCTCTGATTGACGAATTTACTGTACATCTGTCACTATTTTGGTATTGTTTCCTATTTCGGTACTCTTTAGTGACATTTTCATCTTTCGTCAGTAAACTTGCCAAAACAGATCCGTTTAGTGAAAAAGCATCACTATGGCCTTTCGGGCCCACGCGTTAGATCTATTATAATAAAAGCTAAGCGTCACTACCGTCCATTAATTCCAGGACTTTGCCCACTCGCATCCTAGTCAGAACATGGTGGACTCACATATTTGTCACTAAATGGGATGAGTTCACTCGTCCATTAATTGCAGAGCTGTGACGAAACAGATCATGATGTTTCCTCTTCTCCAAAGGTGGTAATAACAGCTGCTGAAGATATGGCGATGTCTGGTGCAGATTTTACAATTCCACTCCTCTCGATACCAACTGTCATCCGGCGGCCATCGTATGATCGAAACCACCTATTGATCAGGGTACTACTGCCACTACTACGGCGAAGGCCCCAATTTCTCCCAACAGGACTCCATCTCATGTGCATATTCTTCTCCAGATCAGATGGCCTATCACGACGCTCTCCCCCAAGCTCAGGTACAGTAACTATTGACATGGAGAGAACAAACTAGAGTGACACGTTAGTCGTCTATTCCTTTATTGTTTGAACATGTGAGGTTTTACATAGTAATATTTATTTCAGGTATAGAATAATTTTTATTTGATGACAAAGTGATTCTAATTTTTCAAATTATTGGGCTGTAACGATTTTGCCTGGCCTTTGTGCTCAGGTGCCATCGAATCCATATTTATGCAACTCATCTGACGACTTTCTTGTCTTTCTCGTTGATTATCCGAACAACCAATATGGATCTTGGGATCTAGGAGAGGAACGGCTCCCCATCCATCCCGAAATGTAAGCATTTATCGACTTTTGAACATCACGTTTGACCATTCATTTTATTCAATTTCTTATAAAAGTATAAATCAAATTAGTCATGCTTAAGGTATATCTAATAAAAGTTACAAGATAAATAATATTTTCATATTTTAATAGGATGACGTAATCAACAAATGGATTTTTGGGTCGGATGGGTGCAATGGTTTGGACCTAACTTCCCTCGTAATACTGCAAGATAGGAGGAACATCCATTTTCTGCTACTAGTTTTAGGGTGACATTTCATGCTAGTACTGTTGAGAAGCAACAAGCGGATGATTGGTTCTTTGGAGTTTGGACTCATTCAGGACGCTGCGAAAGAGGCGATTCAAAAGTACCAACTTGGGCCTTTTACATTGCTGTTCGGAAAATGAGGGGTGGCTGAGGCATTGTGAAGTGATCTTTGAAGGAATGGAGGGTTGAGTTGTTTCCAGGTTTTGAAATGTTTTTGTAACACGAACGATGCGCTATGAGGATGATCATGCTCTGCTTTTGTAATGAATATTTGCAGGACCAGCCATAAAACGTGTGTAAGTTGCGAGCAATCAGAGAATAGAACACTCATGCGAGAATGCAAGCATCGGACAATCCCTTGTTACAACACCAAACGATCCGTTGTCGCAAAAGGACTAAAGTTTTGTTTCAGCGTGCTATACCCCTTGGACGATAACGAGAATAGAACACACATACGAGAATGCAGGCAACAGAGAATCCTCTGTTATCGGTGTTGAAGAACCAGATGATCCGTTGCCGCAAAGATCTACAATTTTGTTTCAGCGTGCACTACCCTTTGGCGAGAGCGAGAATAGAGCACTCATGCGAGAATGAAGGCAACAGACAAACCTCTATTCTTGGTGTTGAAGCACTAGACGATCCGTTTCCGCAAAGGTCTACAGTTTTGTTTTAGCGTGCAGAGAACCCCTTGGACGAAAAGGAGAATAGAACACTCATGCGAGAATGCTGGCAACGCACAACCCTTTGTTGTCGGTGTTAAAGCACCAGGTGATCTATTGCTGCAGAACACTCATAAAGAATGTAGGCAACGGACAATCCTATGTGCACGGTGTTAAAGCCTCAGACAATCCGTTGCCTCAAAGTTCTACAGTTTGTTTCAGCGTGCGCTACCCCCTTGACGAGAACGAGAATAGAACACTCATGCGAGAATGCAGACAACGGACAATCCTTTGTTATTAGTGTTCAAGCACCGGATCCATTACCGCAATCATTTTTGTTTCAGTGTGCGCTACTCCTTGGACGAGAACGAGAATAGAACACTCATGCGAGAATGCAGGCAACAAATAATCCTCTGTTCTCGGAGTGTAAGCACCAGATGATCCGTTGCCGAAGAACACTCATGAAGAATGCAGACAATAGACAATCCTCTGCTGTTGACGTTAAAGCACCAAATGATCCGTTGCGGCAAAGGTCTACAGTTTTGTTTCAACCTGCGCAACCCCTTGTAAGAGAACGAGAATTGTTACCAGAGATAGTCTGTTAGGTCAATATCATTAATGTTCGGTGCAATTTTGACTGATAAGACGAAACTGATACTTACATAAGATTACATGTTCTCGGAATTTGCTTCAGTCAAAGCTATCATCTATTGTTACAAAACACAGCATATCCGTCTGATAAGGAGTCCAACAAATACACAATGTAGCATCATAAGAAACAAAGTAGATATAGTTTTCTAACCAACCCAGTTAGCGATTATTATAGCTAAAAGGCCACCCGATAAAGTAGGGTATTTAGCAGTATAAGTAGTACCCTTGAACAGCTTCTACAGCCTCATAGTATCCCAGGCACATGGATAGGAGTCAGTGAGGTTCTTCGCGGCCACCCGAATACATTGCATCAATAAACACAGTTCCTTGGGTGATTCCATAATATAGAAATCAGTAACAACACGATCAGACTCCTCGTCTTCACCTCAGTCTTCTGGGAATAGGTTCATCAGTTGATCCACTATGTCAACGGTCTCTCCCGTCACCCACCTTCCAACCCCATCAGGACCACTTGTGCGCATGAATACTTGAAAGGTTACTCCCTGTGCGGCAACAATGCATGGTTTTACCACTCGTCGAGCAGATGGCGTGATTGTCTGTGTGATGAGGTGGAGTAGCTCCATGGGGTCCACTCCTGGAATTAGGGAACCCCACCTAGCATGCGCGATAGAGAGGACCGCCCTGGGCATGGCACACGCCACACGGCCTGAGTCGACCAAGACATAAAAATCTGGACTTCTGGAGCACAGAGCACCACACGTACGGCAAGGGACTTCGTGGAATTGAACGGTTGTACAAGTTCTTCGTGGAAGGTTGAGTATACTCTTTAAGCTGGGGCAAGGCTCAAACTCCTGAATCACCCCATCTCAAGAGTCATTTGTGGCTCGTGCTTGGTGTCGTTCGTCCCTTGAACTTCTTGGAAGGTTGTATGCATGCCCATTCGTGCCACCTCGCCGTTCTGACATGGTGACAGTCGCAGAACAGTATTCAGGCCAGAGGCAGCGGAGTAAGCAGAGGGGCCGAGCCGGATACCAAGCAACGTGTTCTCCGTCGACGGCGCTGGAGGATGCCATGCAACCGGCGCTGCGCGCATACAAATGGGTGTCCGTCTCCGGAAACCTGCCTGCGTCGCTGCTGAGGATGCGATGTAACTGACCAGTTGACTGGACAGGAGCGCCGGCCTGGCTTTACCTTCTGGAATGTGGGCCCGGCTGCCATATGACGTAAAACCTGTATTCCCCTTTCGTATCTCTGTCTCTGTCTCGGATCTCTCGCTCACTCGCTCGCTGACGGCGCTCCACCCTGCTGCTGGATCTGCGCCGGACCTCCTCTCGCCGCTGGACGTTGGCTCGATCTGCGCTGGACCTCCTCTCTGTGCTGGACCGTGCTGGTGCCTGGTGCAGCGCCGCTCCGATCCTGACAGCCGAGAGGAGAAGCGCCGCCCCGCAGACGTGAGAATCGCCGCACGCCGGAGAGAACTCCGGCGGACGGTGCAGAGGAGCGCCGCTCTCAGCTGGGAGGAGGACTTCAAGCCGCTGCAGAATCCGCTGGAGCCGGTAAAAGCCCTAATTCCCATTTCCGTCATTTTTCTCTTTCTCGATCTGTTGTGACCCCCTGGCGTCCACGCTAGATTGGTTCCACTCAGATCTTTGGGAGCCTCTGAGATTCCCTCGGTCCAGGGAGGAAGAAAGCGGTCCTAGCTAGATTCTTGGCAATTTTTTTGCACGTATTCCATTATGACACCCGATGGTCTTGCATATCGCTAGGGCTACCCATGATGGCATCCCAAAGTCTTCTCCTCCCTCCCCCCTTTGCGTGAGATGTGATTCGTTATAGAAGTAAGGACCTCAGTGAGTACTTAGCTACCTGTTTCCAAGCCACCTTTGGCAGTTTGGCAGCTGCAGCATCTGTTATTTTTCTGTACGCTGGGAATCATTTACCGATATGTTATTTTTCCGTACGCTGGGAATCAAGTTTTTTGCTTTAATTGTTTATCTCCTCGAACTAAAAAGTTTTCCATTTGTTCATGAGCTTTTCATTAGTATTCTTTATTTTCTCATATTAAATTGATGCAAATGTATAACTCCAGGTGTCTCAGTTACCACTAAGCTTTTCTCTTGACAAATTTTCAGGGCCTGACATGGCTAGGGGAAGAAGAAATACTCGAAACCCACAAAAAAGGAAACATCGCCTTCCAAACTGGTTCGGTAAACTTCAAGTAAACGATGGATGGGAATGCTTTAGCGTGATTCGAGAGGGAGGAAAAAGCAAAGGACAAAAAGATAAGGTTGACTCTTTAACTCTTCTATTTGTGCATGTTATGTGATCCTTACAGTTTCCATTATGATATGACTTGTAATACATACAATCTTATTTTCAAGTAATTTTTTGTTAATGTTTGGGCTCTTCCTTAGGTCTGCTTGTAAGTAAAATTGTTTTGAGCTCTTTTTTAGGCTGCTGAGTAAAAGCAGTAAATATATTTTTTTGGTTTGTTGGGTGTTTTTTTCCTATTGTCCTCAATAGTCAACTGTTATAGTCATAACTGCCACCTTATGTGCTATCGCATAGGTTGCATTTGGATAATGTCAAATTTTATTTTTACTGTAATTTTCCGAAAAACTGCCTACCGGAACCCGGTTTTCGCAAACCGCGGTTTGCGAACCCTGGTGCTATCGCATAGGACGACTGGACGTGTCAAAAGAAAAGTATTTTTGTTTAGTACAGCGTAATGCACAAAAGTATCTGTTAACTGGGATGCGAAATCGCGCACGTATGGCAAGGAGCCTCAGGCGCGGACTGCTGTTGTGCACTCCGAACAATTTTATAAAATATAACTGATCGGCTTACTCGTAGACCGCTGCTGATGCTACAAGATGGCTGAAGGTATCTGCCTGCCCCGATGTTGTCTGCTTCTACTTTGGGGAGACTTGCTCTTTCTCTTTTTCTCAAAGTGAAGTCAAAGAATAGTGGTAAATAAATGCCCCGGCATTGCAGCTTTTTGTTATGCAAAGTTTTTTTATTCAAAAGTGGAAGGCAGGTTACCAACAATTTACAGGCTCAAAGCCTACTACTGTGGATACGGTAGCTCAGAGAGAGAGAGAGAGAGAGAGAGAGAGAGAGAGAGAGATGACGATAGTCTGGTATCACCCTGGGTACTCAGATATGCAGATACGATAATTTTATTTTTCTCCGGAAATTACTATTGACTGATTAATCTATTCTTTCCAATGCCATTGTATTTTTTAGTTATTTCTGACAGAAGTACGTGCGTCCTGTTTCAGTACTATGTTGATCCAGACACGGGGCGTAAATTCCGGTCACAACCAGAAGTCGTATATTATCTAAAGACTGGAAAGATAAAACCAGTTGGCAAGAACAAGGTACTTCCATCACTTTTTCTGCCGATTGTTTCAAACTACATTCTAGTGTGTCATCTCTGATCTGCAGCGTGAGCTATGCTCAGACAGACTCCAATAGAAGATGCAAAGCCAAATATGCATCACCAAATGCTACTGTGCAGCACCAATCCTTCATCCCACAGAAGATGCAAAGCCAAATATGCATCACCAAATGCTACTGTGCAGCACCAATCCTTCATCCCACAGAAGATGCAAACGACTATGCAATTTGCCTTTGGAGGAGAGAGGAGATGTAAAAATACATCTTCTCTCTCCTCGAATGCATTCGAGGAGCAGCAGCATCACACGGAGCACGAGCGGCGGTGTTGCCGCGGCGGGCGGAGGCGAGGGGCGGGGTGGCGGACCTGACCTCGTCGGCGTTGACGCTGCTGGTGCTGCTGCTCCGACGCCGCTGGGGCGTGAAGAAAGGGCCGGCGCTGCTCCTCGACGTCGCGCTCTGGCTCCATGGAGGACGAGCGGCGACTCGAGGTGAGCGGCGGTGGCGCTCGGGGCTGTTGTTCAATTCGATGCCGGAGCAGAAGGAAAAGAAAGGCTCGCGCTGCTCTCCACGCTCCTCGACTCGGTCCTCCTCCTCCTCGATGAGGAGGGCGAGGCCGCCTTCTCTGACGCCGTCAACCTCTGCTTCTGCGAGCTCTACGTCGTCCTCTTCCGCTTCGACCTGCTCGTCTCCTACGTCGCCTCCGCCAGCCGCCCGTGGGCGCTGCTTCGGACCCCCCACCTTGTCTCCTCCCGCAACCTCGACGCCGTCCGGCAGTTCGAGCTCGGTCGGGCGTGGCGCGGCGCGGCGGAGGGGGCGCGGAGGCCGGGGCGCGGCGGCGGCGGACGCGGCGGGGAGGACTGGAGGAGGCGGGGGGACTGAGTGAGAGAGACGAGGAGGAGGCGCGCGGCGGGCGACCAAGGCGCGCGGGGCGCAGCCGGCGAGCGGCGAGCGAGTGGGTATGGTGGCGGGCGAGCAGGGCGTACGGGGCGCTGCCGACGAGCGCGGCGGCAGTAGGGCGAGCGGCGGGCGAGCGGGGAGCAGGACGCGGCAGGCGCGCGGGACGCGGCAGGCGAGCAGGGTGCGGCGGGCGAGCGGGGCGCGGCGGCGGGCGAGCAGGGCGCGGTGCGGGAGGCCCGTGCGCGGCCGCGGCGCGGCGCTCGCTCAATCGCCATCTCTCTCGCCCAATCGACCTCCCCTCGAGCAGCCATGGCCGCCGGTCTCTGTGCCCGCCGCAGCTGCCGTTCCCGAAGGCCGCGATCCAAATTGAAGGCTCAACCGCATAGAGGATTCGATTCCCCTAACTCCCGGCCGCCCTCCTGCCCTTTTCCCTTGCTGATTTGAGCTTCCGAGCTCGTTCATGGCGAGGAACAGAGGAGGATTTGCATTTGCTTGTCTGTTGGAGAAGAGAAATTTTGGGTGCACGACGTTTGTACTGTGCGCGAGGCAAACGATGTAATGGATCTCCTTTTTGCCTTCGCGCTGTTGGAGTCAGTCTCAGAGTAGAACTAAAAGACAGGAATGCCAGCCAAAAAAGTCATACTAAAGTAATACTGAAGAGTAACGGCTTGATGTTTATTACCTTTATTTTGGCTATAATAAAATAGGCGAAGGAACACAAGAACGGAAAAACAATGAAAGCTGATCAGATTGGAGAGTTGGTTGACAAGAATTGTCCAACATGTGTTAATAAAGGCAAAAGGAAGGACAGCGTGAAAGAAATTAACACAAAAGGTAACAAAGTAATTTGTAATTTTCAATTTTACTTATACTTAATGTCCTTAGTACTATTTTAACTGCGATACAAGTACGCTTGTTATGCATTTGCGGAAAGGATTATTTTTAGCTAGCTTAGTTTCATTGTATAGGGACTCAAACCAGGCTCTTTATATATATATTCTGCGGACAAATAGAATCCATGAACCAGGATCAGTAGATTAACATAGTAGGGGAAAGGTGGGATATGACATGTTTGTAAACAATGGGTCATTGCAGTTGATATTTCTGCTATGTACGTATATAGTGTCATGCATAGGTTGAATGCCTTTGATCATGCAGTTTGGTATTGCTTTTAACTTGTTTTCTTATTACTTGTCATTGTAGATACTTTGTAGCAATGTAAATAACTAGTTTTCTCATTGTTTCTGTTCTTATTGCTTGTGCATATTGATCTGTGACAATAATTTCTGTGATCAGACATAATCACTGGCATTTATCAATACTCATTGGATATTATTACTGGTGCATTACAGATTCTAAACCAAGAGTGATAAGTAACTCGATAATTCATGCTTCAAACATTGAATTGTCTGTCGGTCTGTGATAATGGACTTATCAGTTCCAATTTGATCTGATGCAAATACTGCAGGGTCGATGTTGCCCACAGTATTGAAATTTAATTTCACTATAAGTTAAAGGCATATATGTACACCTGAGTGCAAAAAAGTATAAGTGAAACAAACTACATAGGGCTATTCGCTGTAAAATGAATGCTAGGTTCTGAGTCCACACTGTCAGATATGGTGTCGTTTAAAGAAACCTTGCTCTTCAGAATCAAACTCTTAAAAACTGGACTTCATTCCTAATCACTAATGGTTATAGATTGGAGCGGTCCCTGTCCTTGTTTTGAATCGTCTGCGATAATAACATAATAAGGGCGGTTATAATTGGTGTCGGTGCAATTTTATCCTTAGTAGTGACATTGATCATCAATAATGCTACTGCACTGACAGTCAGCTGATGCATGTGCCTTGGATCTCTATGAAATGAAAAAGTTACTGGATCTTTTGCATCTGGCATTGAAAACAGAATTTTGAAATAATAACTAAGTTACATGTTAGTTTGTTTGTTGTACAGAGTTACTGTCATCAATTTGTTAAGTTGATTTCACTTAAATGATAAAATTGAACTGCGTGAACTGTATGTACATATGGGTCTAAAAGTCTTTAAAAATTCAGCAGCACAACTACTTCCTATATTTTATTTTACATTAATTACTGAAACTAAGCAGGATATGTTACATTTAGCGCAAACTCACCATTTGCTGTTTTCTCACCTACTGTAGTTTACATTAGATCCACCACTACATTAACTATTTTGTGTGACAAACGGTGTTTCCAAAATTATCTTATGCAGAGGGAGCATCCAATCACTTGTTTTTGATATTTCGAACACTATCACTGCTTATGTTCCTTGTAAATTTGTAATGTACCACCAAAAGAAGGTTATACATAGCAATTAACATGTTCTTTTCAGGGGACTGCCCCTTTTGTTTAAGGGAAACTTTTTCAAACAAGAACTCAAAATTCAATATATATCAGGATGGCTATCATTTATATTTTATTCCTTCGTTTATGGATATTGCTTGGTCAAACTACTCGCATATCAGTTTAAAATTTTAGAATCATATTATTGGGCAGTTTAACGGAGGAATTGAGTGCCAGAAAGGTGTCAAAAGATAATTCTGCTTTTGAAATATAATTGTTATATTTATTCGTTACAAAGTATACTGAATAAGTTAGTACCATCTAATCGTTTCTTGCTTGTGGTAATGTAATTTTCTAGTCCTTCATCAAGATTATCAAATGCCATTTTAATTTAACATCCTTGTTTTACTTGTTTAGGTTCTCCAATGGAAATCAGTACAGATGATGACGAGGTATTCGATATAAATCTTGTTTAACATTTCTCACAAGCGTGTTAGATTTGATATATCTTTTTTTTTGCGAGGAGATTGATATATCTTAATAGTGTTGCTTTCTCACATTTTCTAGGGTTGGCATGATTTTGCTTTAGCTCGAGTCATACAAGCGCAAGATAATACGGTTGTCCAGGTATAGTGTGGCACTACTAAGTTATAACTAATTGCACTGTTATCCTTAGTCGTTGTTACTAATTGAAATTTGTTCACTAATATATTAAAACTCTACAGGATGTTATGCAAGCACAAGGGGCAGCCACAAATCAGCTTGCCTGTGGTGTTGACAAACAAGGCCAGCAAGCTGAAAATGCTGCTATAATTAGCTTGCAGCAACAGAGTGCCGAAAGTCTTATCAACGAGGGATCATTGGAGTCAGATGTACCAACCATTAATGGAAATCTGCTGGCCGTGGATTCTCCTGAATTGGAGGTAGAGATTCAGGAGGCTGCTATTGCACATATTGAACATATTACGCATCATCAGGTTTGTTAATGATACATAAAATATACCTTTCATTTTTAAGGCTCAACATATATGTCATAGTAGTGACTAATAAAGATCAGAATACCCACCAGGTTTCGGGGGATGCCAATGACGACATCTGGAACAGTTTAGACCTCGACAGCATTGTGGTATTGCTCAGTATGATGAATTTAACTGACAAGTATTGTCGGTTAGATCTAATTACTTGTCTAAGAGCTCAGTACATTGAATGATATCTAATAATAATTCTGCTTTCTTCGAATAGGATATGGAGGTCGTTGGAAACTTCGATTCTGTGAAGACTAGGCCAAATATGCTAGATTCAATAAACAGTTATGAATTCCATGAGGTAATACATTATATGTTTGTGAATATTTCCTGAGTACAACCTTTATCTTAATATTACATGTTCTTTCCAAGCAGGACAATGGGTTTTGGGGGCATGACTGCTTTGATGTGCTCAGTTGCACTGATCTGGAGTTCTACTATAATCCTTGCAACAAGAATGAGCTATTCACACAGGTGAATTCTATTGGGAGTACATGCAATCATTTGATCTTTTGTTGTTTTATACTGCCAATAATTTTGATGCAGATTATTTGAAACATTTAATCTTGTGCGTTAGGTTTTTCTTGAAAATGTGCTTTATATAATGTAATGTTACAACTTTTTTGTAGTTTCACAATTATTTTATTACAGTTATATGTTTCAGAGTCCTAGTGTCAAGTTTTTGTGACATTAGGCAGTCTACAATTTAGGGTTCCAAGTTTCTATTTATTTTTAAATCCAACTCATCTGTATCTGTTTGTTTTCTGTTGAAAATACTAGACAACTAAAGCAATGGAAGCTCAACCGGGTGATTCCAGTGAGAAAATGGATGAGGTACCATCCTTTTTCTTAACCTTAAAGACATGTTATATAGATTTTATTTTTTTCGTGATAGAAAAGCCTTACCCGTACAGTATATAAATGTGCTTATCCTTCCATATCAGATGTCACAAGATTGCCACCCCAACCAGAAGGGCCCGACGTCCATGATGCACCACTTGAACATGCTTCAAACCTGAGGGATGTGGAGATTAACGAAAGGAATGTTGGACAGGAGCTTGCGCTGAGTCCAGAGCTTCTGGACCCGTGATAATGAAATTGCTATCTTGTGATTTCGAGTGAACTAAAATCAAGTCGAATATATATGCTGATCATAATATAGTCTGGTTGGCAGGTTATTTGTTTCTTTGAAATTTTGTGGAATAATGTAGTGGATTGTTTCTTTTTTTCATCTTGAACATGAAGGAGTGCTACATATCTCTTTCTAATTTTCTATCTTTTTCTACATTAAAAATTTACATGGGTGTTGTCTGCCATGAATTGTCCACCTGAGTGAGAAAATATAATTGTTCCTGTACATGATTCGTGCTACATGTGTTGGAAGTAGCGCCGCTTTCTGGGCACACACAAATGGTAGAGCCATGCAAGTCCATGGTAGAGTATTGAGAACTCTCGCCCGCCATAGCAAAAACAAACTCTATCACACGCGCACCAGAAGGAAAAGAATTTTATGAGCCCAGGTCTCATGTAATTCGCTTCCCAGAAGGAAACCATAGACACCGACGAGGGATTTGTGGTGACTGACCAACAAAAGTCCCCGGGCCGTCGTCTTTGTAGGATGCTAGTCCTCTGCGCATGTGACTGCCAGTCCAGCAGAGGAGGTCAACAAACATTCTTTCTGATCTGGTCGGAAGCCAGACGTCCACTCCCTCTCCTGAGTCGTCAACGCCCTCACTATTCGGCCATATCTTGTGGTGTCGTCTCCTGCAGGTATGTTAACTCTCTCATTGCCATTTGTCTCCTACCCCTCGCGTCTGGTCCGATCGAAAAGGCTGAGCCGATGATGTATGTGACTCCATTGATGATCGCAAGCTTGCAGCGTGTTGATTGCTTGGTAGCTGCTTGGACACTAATTAACCTCAATGAGCAAGCACTATAGGTCAACTCGGAGGACAAGGACGTATTTAGCACGTAGTTTTGACGTAATCTAGTATTAAGGAACCCTTTACTTTTATTTGATGTGCTGACATTTGGTGCATATGTACTGCGCAGTTACCCTACCAACACAAGGGCAAACACACGTAGCATCCCGCCACCCTGCCTACCTTACCTTGCTAATTTATCATGATTTAATTTTCCCTGTTTCTTATCTTTTTTCCTTTTCACATATATATACTGATTAAATTAATATAACTAGTTTAGAAAAGTAATAATGACAGTTCTTGTGTCGGGTTATTTGACTATGTGATTATATAGGCTAAGGATTGGGGACCATAGAAAGGTGACTCGCGAAGGGTCTTCTGTTGCCCTCGAAGGGTTGGTTTGTATAAAGGTCCGAAACACCTCGATGGGGCCTATAAATAGAATTGTACCCAACTGTAACAAACAACGGTTTTGGGGCCACAAGCCAGATTAACATAGTCCAGACTGATCGCTGTGATTTCTCTGCCCTTCGTCCAGCACCGCGGGAGACAGGAGGGATCAACTTCACGACTCCATCATGACTTGAAGGCTTGCATCCGCATGCAGAAGCGAAACGCTTCATCCGGCACCGCGGACAGCTAAGAGGCTTCGACCAAGCACCATCATCGTAACGACTGTTTGAAGCTCAAAAGTTTTTTTTTTTCCAGATCTTGAGAATATAGATCAGCTCATGGCTATCTGCAACGTACACTGCGCAGCAAAGAAAAGGGTGAGTAAAGTGGTCGATTGGTATGAAATCCTTCAAGTGGATATAGCAGCAGATGAAACAGTAATAAGAAGGCAATATCACAAGCTCGCCATGCTACTTCATCCTGATAAGAATAAGTTTACAGGCGTGGAAGCAGCCTTCAAGTTTGTCGCTGAAGCTAAATCTGTTCTATGTGATGGAACAAAGAGGTCTCTATACGACATGAGGAGGAAGAACGGATCGAGAATCACGCCAGGCCATTATATGCAGCAACAAGGGAAGAGGGCAAAAACATATAGCGAACCAGGATCTGCTGGATCAACATTTTGGACCATATGTCCAGAATGTCACACAAGACACCAGTACTACGCCGCCGCCCCAACTCCGAGACCCCAGATCGACGACGCCTCCGCGGATCGACGCGCCGCCGATCCACGACGCCGCTGCCCCGACTCCGCCTCTCCGATCTACCTGCGTGTTCCTGGGCCTCTGCAACAAGGCAACCAACGAGGCGGTGCTCGTTATCGTGCGGAGGAAATTGTGCCAGCCTCGTTGCTCTTGCCTCGTGGAGCAGCTCGCCGCCAAGGAGATCATGCCGGCGTCGTTGCACTTACTTGTGGAGCTGCTCGCCATGCCGGACTTGTGGACCTGGGCAGCGACCAGCGATGCAGCTCTACGCGGCTGAGATGCCACCCTAATTCAGCGGCTCTTGATCTGTCAAACTGGTCACTGGTGTTCATGCGCCGTAACAGCTGGTGGAAAATCCTCTTTGCTATTTCTTTAGAAATCTTTTGAAATATTCGAGCTTCTGCAAGTATAAGATGTGACACCCCGTGTCACTGTCAATGAAGATATGCAATCACCCAAACTGAACTGAACCCAAATCCTTTTCAAAGTTCAATTAGAAATCCTTCATTCAAATAAATGTCAAACCAATGCTTGTAAAGCAAGTCAAAGCTTTCAATAACAACTTCCCAAATATTAATTTATGAAGAAAGCACATCTGAAATGATAATTTTGGAGAATTTTCCATGATTTTTGAAATTCTGGAAGTGTCTCTGAAAATTCAGAGAATTCTATGCAAATCCTGCTGTTCTTTCATTTTTAATTCAAATTCTGTTGCGCAAACCTACCTGGACCAAAAAGAGAAGTTGGAGCTGGATATTTATCCTATGTTCCCAGAATTTCTCATAATTTTTGAAGGCCTTGAGGTACCCATTTTCATTCGGCAAATGTGACAGCAGGAAATCCAAATTTCTCTAAGTTTGGGACAGTTTTGATCTTTGTGAAGCAATTCCAAGTTTTTCAATGCAACTGCCCCATTTTGAAAAATCGTGAGCAAACTAAAGATCAATTAGTGATTTTTCAATTTGTTTCACGATATTTGGACACTGTTTAGATATTTTAATAAATGCTCAAACTTTTAAAAGTGTCCAGCTTTGACCAGCTGCAGTTTGAATTATATCCAGAATCCAGATGTGCCTGTTATACCACTGTGTTCCCCATCCTTCAATATATCATCCTGCCAATTTTCATGATTTTTGGAGCTTTTTTGCTATTTTTAATAGTGTGCACAAATTCATGTAGAATCACAGTTTGAATAATTCAGGTAAATGGAGAAGCTGCTGTGGGACCCGCTTGTCAGCAGCTCATTTCTCACTGAAGTGCGCCGAGCTTTTCCGCCGCGTGGCCGACGGCGTACGGCTCCGTCCGCCGCCCCGACCAGCGCCGCGCCTCCAAAACGCGCCCGGTCCCTCACCCTCTCATCTCTGTCCCGCTGCTCCCTTGCCCCAAACCCTAGCTTCCGCGTCGCCTCGCCATTGCCGAGCTTCGCCGAGCTCGGTCGCCGCCGTCCGGCTGCCTCCGGTGGAGCTGCTTCGCGCGACGCTCCGCCTCGACGTCCTCCTCCTCCACCGTTGCCCCGCCCCCCATTCTCCTCGCCGTGAACGCGCGAATCGGGCGTCGTCTCCAACTCCGGCCATTCGGACACACCCACGCGCGGCCATCGATTCCTCCCTCTCCGGTGAGTCTACTGTTGTGGTTACAAGCCCACAATAGTAGAAGGGGGATCCTCCAAGGGTCTACCACAAGTGAGGGACCCCTGGGAAGGACTAGGAAGGGACCAAATAAGAGCCAAGAGAGGTAGATAATTTGGAGCTTGTATTCAATGCCTTGCCTTGAGGGTGGTAAGGGGGTATTTATAGGCTGATACACCCCCACAACCCTAGAATTACAAGTACCATATTGCCCTTCCTCCAAGGCACTATGGTCATTTCCTTATTACAAGGTGGGATTCCTTAACCCTAGTGGGCCAGAGGCCAATGTACATGGGCCTATTCTATACTATACATCTTCTTGGGCCTTGATGGGCTTCATGGCAGGCCAGGCCTTTGGGCCAGGGGGAGGGGACACAGTGGGCCTCCCCCAACAGCTAGCCCCACACAGTCGAGATCCACCTTCGGTAGGGCCGAAACTGTGTCCGTCCGGAGGTCCGCCCGTCGTCCCCTCTTTCGGCGCTCCGAAGGTCTGGTCTGCTTCGGCTGCGAAAGGGACGCTTTAATGCTTCCGGAGGTCACGACCCCGAAGGGAGCTTCCGAAGGTGCAGTAGTCGCCGAAGGTTGACATCCGGAAGTGTTGTCGGCGTCGGTTGCGAACGGGAAGCCTTGTCCATGCCTCGGAAGGTCTCGTCTCCGAAGGGCGTTGTCGCCGAAGGTGCGATGATCGACGAAGATTGTCGCAGATGGCCCGGAGGTTCCTTCCGGCGACGGCGCCTCCTTCGCCGACGGGCATGGTTGCCGAAAGTTGTTGCTGATGGCGCGGAGATAGCTGCCGGCTAAGACGTCGTGATAGCCGAAGGGCACGGTCGCCGAGGGTTGTTGCTGATGGCGCTAAGGTAGCTGCCGGCTATGGTGCCGTGATCGCCGAAGGGCACGGTCGCCGAAGGTTGCCGCTGATGGCGCAAAGGTAGCTGCCGGCTACGGTGCCGTGATCACCGAAGGGCACGGTCGCCGAAGGTTGCCACTGATGGCGCGAAGGTAGCTGCCAGCTACGCGTTGAAGGTGTCTTTAATGCTCGGCGCGAATTGCGGAGCAACTCCGTCTCGTTTACTGGGACTGAATCGGCGCGAAAAGCGATGCGACGCCGTCTCGCTTGTCGAGACGCGTCTGCTTGCGTGGCGTGATCTGCGACCGTTGATCCCTCATCGGACGGTTAGGCCGATTCACCGGGGGCTATATATTTACCGCCCGGGCGTCTAGGGTTTTCAACCCGCCTCATTTCACTTTTCACTTGCGCCGCGCTGCAGCCGCTTGGTTAGTTTGCTTCGGAGTTCTTGCTGCTTCCACTCGTTGCTTCGAAGTAGTCACCCTGGCTTCGGAAATGGCTCGGAAAGGGAAGACTAGCGCTTCACAGCGCGTTCGCATCGACGACCGCTTCCCGGCGTCGCCGTTTGTTGACCGGAGCACGATCGACGCGAAGGCGTTGGACGAGATGGCCGCCGATGGGATCCTGGAGCGGAGCCGGGCCGAAGCGCCAAGGAAGGAGGAGACGACCCCTAGTCTGAAGGACGGGTACATCGTACTGTACCGGCGGTTCTTCGAGGCCGGGTTTCGGATGCCTTGCTCCCCCTTCGTGGCCGAAGTGTTGGATCTCTTCGGCCTCGAGATTCAGCAGCTTACTGTCAACGCGCTTGTGCGGCTGAGCGTCTTCGAGTGGGCGTTCTGGCTCGAAGGGTCTCGGCCGCACGCTGGGGCCTTCGCGGCGACGCATTATGCGCACGCCGTGAAAAAGATCTTGAAGCTGGACGGGAAGGACGTCGTCGGCTCCATGGGAGTCATCTCCTTCGTCCCCCGCCCCGAGGCCGTCGTTCCGGCGAAAGCGTACAAGTTGCACTGGGGGCGCTGGACGACCGGGTGGTTCTACTACCACGTGGAGGACGACTGCCCCCTTCGGTCAACAATGTCGGAGGTGCTGTTCCACCGGTACCCGACTGTGCAGTTGGATGGGACCGGCGAGTCCCGGGTGCAGCTGTTGGCGACGGTGGCGCGAAAGCTCTCGATGCGCGACCTCTGCGAGGAGTTCGTCGCGGCGGGGGTGTGGCCTTTGCTCCGAAACTGGGAGCAGAAATTCGTAGTTCAAGTTCCGGGCCGAGACCCGGAGGTCCACCTGAAACCTGAAAATTTCCCAGGTACGTTTGCTCCGGTGGACACTTTCCTTCGGTTGTTTTTCCTTTGATTGTTTGCCGTAACTTGATCACGTGGTTTGTGCAGCTAAGACGCTGAGGGAGGTGGAGGACGGCGCCGCTGAGATTCTCGACCCCTTCCTTGCGGACGAGGCTGCGCGGCGGGCGAAGCTTGTTGTGGGTCCCCGCATCAATCGGGTGCTCGCCATCAAGTACCCGGAGCTCCAGCTGCCAGAGCGAGAGGTGCTCGTCGCTGTCCCTGCCGGCGGCGGAATTGAAGATGAGGAGGCCGAGAGCGAAGCGCCATTGGCTCCGGAGGCCATTGTCCCAGTCGGTGCGAAACGCGCTGCCGGAGATACCAGCAGGCCGGCGCCGAAGAGGTCTCGGCCCGCCGCGACGCGCGTCGAGGGATCTAGTTCCCGAGCCGGGGCGTCGAGCGTCGTTGCGGACTTGGGGTATGGCACCGATCCGGAGGAATTGACCGACGACGCTGCCCTCGTGGCGATTGCCGCGACAGCGGCTCGACGCGCGGCCGAGAAGGTGGTGAATCTCGAGTCCGACGATGAAGACGTCGGCTTCTTTGGGATGCCCTCCTTCGCAGCGGGCGTCGAGGGAACGATGGAGCCGGTCCTTCGGTCTCCCGGTATCGTTTTCTCTTCCCATCACTCCTGCTTTGCCGGTTGCGGAAGTCCTACTAACTCTGTTGCTCTAGCGGAAGGCCGTCGCGTCGAAGAGACTTCTGAGGAAGAGCCTTCCGGAGGAGAAAGGGAGAAGACCGACCCGACGCCCAGTCATGGCCGGGGGAAGGGCTACTTCGGGAAGTCGCCCATCGAGGAGGCGGGAGTCCCGAGGGAGTCGGAGGGTCGCCTCGATTGGAGCGACTTCGTGGATCGTCCGGAGGCCGCCGAGGTCATTCGAGGGATCTACGACTTCAACGGGCTCGGTGAGCTGGAGGATGCGATGGAGGGAGTTGCTCCGGAGGATGCTGCAGCGGCCCTCTCCGGGATGGCGATGAAGGTTTACTCCTTGTATTTTGCTTGACGTTAATTACTTCGGCTGACTTGCTTCGCTTCGGCAGGCAGCGGTGCTTGCTCGACACCTCCAGTCATCACTCGAAGGGTTTGACCTGGCACGGCTCCGGGCGCGTGTCGAGGTTGCAGAGGGGGCCGCTGGAGCCGCGCTAAAGGCCCGGGAGTCCACGGAGAAGGGTCGTGACGCCCTTGCATCGGAGCTGGAGAAGGCCTTGGCGGCGGCGAAGACTTCCTCTGATGCCTTGACGTCGGAGAAGGCGGTCTCCGAGAAGGCCTTGAAGGAGCTGGAGAGCCTGAAGATCTCTTTCGAGGCTTTGACCCGCGCGAAGGACGCCACCGAGAAGGAGCTGTCGGAGACGCGGGCGCTGCTGAGTGCCGCCAAAAAGCAGAGGGATGAAGAAGCTGCTGCAGCGTGGCAAGCGCTTGACGACTTCAACGGCCTGTTGGAAGGGTTGGGCGTCGAGGTGCAGCCGATGAAGCATGCCGCTGATGACCTCGGAGGCAGCATCGGACGCCTCGTGCGCTCCGTGAAGTTGGCGTCCCGGGCCATGAAGTCCTTCGGCACCTTCTGCGCCGAGACCGCATGGACTGCAGCCTTCGGCTCCCTCGAGCAAGTGGGCTGCACTCATCTTCCCGCTGCTGCTTCTGCTTCGCGGCAGCTGGCGGAGATGGCGGCTGGTGATGGGAGTCGGTTTCGGGAGCTGGCCTCGAAGGTGCGGGACTTCGGGAACCGGCTCGGCCAACACTTCTGGTTGCCGGTGGGTGAGAAACTGGCCCGCCAGTCTGCTCTCGCTGCTGCAGCATCCCGGAAGTCGAAGCCCGGAAGCAGCGCCGCTGTTCCCGCTCCGGCTCCGGCTGCCGCTTCCTCTGTGCTGACGCCTCCATCAGGCGAGATCCCAGCCGGGGCCGGGAGCGCTAGCACCTTAGTGGGTAGCGGGGGTGGAGGCTCGGTGGCGGCCCAGGGCACTGTCACGGAGGTTGACTCATCGGCCCAGCCTCCCCCCCAGGTGTGAGTTCTTCGCTGGCTTCGAGCCATGCTTTTTGGTGTACATAGATTGTACTAGGTGCCCTTCGGGCTTTTTGCAATGAACTTGGTCTTCAAGATGTTTATGCGTTTCTACTGCGACTTCTAGGTTTCGAGCGAGGCCGAAGGCAGTCACACCTTAGTGTGCCTTGACGTCGTTCCGGAAAGCATTCTGATTCCAACTCCGGAGGGTCGCCCTTACTATGTAAAGGGCACGCAGTGGCGTCGTTGGTTTCGGCGCAACCCGGGCGGGTCCTTCGGGGACTTTTTTCGGGATTTGCGCCTGCGAAACGCACGGTTGATGACGCAGGTACCGAATGTCCCTTCCGAAGCTTTGCTTCAGAGGCGAATTCGTCGCGAAGCGCATTGTTTGGACTTAGCGCTGAACCCTCCTCTTCTTGTTGCTCCGAAGGTCGAGGTGGTTGACGTGTCGAGCGATGACGAAGATGCTGCCGCCGAGGTGGACTTGGAGCAATTGCAGGCCGATGTTGCTTCTGCATCGACTCCGGCAGACTTCGCTTCGCTCCGGCGCACACTGGCGCGAGCCCGGGAAGAGATAGCTAGGGCCGAAGCGTCATTAGGGATGCGCTCCGGTAGTGGGCTGTAAGGGGGGCCTTCGGGCCCCGTGTGGAGGTGCCGACTTGATCGGTGTTGTAATTCATGTCGAGCTGTTTAGCTCGACGTATGTTGAAATGTAAGCTCTTTCGAGCGTGTGATAATATTGTTGGCGTCGTTCCTTGTTTCTTTTGAGTGGGACGAAAATTTGTCGTCGAGGGTAGCCTCGAAGGTATTCCGTCGCTCTGCTTTCGGCGAGGAAGTGAGCTCGTTTCGAGCGTCGTCCCCCCTTTACTCGTCGGGAGTGGAACGAAATCTTGAAGTCGAGGATAGCCTCGAAAGGACTCCGTCGCTCTACTTTCGGCGGGGAAGTGAGCTCGTTTCGAGCGTCGTCCCCCACTTTGCTCGTCGGGAGTGGGACGAAATGTTGAAATCGAGGGTAGCCTCGAAAGGACTCCGTCGCTCTACTTTCGGCGAGGAAGTGAGCTCGTTTCGAGCGTCGTCCCCCACTTTGCTCGTCGGGAGTGGAACGAAATGTTGAAATCGAGGATAGCCTCGAAAGGACTCCGTCGCTCTACTTTCGGCGAGGAAGTGAGCTCGTTTCGAGCGTTGTCCCCCCCTTTGCTCGTCGGGAGTGGAACGAAGATTTGTGAAGTCGGAGGCGTCCCCCCATTGACTTAGTTTAGTTTCGTGTACGTTTTGCAGGGTCTTTAACGAATGCCCCACCTTCGACAGTTATCGTGTCGGCATCGATTTCCCCTTAGGGTTCGGAATCTAGGACTTATGTGTGCCTAGCTTCAGCCTGTTCCGGCGTTTTGCCTCCGGCTCCCGGCTGGATTTCTTTGTAATTGGGCACCGAAAGAGTATTTCTCATTTCATTCAATGGTACCGATTACATGGCCCCTTAGGGAATGCAGCTAAGGGGATCATCGTGACCCTACTGCCGAAAGGAAGAAGAACACACCGAAACAAGATACAGGTAGCTTGTAGCGCGCAGGCTACGCGGCTTCGAAGGCCAGCGGATGCTAAGTCCTTAGACGTAGTATTGGCGAAGGGCGTCGGCGTTCCACGTCCTCGGAACCGGTGTTCCGTCGAGCTCCATCAGGTGAAATGCCCCTGGGCGAATTGAGCTGTAGATGATGAAGGACCCTTCCCACTTGCTGTTAAGCTTGCCGACAGATGTCGGGTGGATGCTTCGCTTGAGGACGAGGTCGCCCGGGATGAAGTGTCAGGGGTTGACCCTTTGGTTGTATGAGTTCTCCACCGAAGCCATGTACCGCTTCAAGTTGGCGACTGCTTGGAGTCTTGTTTCTTCGAGGAGGTCCTTGGACACGTCCTCGTCGTCGGCGGGCGGCGAAGTGGTACGCAGTGAGCCATTTTGCACTTCCTCCGGGGTGACTGCTTCGGCGCCGAAGAGGAGGCGGAACGGCGAGAAACCCGTCGGCCTTGACTTAGTCGTGCGCAGCGACCATAGCACGTTGGGCAGTTGTTCGGCCCACTTGCCCTTCGGCAGGCCGAGGAGGCATTTTTTGATGCCGTCGAAGACAGTGCCATTGGCTTTCTCCACCGCTCCGTTGGCTCGCGGATGGGTGACGGAGACGAAGCATTCCCGAACGCCGATGGAGAGGCAGTATTCTTTGAAGAGGCGGGACTCGAACTGGGAGCCGTTGTCGACGGCGATGTGCATCGGCACCCCAAAGCGGCAGACGATGTTCTTCCAGAAGAACTTGCGGACGGACCGTGCCGTGATGTTGGCGAGGGGCTCGGCTTCGATCCACTTGGAGAAGTACTCGTAGCCCACCACCGCCCATTTGAGGTTGCCGGGAGCGGTGGGAAGGGGGCCGACGATGTTGATGCCCCATCGGGCAAGAGGCCAGACCGGAGGGATGGGCTGGAGCGGAGTGGCTGGGCGATGAGATTGCCTCCCCATCCACTGGCAGCTGGGACAGGTGCGGACGAGTTCTTCGGCGTCGCGGGCTGCAGTGGGCCAGTAGAAACCTTGCCGGAATGCCTTGGCGACGAGGGCCCGGGGTGCGAGGTGCGATGAGCACAGCCCCTCGTGGATGTCGCGGAGGAGCGCTTTGCCTTCGTCGAACGAAAGGCATCGCAGAAGTGGCTCCGAAACGCCTTTCTTGTACAGGATGTTATTGAAGAAGATGTAACTTCGGGTGCGCAGCTTGACCCTTCTCTCTTCGACCGGATCGTCGGCGCAGTGTCGCCCTTCGAGCTGCGCTCGAATCGGAGCGCGCCAGTCTTCACCGCTCAGGATCATGACCGATCCCGGCTTCTTCGGAACGAAGGATGCTTCTGATAGCACCTCGTGAAAGGCGTCGGGAGGTATCAGGAGCTGGTTCGCCGCTGCCTTAGCCAGGGCATCGGCTTCCTGATTGTGTACCCTCGAGATGCTCTTCACGTCGAAGCCGGAGAAGTGTTTCTCCATGCTCCGGACGACTTTGAGGTAGCTTGCCATCTCTGGATCTCGGGCCATGTACTCCTTCGAGACTTGCTCGGCGATGAGCTGGGAGTCGGTGTGGACGGTGACCCTCCGGGCTCCGAGGGCTCGAAGCTGCCGGAGCCCGAGGAGGACACCCTCGTACTCCGCTGCGTATTTGTCATTGGAAACGCGAGCGAAGCCGTGTACCGAAGCTTCTGGTTGCTTGGTGAAGTGATGACGGCGGCGCATCCCGCTCCGGACGAGCCCCAAGCCCAATCGACATGTACTGTCCAGAGCGGCTCTTGGGGCAGCGTCTCCGGGGTCGGAGCGGGTGTCCACTCGGCGATGAAGTCGGCGATGATGCCGGACTTGATGGCTTTACGGGCCACGAACTTGATGTCGAAGGCCGCGAGCTCGATGGCCCATTTGGCCATGCTGTCCGACGCGTTCCTGTTGCCGAGGACGTCCTTCAGTGGGAACGAGGTGGGCACCGTGATCTCGTGCCCTTCGAAGTACCGGCGCAGCTTCCGTGATGCCATCAGCACAGCGAGAGCCAGCTTGGTGACGACGTTGTAGTTGAGGCGAGCTCCGGAAAGGGCTTCCGACACGTAGTATATGGGCTGCCGCACCAGCTTGTCGCCGACAAGGACTTCATGCACGAGGACCGCGCTGATTGCTGCCGGCGCGGCCGACACGTACAGTAGAAGTGGCGCCTTCGGAGGCGGAGGGCGAAGCGTGGTCGCCTTGACCAGGTAGGACTTGATCTCGTCGAATGCTTTATCTTGCTCGTCTCCCCAGCGCATCGGGCCGGAGCCCCGAAGGCATTGGTAGAAGGGGAGGCACTTCTCTGCGGCGCGGGAAATGAACCTCCCGAGAGCCGCGAGTCTGCCGGTGAAGCGTTGTAGCTCCTTGGTGGTCTTGGGCGGCTCCATGTCGGTGATGGCCTTGATCTTCTCCGGGTTCGGGTCGATGCCTCGCTTGGAGACGAGGAAGCCGAGGAGTTTGCCGGCACGCACGCCGAAGGTGCACTTCGCCGGGTTCAGCTTGAAGCCCACCTTGCGCAGGTTCGCGAAGGTTTCGGCTAAGTCGCCGAGGTGGCCGGCGTCGGAGGTGCTTTTGATGACGAGGTCGTCGATGTAGGCGGCGGCGTTTCGGTTGAGCTGGTCCCCGAGGGTCTTCTGTATCGCCCTGGAGAAGGTTGCTCCGGCATTCTTGAGGCCGAAGGGCATGCGGACGTAGCAGTAGGTCCCATCGTCTGTCTTGAGCGCTGTCTTTTCTTCGTCTTCGGGGGCCATCCATATTTGGTGGTACCTGGAGTAAGCGTCGAGGAAGCTCATGAGATCGCACCCAGCGGTGGAGTCGACCAACTCGTCAATGCGCGCCAAGGGGAAGTCGTCCTTCGGGCATGCCTTGTTGAGGGTGGTGTAGTCGATACACATCCTCCACTGGCCGTTGTGTTTCTTGACGAGGACCGGGTTCGCGAGCCAGGTGGACTTGTTCACCTCTCGGATTACTTGAGCATCCTTGAGCTTCTGGATCTCCGCCCGAAGCGCCACTTTCTTTTCTTCCGACCACTCCCTCTTCCTTTGCTTGATTGGAGTCACCTTCGGGTCGATGTCGAGCGTGTGCTCATGATGCTGCGGTCTACTCCGGAGAGCTCGCTGGTCGACCACGCGAAGACGTCTTTGTTGTTCCGGAGGAGGTCGATGATGCTTGCTTCCAGTTCCGGCGGGAGCCCCTCGCCGATGAGGACGGCTTGGTCGGGGCGATCGGGGGATAAGATCACGCTCTTGACCTCGCCGTCGACGCGCGCCTTCGGAGTTCCGGCCGGAGGTGTCGGTGTAGCCGCTTCGACGTTCTCGGGTTTCGGCTCGTGTCGGAGCGGGTGCGCATGCTTCTGGCCAGGTGTTTGGCCGTGCTCGATGCGGCGGGCGGCGAGTTGATCACCGTAAACAGTGATGACGCCGTTCGGAGCCGGAAGCTTCATGCAGAGGTAGCCGTGGTGGGTGACTGCGTTAAAGGCGTTGATGAGCCCCCTGCCGAAGATGGCGTTGTAGGCGTAGGGCATGTCGACGACGTCGAAGGGGATCAGCTCGGTGCGGTGTCCCGCGGGCCCGGAGAAGGAGACTGCGATCTTCACGCTCCCGAGGGCGTGGATTGGCTCTCCCCCGAAGCCGACGAGGGGGCCGTCGGAGGCCCGTAGCTCAGATCGGGGGATGCCCAGTTGGTTGAAGGCGTCGATAAAGATGACATCAGCGGAGCTGCCGCCATCAATAAGCACTCGACGGACCTCCGTCCCGCGCATGTTGGCGTTGATCACGAAGGCGTCCTTGTGCGGGTACTCCATCGGGCGAAGGTCGGCCTGAGTGAAGGTGATCGGTACGTGCGACCAGCGGCATTGGGCCAATGGCGGGTGGGCGGCCACGTGGTTGACCCTTCGCACGTAGTCGCGATGCTGTCTCTTCGAGGCGTATGGCTGACTGGAGCCCCCAGTGATGGCCAAGATGACGTTGTGACTGGTTGGGTGGTGTTCCGGAGGCGGGGGCAAGGCCTCGCCCGCTCCGGAAGCCCCATGTATGACGTTGACTCCTCGCGTGGCGTCGGCGTCGCGGCGCTCCCTCGCTTCGCGCAGGGCGGCGATTTGGGGGCACTGCTTCGACGTGTGGCCCTGATTGACGCCGTGCACCTCGCAGTATGGGTCGCGAGAGCTTCGGTTGTTGTGCCGGCGATTGTTGTCGGAGTGCCGCGAGTTGTTCCGCGAGCCACCGGAACGATTGTCCGTCCTCTGCGGGCTCCAGCTTCGTGAGTTGTCGATGTTGTGGACCTCTCGGCGCTGGGAGCGGTGGCCTCGGCGGTCATCCGGGGGGTCGTCGCTTCGGTCGCTGTGACGCTTCCCCCGGTCGTTCTTCTTTTGGCTTGCTCGCGCCTCCTTCTCGCGTCGGAAGTCTTCGTCGGCACGTGCATGTGCTTCCAGGATTTGCAGCAGGTGGGTGCAGGTCTTCGGCTCGGTCCTTCGGATCTCGGACCTCGCCGGGCACAGGCTCATGCCCTTGGTGACGGCTTCGATGATGATTGAGTCTGGTACTCCCTCCACCTGGCACTTGAGGTGGATGAAGCGCCGGGTGTAGTCTTGCAGTGACTCGCCGTCCTTCTGCTTGCACGCCTGAAGGTCTGCCGCCGTGACCTTCGCGGCGTAATTGCCTTGGAAGTGGATCTGGAGCTGGTCCCGAAGCTGCTCCCATGAGTAGATGCTGTTCGCCGGTAGCTTGGTGTACCATGTCTTGGCGATCCCGCTCGAAGCGAGGACGAAGGCCTTGGCCTTGATGTCGTCGCCGCCCCCTGCTGACTCGATGGCGGTCTCATAGCTGATGAAGAACTCGCGGGGGTCGGAGGTGCCGTCGAAGGTTGGCAACTTCGCCGAGATGAACTTCCGGGGCCACGCCACCGATTGCAGGCGCGCCGAGAGCGGCTGGTTTGTGTCGGAGGAGCTTGCAGGACGCTTGCTTCCGCTGGAGTGGGTGTGCCTCTCGTCACGTTCTTGGCGATGTTCCGGCGTCTCGGCCTCCCGACGACCGGTGCGTCGCAGGGTGTTCAGCTGCGCTTGGAGGTGAACTTGCTGTCGACGCGCGGCTTCGGCTCGGAGGCGGTATGTGGCCTCGTCTCGATCGAAATTCTCGAGGGCGCGCTGCCTCAGCAGGCGTTAGTCGGCTTCGCGAGCTTCGCGGTTGTACGCCTCCTGGAGCTCCGCCAGACGCTGCTCCTCGGCGACGGCTTCGGCGAGCCCCCTCTGGCTCCGCGCTTCGGCTTCGGCGTTCCTTCGAGGTGGTTCTATCGTTTCATCGCGGCGTTCGATTTTGCCCGTGTCGATGTTCTCTTCCTCGTCTTTGGAGGAGCCTTCGGCACCTTCGGCCACTTCCTCCACTGCCGGAAGGTCGACGTTGGTTGTGTTGGTCTCCGGAGGTGGTACCACCGAGGTCGATGCCGAAGGTAGTGTCGATGCCGAAGCAAGTGTCGAGCCGCCGGGGAAGGTGCGGATGACCGTCAGCGGGTCGACGCCTTCGTCCGAAGCCGCAGACCTGGTCTTCCGGGTGCCTCCTGCCGGGAGGTCAGTTTTCGATTTTTCAGCCCTCTTAGTCATCTCGTTGTGGCTTCTTGTTCGATCCCCACGGACGGCGCCAACTGTTGTGGTTACAAGCCCACAATAGTAGAAGGGGGATCCTCCAAGGGTCTACCACAAGTGAGGGACCCCTGGGAGGGACTAGGAAGGGACCAAACAAGAGCCAAGAGAGGTAGATAATTTAGAGCTTGTATTCAATGCCTTGCCTTGAGGGTGGTAAGGGGGTATTTATAGGCTGATACACCCCCACAACCCTAGAATTACAAGTACCATATTGCCCTTCCTTCAGGGCACTATGGTCATTTCCTTATTACAAGGTGGGATTCCCTAACCCTAGTGGGCCAGAGGCCAATGTACATGGGCCTATTCTATACTATACATCTTCTTGGGCCTTGATGGGCTTCATGGCAGGCCAGGCCTTTGGGCCAGGGGGAGGGGACACAGTGGGCCTCCCCCAACATCTACGACCAATTACCCGCGCAAGATCGTAGCCGATGTGGTCACGCACCTTCCTAACACCTTCGCTTGCCGTCCCCACAGCTCGACTGACCGGAATTCATCTTTTCCCCGGCCGTCTGTTGCAAGAACGCAAGCAACCACAAGAGGAACTCCTACTTCCGCACCTCCTCGTCGACGACAATCTCCACACCGCTCTTCAACAATCCGAGTTGAAGCTCCTGAGCATTTTTCCTCGATTTTTTCGTGTCTTGTACGTCACGGGCGGCATTGCCGAACCTTGCCAGCCCGCCGAGCTCGTCGTCGGCTACTCTCTGGCAATATCCATCGACCCCAAGCACCTCAAATCGATGCGCGGTGATCTGTTCTTCGCTCTAGTATTTTTTTTTTTGGGAGTTTTAGTGGTCGTTTGCCCATGTTCCGGCGAGACGCCGCCGCTTTCGGCGAGCTTCGACCACTGTGGTCGAGCTCTGGACAGCCATGGCCGGATCAGGTGTGGCGCAGCCCGGATCTGGTGTGCTGCAACAGATAAATTATTCTGTGGCTCAGATCTGACTGGTCCGCGAATTTCCCAATTTCTGGAATTTCCTCTAAAATAGTCTAAAACTTTCAAAATTCGTAAAACAAATCGAAGATAAATAATAAAAATGCGCATCAAATTTTGTTGTACTCATTGTGACCAGATATATCCAAAAAAGTTGTCAAACTGAACAAAATAATTTATCTGTTTTCTGTAAAATTTCATAACTGATAAATATTTTTAATTCACAATAAATTATCTGTGAAACCATAAATCACAAACTCTTGCATGCTTGTAAAGAATCTGATTACACACTTACAGAGTATTTTTTTCACTGTCAGATAATATCAAATTATTTTCTTATGATTTATTTAATTCGCTATCTTGTTTAAATTGTGAAAAATAATACTTAATTCAATAAATCATGAAACTTCACAGTAAATTATTTCAGTGGTTCTCTTCATCAGAAAAATGCCACTGGACATAAACTAAATTGTTTTTTGAAATCATGCTAATTTAATTAAACAATTTTAATTTAATTGCATCATATTATTGATCTAACATGCATTATTCCTTGTCATCACTTATAGTGACCGAGGAGCCTCCAGAGCTCTTGGACTTTCAACTGCCGGAGCAGGCGTAGGAGGAGCAGACTAACCCACCGCTGACCTTGCTAGTGCCGTACCTGAGCCAGGCAAGCCCCGGTACATTCTGTCCTATGTTTTCGTTTTTCTTTTATCGCTATGTATGAGGTCTAGTTTGCTTGTGCACTAGGTTTATAGGAGTTTATTGGAACCATAGAACTGCATTAGGTTTACCCTTCCTGATTATCCTTGATTTCCCTGTTAGTAGTATGTTCGTTTTTTGTCGATCGTTACCACTGCTATGCTTAGTTGCTAGTGATCGGTAGAAGTCGAGTGGTGGGGCTCACTCGCGAGATAGGATCATGATACCCTGGATTGTACTAGAAGATTTATAGGTTTCTTGGAGACCGGACGGGGATTGTTTGTATAGGATGGTTTGCGAAGGCTGGGCTTTCACAGTGGTAGCCCAGTCTGTGTCGATTAAGGACCGTTTGTTGTTGGCTCTGTTGAGCAAGTTCGAACGTACTGATTCTCGTGCTGGTGTTTATAGGCCCAGTAAACCGACGTAGCCTGTGTCGCCCTAGATGTCTGGTGGATACCTACTCTTTCTATCATGGTACGTTAGGGAGAGAACGGATCACCTCCCGAACGGGACGTACGTCTGGGACAGGGACTGTTGTGGGAGGACCCTTTCTCGTGAGGGGTAGGATTCGGCTTTGCTCTGGTGGTGCACAGGTGAAAGGTTGCCATATGTGGTCTGTTCGCGGGCGCATATATCGTGTGGTCAGGTTTCTCCTGCAGGATGTACATCGATGCTGCCGCTCTCAGATATGAGCACCCTCTTGTTCACTGAGTCACCTCGTAGTATGGTTATGGAAGATGATGATGTATATCTTACTGCTTTATTTACTTACTGTATTATTGTTGTTTATTTACTTGCTTGTTTTAGCTAAAACTTAAAAGTAAGGACTCAGTAATTAGTGCTATTTTTGCAATTGGAGTCAGCATACCCTTCATAGCCTTTGCATGCTAGGAGTCGGCTGTAGTTGGCCATGTTGACAGGTAAGTCTTGCTGAGTATTAATTGCTCAGGGTTTGGCTCTTTAATATTTTGTGCAGGTAGTACCTTCGTCCCTGACTCTGTTGATGGAGGCGGCCAGTGGGATGGACAGCCTCCTGCGGGTTGGACAGTCCACTGGGAGCCTGAGGAGTGAGCTGCTGGGGAGTTCGCATCATCAGGCCTGTGATGTGGATCCGTGTATCGTGAGCGCGTAGTCGCTTCTTGTATCGTGTACCTAGACTTAGTATCTTGTCTCGTTGTTAGACTTCCGCTGTGCGACTTGATGTTTTAATTTAGACTTAATGTAATAACTTAAAGACTTAATTGCACTATTTATGTGATGTACTATCTGTATGTGTTTATCAGCACTTCCGACTCAATCCTATGAAAAGCGATAACGCTTCTTAAGAAAGCTTATTGAAGCTCTCTTCTTTCGTCAGAGAAGAGAGGTGACAGCGAATGTTGATTCATGTTTCATGGGTACCCATATTTTATTGATGTGACTTAAATCAACACATCTACTTCTGGTCATTAAAGAAGCCGCCATGGAACAATTCCTTTCTCTGTGTAGGACAATTTCTTTCTACGTGTGCAACAATTACTTGTACATTCAGAACAATCCGTTTCACTAGCTGGTGTAATCGAACTTCAGAAAAGTGAACTTTGTGTAACTTGTGAACTTCACATGTACTTATACCATATTTTAATATAATTAATATTTAACCAACTCAAAATATACTACAAATATCGGTTCTCCTAGTAACCAGAACAAAAAAGAGTATTATCAGCCTCAAGGGCATCTACGTCATTTCAGCACTCAGGACAAACAATCCAATGAAAATAATCAAGATTGCCAAACACCTAGCTTATTTCGACAACGGATTCTCCAGACAGCGACTTATCAGAAAAGCCTGCTTTTTAAATAAGCAAGTTTCAGATAAGCACAAACAAACAGGACCTATGTCCTAGGTCCTGCACAAGATCGTCCAATGTCAGAACTGTAAAATCATTTTTCGCACATCCCGTCTAACATCTCCAAATAAACTGCATGGCTGTACTAGCAAAGAAGGTCAACCAGTGAAGCCTTCTATGAAAAAGAAGAAGATGTTCAGGCGAATATCGGATCATGATTATCCAAAAGTTGCTGGCAGACTGAATTCACATACTCAAGCTGCATCCACAGTTTCAGTTGCTGCTGTTTCCTCCATGAATGTTAAAAGGGAACTTAAGCCTAAAATCTAATAGCAAAAAGAGTCAGCATCAGAATGATTTCATGTACACAAGTGTTGAGAACAATGCCGTTGCAGAAGTAACTACAGATTCTGAGGCTACAGTTGCGGCACCGTATTCAGGACAGAGAGCAGCAGAGTAAGGCGGTAGGTACAGTGCAACGTTTTCTCGATCCGTCATGGGAGATGCGACCTGCGGTTTACTGGAGCGTGGCATAACATTCTTTGAGTAGCTTTTTTTTTTTTTGAGGCGAACGGCAGGGGAGTCCCCTACCTTTTTTTCTATTAATTTTGTAAGGTAAATGTACAAGGTACAAGGCCCTAAGCCCCAAAAAAAACCCTACTGAAAAGAAACTAACTGATATTACATAACCAATCTTCCAACAGTTGTTTGACGCTAGATTTGGCCTTGAAGACTACTAGCTTTAATTCCTCCTTGAAATTCTGCTTCCACCGTAGCTGATCGAAAATGATGCTATTCCGATGGCACCAGATACGCCAACAGGCTACCATAAGAATTTCTCGAAAGATCCTCGAACCAAATTGTTGACGTGCCGCCAGCAACATCTGTCCTGGTTCCAGTTTTAGATTCCAATTGATTCCTACAAATCGTCAGCACCATTGGCTGAAAGGGCATTCAAAAAATAAATGATGGAGAGTCTCGTCGCTGGATGTGTTAGATTCCAATTGATTCCTACAAATCCAGTGTTCTTTGATTAGCTTTTACTTGTGTTAGGTGATAAGTATCTAGAGTCTTCTAGATAGGATCTGTGATGTATATCTCTAGGCTGTTTAGATGGCTTTAGAGTCTGTTGTAAACGTGATCACTACGTTGTTGTAATCTGTAACCAATCGCCGTCACATTGACGTGCTATATAATGCAAAGGCCGCGGCACCAGAGGTGTACGCTTCAAACCTATCTCACATGGTAATCAGAGCGCCTCCAACACATCTAGCTTTTCCTTCGATTTTTTCTCTAGCCATGGCGTCCAGCAGCAATGTGCTCTGTCACCATCCACCATATCTGCCCTCCTCCCCCACCCTGTCGCTGAGAAACTCTCTCGCGACAATTTTTCTCTCTGGCAGGCGCAGGTGCTGCCCGCCGTGCGTAGCGCTCAGCTGCTCAGCGTTCTTGAGGGCAAGGTTGCCGTTCCGCCGGTGACCATCAAGGCTGAAGATCCTAACGACAAGACGACGATGGTGGACGTCCCCAACCCTGCGTACGCGACGTGGCTGTCCCACGACCAGCTTCTTCTCGGCTACCTCAACAACTCCATGTCGCGCGAGGTCCTGGCCCAGGTCGCTTGCTGCACCACGTCGGCGCAGGTCTGGACGAAAGTCCAGGGCATGTTTGCATCGCAGTCGCGTTCCCAGATCGTGCATCTCTGGAACAAGCTCGCGACCACGCGCAAGGGCGACATGACTTGCGCAGCGTTCTTCAACAAGATGACTGGCTTTGCCGACGATCATGCGGCAGCCGGCAAACCCTTGGAGGATGAGGATGTGATCTCCTATATTCTCGCTGGCCTTGATGAAGAATACAACGGCTTCATCGAGAACATCTGCAGCCGGGTGGATCCGGTCTCTCTGGGCGACTTCTATGCCCAGATGATCACGACCGAAGCACGGCTCGATGCGCAGCACCAGGCGCAGCTGCAGGTGGCTGCCAACGCTACCTCCCGCGGCCGTCCTCGCGGTGGCCGCAGCGGTCCCACAGGTGGTGGTCGCGGCGGCGGCAATTTCGGCAACGGCGGCGGCTATGGTGGTGGCCGTCCTGATGGCGGCGGCCGCGGCGGCGGCCGCGGCAACTCCAACAAAAACAAGCTGCTCTGCCAGCTCTACAAGACTCCCGGACACACCGTAGTCTGGTGCTGGAAGAGGTTCGACGCTAGCTTCACAGGAGAGGAAGACAAGGTCGCCGGAGCCGTCTCGTCATACGGTGTTGACACCAATTGGCTGATGGATTCCGGCGCCACTGATCACATCACCGCTGCCCTCGACAAGCTGACCACTCGGGAGCGGTACACCGGCCATGATCAAGTCCACACCGCCAATGGTCAAGGTATGGCGATTAGGCATATTGGTCGTACCACTTTTCGCGCTCCCACTCGTAATCTTTACCTTGATCGTATCTTGCATGTTCCTAGCGCCTCCAAGAATCTTGTTTCCATACAATGCTTTACTTCTGACAATGATGCGTTTCTTGAACTTCATCCTAAATTTTTTCTTGTCAAGGACCGAGCAACGAGGACAACCCTGCTGCACGGCAGGGTTAAGGGCGGCCTTTATCCTCTCCCATCAGCCGATGTAGTCCCCTCCATGAAGCAAGCTCATGGTGCCATCCTTCCTTCCGCTATCCGGGTGGCATGCTCGGCTGGGCCACCCGTCGTTAGAAGTTGTCAAGCGTGTGCTTAGTGATAATAATCTACCACATTCTGCTGTGGCCAGTCTCGAGTCCGTGTGTGATGCTTGCATGCAAGCAAAGAGTCGCCAATTTCCTTTTTCTAGATCTACTCGTGTGTCGTCCGCTCCTTTGGAGCTTATTCATTCGGATGTATGGGGACCCGCCTCCACTTCGGTTGGGCGTCTTGATTATTATGTGTCGTTCATTGATGATTACAGCAAGTTTGTTTGGATTTATCTCCTTAAAAAGAAATATGAAGTTTTTCACTATTTTCACCAATTCCAGCAGCTTGTAGAACGGCAGTTCAATCGTAAAATTATCACCGTGCAAACAGATTGGGGCGGGGAGTATCAAAAACTTGGTCCTTTTTTCAAGAAAATGGGTATTTCTCACCATGTCTCTTGTCCTCATACTCACCAACAAAATGGCGTCGCCGAGTGTAAACATCGACATATTGTTGAGGTTGGTCTTTCTTTGCTTGCCCATGCGTCTATGCCCCTAATATTCTGGTGTGAGGCTTTCTCCACTGCCGTGCACTTGATCAATCGGATTCCATCCAAGGTTATCGATTTTTCCACACCTTTAGAACGTTTGACCGGCTCTAAACCAGACTATTCTCTTCTTCGTACTTTCGGTTGTGCCTGCTGGCCCAATCTTCGCCCGTACAACAGCCGCAAACTTGCTTTTCGTTCTAAGCAGTGCGTTTTCCTTGGTTATACTGATCAACACAAGGGGTTCAAGTGCCTAGACGTTGCCTCGGGTCGTGTGTACATCTCTCGTGATGTTGTCTTTGATGAATCAGTTTTTCCATTCGCTACACTTCATCCCAATGCCGGAGCTCGTCTTCGTGTTGAGATCTCTCTCCTTCATCCAACGTTGGTCCCAGCGGGAAGTGGTATTGATCTTATGACTAACCCCCTTAACCATGGTGGTCAGACTGATGGTGTGCAGGTTGCATCGACTCCTGGTGGCGCGCAAGACAAAAGGAATAATTAATGAAACGGGCCTTATTCCTCACCAGATCCTGCTTGACGATCCCGGCGCTAATCCCGAAGCTGGTCCGCCTGTCCGCCCGCAGCTGGAATCATCCTCGGATCACGTGCGTCTGCCTGACGGCGCCCTGATCGCGCCATCCTCTTCAGCAACGCCGCGTGGCGGGTGTCGAGAAACCCATCCCACGCCGGCCCGCTCCGGTGCCGCCACGTCGCCCCCTGCTACCGAGGTTGTCGGCCCGGCTGCAGGCACGCCTGGACCTGCCTCGCCACGTGCTGCGCTCCCGCTCGTCGATCCTGCTTTGCCGCGTCCGGTTTCCGACCGAGATTCGACGGCGCGTCTCTCCGTACCTGGTGGCCCTGAATAGCCTGTGGCTACTGGATTCGAAGTATCTGGTGCTGCTATGCCTTCGCCACTACCGTCACCGCCTCCTCCACCTCCTCCAATGCCTGCTCGACCTCGTACACGACTCCAGGCTGGTCTTCGCCAACCCAAGATACGTACAGATGGTACTATTCTATTTGGTGGCGTATGTGTTTCTGGTGAGCCTCGGGATCTACGGGAGGCGTTGCTTGATTCTCGATGGAAGGAGGCAATGGACCTTGAGTACAATGCTTTGCTCAAAAATGAAACATGGTGACTTGTTCCTGCACCCAAGGGGAGTAATCTCATTGATTGTAAATGGGTTTACAAGGTTAAAAGGAAGTCTGATGGCACCATTGATAGGTACAAAGCTCGTCTTGTTGCAAAAGGATTCCAACAGAGATACGGCCTTGATTATGAGGACACGTTCAGTCCGGTTGTTAAAGCTGCCACTATTTGTTTAGTTCTCTCCATTGGTGTCTCTCGCGGTTGGAGTCTTCGACAGCTAGATGTGCAGAATGCGTTTCTTCATGGTGTTCTGGAGGAAGAGGTTTATATGAAGCAGCCCCCTGGATATGTGGATCCTCTTCGGCCTCGTTTAGTTTGCAAGCTTGATAAGGCCTTTGTATGGGCTGAAACAGACTCCCCGTGCTTGGTATTCCAAGTTGAGCACTAAATTGCAGCAGCTCGGTTTCATGGCTTCCAAGGCTGACACATCTCTATTCTTCTTTTCTAAACATGGTGTCACTATTTACTTGCTCATTTACGTTGATGATATTATTGTCGTAAGTTCTTTAGATGTTGCTGTAGATGCTTTGCTGAAGAACTTAAGGGAGGATTTTGCCCTCAAAGACTTTGGTGGGCTCAATTATTTCTTGGGCATTGAGGTGAAGAAGGTAACTGATGGCATTGTTTTATCTCAGGCCAAGTATACTACTGATGTTCTTACTTGAGTTGGTATGTTACAGTGCAAGCCAGTCAATACTCCTCTTCCTATTTCGGAAAAACTTTCCTTATATCAAAGTGATTCTTTAAGTACTGAAGATGCTACTCAGTATCGGAGTATGGTTGGTGCCCTCCAATACTTGACCTTGACGCGTCCGGATATCTCTTTTGCTGTGAATAAGGTTTGCCAATTTCTACATGCTCCAACCTCTTTACATTGGTCGGCCGTCAAGCGTATCTTGCGGTATCTCAAACATACTCTTGATATGGGGGTCAAAATTCGCAAGTCCAGCTCCTTGATGGTGAGTGCCTTTTCTGACGCCGACTGGACAGGATGTTCTGATGATCGTCGTTCTACTGGAGGGTTTGCTGTTTTCTTTGGCCCTAATCTGATTTCATGGAGCGCCAGGAAGCAGGCGACGGTCAAGTACAGAGGCTGAATATAAGTCGCTGGCGAATGCTACGGCAGAAGTAATTTGGGTGCTGTTCTCAAGGAACTTGGGGTATCGCAGCCACGGCCGGCAATATTGTGGTGTGATAATTTGGGCACCACGTATCTTTCTGCAAATCCAAGGTTTCATGCGCGCACTAAACATATTAGATAGATTTCCATTTTGTTCGAGAAAGAATTGCCGCAAAACTTTTGGATATTCGATTTATTCCCTCTGGTGACCACTTGCAGATGGGTTTACCAAAGCTATTTCAGCTAAGCGTTTATGTGATTTTTGGTACAATCTCAATCTTTGCAAGTTGTGATTGAAGGGGAGTGTTAGTTGATAAGTATCTAGAGTCTTCTAGATAGGATCTGTGATGTATATCTCTAAGCTGTTTAGATAGCTTTAGAGTCTGTTGTAAACGTGATCACTACGTTGTTGTAATCTGTAACCAATCGCAGTCACATTGACGTGCTATATAATGCAAAGGCCGCGGTACCAGAGGTGTACGCTTCAAACCTCACAACTTGCACGTTGTTTCACACATATAACACAGTAAAATTTAGTCAAGGAAATTAATGGAGACATTGTGACGATCTTAACTTGCACTCGGTGTGGAGGGGCAACATGCATGGGCTCATTGCGGAGCTGTAGCAGCTAGCACCAACTCACGTGATAGACAACTGCCTCAAAGTCCTAACCAAAGCACAAAGAACAAAATGCAACGGTTCATCCGTAAAGGAAGTGTCGAACGGGGAACAACTCGAAACAAGGATCCCTAATCAAAGCACCTACCAGATCGGAAAGTATAATATGATTAGGAGCTAAGATCTCAATCACTTGGGTTCGTTCATCACTTGTGGTCTAGATCCTTTTCTAATTAAATCATGGAATATGGCATTTTATTTCCATCATCATCAACGTGCCGAGACACCTGCAGGTCTAACTCATGAATGACTTGAGACACCCCCTATCAGATCAGCGAATGATACGTGATAATCATTATCGATCAAGAGGCGCACACATATAGGGGAGCCAGTACAGGCATGGCAGGCCCAACACAAACGATATGGCCCAATGGCCAAGGCTAACCCTAATGCATAATTAACATGTCTAACACTCCCCCGCAGTCAAAACGTCAAGTTCAGCCACTAGAAGAAGAGACGACATTGAGACTGGAGCAAAACTCGGAGAAGACAGTAGAAGGCAGGCCCTTGGTGAAGATATCAGCATACTGTGATGATGTTGGCACATGAAGAACGTGAACAGTACCAGCGGCAACTTTGTCGCAAACGAAATGTAGATCAATCTCAATATGCTTAGTGCGTTGATGTTGTACCGGATTAGTGGAGAGGTAAACAGCACTTATGTTGTCACAGTAGACAAGAGTAGCCCGTTGAATTGGGCATAAGAGCTCCTGAAGCAACTGTCGAAGCCAACAAGTCTCTGCAACGGCACTGGCAACTGTGCGATCCGCCTCGGCACTAGAGCGAGAGACTGTGTGTTGCCGCTTGGATGACCAGGAAATAAGATTATCTCCCAAGAATACACCATAGCCAGACGTGGAACGACGAGTGTCAGGACAACCGGCCCAATCAGCATCAGAGTAAGCTGTGAGAGAAGTGATGGAGGTGCGGTGCAACTGAAGTCCATAATGAAGTGTGCCTCGGACATACCATAGAACTCTGTTAATAAGAGCAAGATGAGGCTCCCGAGGATCATGCATGTGAAGACATACTGTAGAGCACCGGCAAGAGCACGGTAATCAGTGGCATCATCAACTGGAGCACCATCGGAGGAGAGCTTGGCACATGTGTCGACGGGTGTAGAACAAGGCTTAAATTCAGACATACCAGCACGATCAAGAGTATCAATCATATACTGCCGTTGAGATAAAAATAAACCTTCGTGTAACACTAACTCCAAGGAAGTGGTGAAGAGTGCCTAAGCCCTTCATGGAGAATTCAGCAGCGAGAGCTGCAATAATACGGTGAAGAAGAGAGTCGGAGGAGGCTGTCAACACAATATCATCAACGTAGAGCAACAAATAGGCCATCTCAGAACCATGGCAATAAACAAATAGAGAAGTGTCGTAGCGAGCACCAGTAAATCCCATGGACAGAATATGAGTGGCAAAGCGACTGTACCAAGCGCGAGGAGCCTGCTTCAGACCATATAAAGACTTGTTCAGACGACAAACATGCTGCGGCCGTGAGGAGTCAACAAATCCAGAGGGCTGCTCACAATAGACTGCCTCTGATAAAGTCCCATGCAGAAACGCATTTTTAACATCCAGCTGATGTATAGGCCAATCCTGAGAAAGAGCAACACTCAGAACAGTGCGAACAGTAGCAGGCTTCACCACAGGACTGAAAGTCTCATCAAAGTCAATGCCGGGGCGCTGAGTGAAACCACGAACCACCCACCTGGCTTTATACCGATCAAGAGCACCATCCGGAGTAAATTTGTGTCGAAAAACCCATTTACCAGTCACAATATTCGCCCCAGCTGGACGAGGCACAAGATCCCATGTGTTGTTGCTCATCAAGGCCGAGAACTCTTCGGTCATCGCATCACGCCAATTTGGGTCATTAATAGCGCCTCTGTAGGTCTTTGGAATTGGCGAAAGAGTGGATGCCTGCAAGTTCAACCGATCAACTGGAAGGTGAAATCCTCTTTTGCTTCGAGTGAGCATGACGTGATCATTTGCTGGTGGCACAACTCGAACAGCACGAGCTGGGATTGGTCGCGGTGGTGTAGTAGCTGCAGCCGCTGGGGCGGCAGGACTTGTCGCGTCAGGTGCATGGCCGACAGGACTTGCCGCATGTACTGGGGACACAGGGGCACGGCACAAGCGGGAGTGCCATGCGGCGCCGTCGGGGCCGTTGGTGAGCGAGCAGGAGAAGCATCGCTAGCCAGCGGTGGAAAACCAGGTGGGGGCCCAATTGGGGACGCCCGACCAGGTGAAGTGGTAGGTGCCGCCGGGGACCTGCCGGCAACAACCTGGGAAGGGATTTCCGTAGGGGCAGCGGGTCTGGAGCTAGAGGAAGAACCGCCGGTACCTGTAAGCACAAGACGAGAACCAATATGTTGCACAACACAGTCATCCGCCATTAAGAAATCAAAGTCGGATGAAGGAGGGGTCGCCATGTTAGAGAAAGGAAAAGAGTTTTCGTCAAAGACAACGTGGCGAGAAATAATTATGCGGTTGGATGAAAGATCAAAGCATTTGTACCCTTTATGATCCGATGAGTAACCAAGAAAAACACATAAAGTTGAGCGAGGACTTAGTTTATGAGGCATGGTGGCGGATAAATTGGGATAACAAGAACAACCGAAGACATGCATATAGGAGTAATCAGGGGAGACACCATATAAAGCAAGGTGCGGCGTGTGAAAATCAAGTGTCTTGGTGGGATGCTTGTTTAAGAGATGTGTGGCTGTGTGTAGCGCCTCTACCCAGAAAGATGGTGTAAGCTGGCATGAAATAGCAAGGAGCGTATAATATTATTAGTGGTGCATATGACGCGCTCCGCCTTGCCGTTTTGTGGTGAAGTGTACGGGCATGACATACGCAAGCGAACCCCATTAGTGAGAAAGAATGTGCGGGACGAGGAGTTGTCAAACTCACGTCCATTATCACATTGCACGCTCTTAACAGTGCAACCAAACTGAGTAGCAACGTAGGAAAAAAAATGACTAAGGGTAGTGAAAGTGTCAGACTTAAGACGCAAAGGGAACGTCCAAACATAGTGAGAGCAATCATCCAAAATAATGAGATAGTACTTGTAACCCGAAACACTAGCAATGGGAGATGTCCAGAGATCAAAATGTATCAAATCAAAATTCTTAGTTGCTCTAGAGTGTGACTGATGAAACGGCACGCGCACATGGCGACCTAGCTGACACGCATGACAAATTGACTCACTACCAGTTTTATTACAAGAAATAGCATTGCTACTAGCAAGTTTGGATAAAGACTCATGCCCAATGTGTCCTAAACGACGGTGCCAAATGGTGGAGGTAGTGGCGCCAGCAACAAGAGCAACCGGCGGTGTGGGGGGCGACGATGATGGGATCATAGGGTAGAGCTGCCCGGAACTATTGCACCTGACGATCACGTTCTTGGTGAGAAGATCCTTCACAGAAAGGCCATACGCGTCAAATTCAATAGAACAATGATTATCAGTGGTGAATTGACGCACAGAAATAAGATTTTTAATTAAGTGAGGAGCCACAAGGACATTACGAAGGTAGAGAGGGCGAGAGGCATTATTGTAAGAAATAGAACCAGTGGAGGTGACGGGTAGCAGTGACCCATTACCAACGATTATATGAGAAGGAGTAGAAGAGGATGGCGGGGATGAAACTGTGAGATTACTAGCATTGGACGTCATGTGCGAGGAGGCTCCTGAGTCAGCGTAGAAGGTGTCGTAGGACCGCGGCGGCGTGAGGGACATGGTGTTGAAGAAGGCGGCGAGGGCATGCTGGTCCCACATGGTTTGTCTCGGCGGTGGCATGTAGTAGCCCGCCGGTGGAGCTTGTGGAGGAGGTGCGCCAACGACGTCGCGTGCTGGAGCTGCTGGGGCGGAGGTGGTGCCGCGACGTAGTATGCATGTTGTGGCGGGCCGTGCGATTGCTGTTGCATGGCCGGACGATGGGACTGTTGTCCATTGTGTGGACGCGGCCCCAACACACCAGCGGGACCCCCTGGCCACATTTGAATGGTGCCAGACCAGGGTTGTACACCGAAGGGAAGCCGCTGGAGCGACCTTGGCCAGCGCCAGCCCAGAAGTTCCGCTTGTTCTTCTTGCCGTAGTTCTTGCCGTAGTTGTTGGAGGGCGCCGTTGCCGTGCCATGGGAGCCGCCGCTCTGAGGACCATACCCGGTGAGATGGGGGTTTGTACTGGGAGCGGGTGCACGGGCCGCGACGCCGGAAGGCGCACGGGAGGACGCCGAGGAAGCCGCGCCAGTGGTGGCGACCAGAGCAGTGGACGGGGCGCCAGGCTTGATCTTCATGTCGATTTCCTCGAGCTCAAGGTCGGCACGGACAGTGCGGAAGGGCGGCAGTGGCTTGGTGCGCTTGATGATGGTGGCCAGGTGGGAGAACTTCTCATTAGGGCCATGGAGAGTGGTCATAACGAGAGAACGGTCGAGAACGGGCTCGCCCAGATCGCCCAAGGAGTCAGCCATGCTCTTCATGCGCCGACAGTAGTCGGCGATCGACAGATCACCCTGCACAAAGGTACGAAATTCGGCATCAAGGATCATGGCGCGGGTCTCGCGATTGCCGATGAACTGCTCCTCGAGAGCAAGCCACGCTGCCCGCGCCGTTTTGCAGTCGCTCATCACGAGCTGGAGCAGTTCGATGGTGAGCGTGGAGAAGATCCAGTGCTTGACGGTGGCATCCATGCGAAACCACTCCTCATCATCGGAGTAGTCGTCGTCGGAGGTGATGTGGTCGAGCAGCGCGTACTTGGCGAGTACGGTGTGGAAGAGGCCGCGCCACTGGGTGAAGTTGGTGGAGCCGAAGTCGAGGGTGATCGGCACAAGAACCTTGAAGTTCTGCACCGCCACGGCCTGTTGATGAAGGAGAGCAGTGGATTGCGCCAGGGCAAGAGCGCGCTCGGCCTCGGCAGCCTCGGCGTCAAGACGAGCCTTCTCGGCGGCCTCGGCGTCCTGGCGGGCCTTCTCGGCGGCCTCCCTTTCTTCTTCAGTCTGCGCCATGGAGGAGGCACAGGAGGGATCAGGTAGGAGAAGGAGAACGCCGAAACAGAAGAGCCGGCGAGTAGGGTTTTGTGGAGAAGAGGATAGGAGAGGGAGGAGGGGGGTTAGAGCTCGACGCAGCCGGAGATGGTGGCTGTGGCGAGGAGGACGCCCCGGCGTGAGACCGGCGGCGGCGGAATGGTGCGGAAGCGAGGGTTAGGTCGCAGGAAAGCGAACCTCTCTGGATACCATGATAGCGCAAATGATACACGGTAATCATCATCGATCAAGAGGCGCATACATACAGGGGAGCCAGTACAGGCACGGCAGGCCCAACACAAACGATATGGCCCAATGGCCAAGGCTAACCCTAATGCATAATTAACATGTCTAACAACAACACACCTCAGACCAGTGGTAGTTTCGCTCGGCTATGAGCGCTACCAATCGGGTTCAATTCCCCAGAATCGATCCTGAGATCCCCACCGGGGCTTGCCCCAAAATAAGTTTGCAGATGCGCCTTTCTATGCGTAGAGATACAAGAGGAGTGCGACGCCCTTCGTCGCACATTGGAGCCTGGTGGTGTCTGATGATCTTTGCAAGGATGCAGTCTTCAACACTGTGTGTAATTGTAAGGCTGGACGTGTGCGTGGATGGCTGTAGGTGTGTGTTGTGTGAGTGAGTGAGAGTGCACATGAACAGATACTACATCTGTACCCTATAGGAGAGGCTTCCAAAAAACACCTCAGACCATAAAGGACACTGTTTCATTCAAAAAGTTTTCGTTAATCGCATCAAATACTGCGGTCCAGTTGTTCCTACCTTCCAATTAAATCAGGAGGGCATCCTAACCTCGAAAGCAATATTCCTATCAAGAACAGCTCTACGGAGGTAGTCACTCGAACCGAGCAATATGATGTCGAAGGCATGGTAAACATATAGAACATTTCAATACGGCTCATCATAAAGTAATACAATCATGAACACACCATAATGTGGCTACATATGACTTATTTTGGGTATAAATAAACCACAAGAATTGACAAACTGACGAATGAAGCATGAACATGCAAACAGAGCATCCAATACGTATATTGCAAGCTACTTTGTGAACTCGAGTGCCCACATGTTGTTGAAGATGTACGTAGCCTTGTACTTTCCAAAGAAGCCAGCCTCCATGGTCAGCCTGGTAATCTCTTGCTCTGTTCTCACCTTACCACTGGCAAAGTTGATAAGCATTGCAATATCCATTTGGAACGCGGTTTGTGCCGCCAAGGTAGTTACTGGACTCGCCGGTAGTATGCTCTCCAGAACAATCACCTTTCCATTCACCGGGAGAGCAGTGTAGCCATTCTTCAGGATCTCGACGCACTCCTTGTCACCCCAATTGTGGAGAACATACTGCATCAAGGACAGATGTATTTATGTTTAGTTAATCAATAAAAGTAACAAATCAGTCGGGATTTGAGTGTCGTAGTGGCTGTATTGATCATAAATACATCTGTCGGTGATGCAGTATTAGCTAGTCCTCTAGTAGTTGGGCTTGGTCCGTTTGATGAGTTCAAAATGAAAGACCCAATGACTATTTCCCATAAAACATGTGCTTTTCTCAATTTTTGGGCAGATCTGTATAAGATGGAGGGGAGACAAAATAGATCAAAAGTGGTGTGAGTTACTTGAAGAAGCGCGCAAAAGAACTTGAAGATGGAGGAGGTAACGCAGGGATGGGGATCATTACGCGCTGAAGGAAGGAATACCAGGAAGGCAAATGGAAACAAAAATAGTTGGAGGATGAACTGTAGTCGCCAGTATCTTAATTTCTTGCATCTTTTAGTAGTTTGTAATGAATGCATGAGAACTTTGGATATATTCCAAGGGAAAACCTGTAAACCTGATGTGGTTGACACACAGGATGCTTGTAAACTGTTTCAGCTACAAATTGGGAGCCTTTTTGAATAAAGAAGGTGACACAGGGGTTTGCCTTGGTCGAAAAAATAAAAGTGACACTGGATGCTTGCAAACTGTTTCGGCTTGGTCCCTATTGTTCACAACAATTTGTTGTGCCCAAAATAATGACCATTAGTTTGTCAAATTTAAGAACCATTAGTTTTAAACTTGTAATTACACTATTAATTAAGGAATTCATGTTTTATGAAACGGAAGACAGCTATCAGGCCATGTCCAATAAGAACTAAGAATAATGAACAAACTCTTTACAAGATTATAAGTGTAAAGGGACTAATCATATTATAGTTCAATTTTAATTATGAAAATAAAACTACTTATTACCAGCCTACCACTCTTAATTTTTCTGATATTTACCTCGATTTGATAAAATATTGGCCATTAGTAGTAGATTTTTGAGATCAGATCTACACCGTCATATCAAACTAATGGCTGTGATATTGGACAGTAAACTTGCTCCTCTTATAATGGTGCGCCCTCGCCATCATGCCATGTATGGCCAATCGTGCCATGTGCCAACTCTCCTCAACATCATCCATGGTCTCTACCTTTGCTTATCAAACCCTACCGACAACATCGCAAAACACAAAATCATTCCCCTCCTTCGTGCGGCCATGCTTGATGCTCGTCCTCAAGGAGACCTGGTTGGCCAACGAGACTAAGGTCTCCTTAGTCAACCTCTCTCATCCTTTCCTCCACATGCGGCGGCCAAGATGACTGCCGTTCTTCGTTCTTCATCCGCTTCATCGTCGGGGTCCTTCAGGAACTGCGACAACTATTGGACGTGGCGTTCCAAACTTGCCCTCGGACCATGGATCTGCATCAACACCAGCGCCAGCATCCTCTAGCGCGAACTGGGTGGTGGTTAGGCATACACCACTACCTACTCCTCCCTCCCGCTTTCTGCTTCTCCAACCGTGTCAACATCGACTGCTCTACATGCATGGGAATGTTCTTTTTGTTCCCACTCTTTGTTAGAATCTTCTCTCAGTTCATGGATTCACTAGTGATAACCCTTGCACAATTCAATTTTACTATGGTGGCTTTTCCATTAAGGACTTCAAGACCTGATGCATGATTGGTCTTGGCAATAACAATGGTGACCTCTACACCAACCCACCATTGCCCTCACCCTCCACTCCACACACCATCTTCGTTGCTGCACCCAAGTCACTTTGGCACAAACATCTTGTCCATCCCGGCCTTGCCATCCTCAATAAACTACATAATCTGTCCCGGCAATAAAGACCTACGTCATCTTTGCCACGCTGATCAGATCTGCAAACACATGCGCCTCCCTTTTGTCAACTCCCTCTCAAGGAGTTCATTTGCTTTGAGTTAACACATTGTGATGTCTGGACTTCTCCAGTTGTTAGAAAATCTGGTATCAAATACTATCTGATGATACTTGATGTTTTTTCACATTATTGTTGGATGTTTCCACTCAAACAAAAATTTGATGTTCATGAGACGAGCTATTGTGTGTTTTCATGCATATGTTCTAACTCAATTGGGCACTCCTATGAAGGCTCCACAGGCAGACAACGGCACCGCAAGTTCATCAACTTGACCACAACCTCCTTCTTGTCGTAGTACATCATCCTCCTTCATCTCTCATGCCAAGGACAGGTCGCCATAGAATCCCAAATCTGAGTGCATTCTAATATAGTTATATGATCCCTCATCGCCAGTTGTTATTCTATCGGATGTCTACATAGTCCTAGTAGTATCCATAAATAGCTATTATTCCTCCTCAGACTCCACCATTCATTTATCATTTGGTATTTTATTCCTCACATGGAGCCAGGTTCAGCTCTCCCAAATATACAAAAAGTAAAGTCACTCCGTATTTACCTAGCACCTGCTCCTGAACTGTCCAATATATAACAGATGGCTGGAACTTTATATATGCAAAAATCAATTTTCTAAATCTAATGATTCCAGTTCAGTAAGAAATATAGTCGCACATGGGTAAGTGCAGAAGAGTTCCATTAGAAGTTTTGAATTAGCAATCGTGTATTGGAAACCAGGGAGTGGATGTGAAACTATAGCAATATATGATTTTTCTTTGAAGAAGAAAGTTAGTCAGTGCTGGTGGTCATTGGTCAAAACCCTTGCGCGCAAGGTATGAGCCCATAGATTTGGTGTTATGCATATATGTGTCTCACTGATGTGGCTATTCTATCAGAGACAAGAGGCAATCAACAGCGAGGTCTTGTGTGCATGTGTTTAATTAAGGTTTTGCAGTTGCGATTTTATCCGTAATTTTTCTGTCATATTTCCACCAATAAAATTATAAATACTCGTTGAGAGAGAAATGAATGAACCTTCAGAAGTACTGCATTTCCTTGTGGAATGCTATCGAACATGCTTCCCCCGACATAATCCACACCTGTAGATAGAATCTTCGTCATGCTATGAGAAAGTATATATTAGCCTGTTTGATAGTTTAGAACTGATAACTAGGAAGAATTATTTATAAAGGCATGAAAGGAAAAATTGATATCAAACAAGAAATAAAATCTTGATAAAGGCTGTTCCTCAACAGCTCAAGCGCTGCCTGTCTTATAAGCAATTGCTTATTTTGGCTTCTCTATATCTCTGTGTGGTGAGGTCTGACCCATGATTTGTAAGTATTGGTGGCGTATAAATTTTAAAGGAAAACATGAACCATTTGGTTGGTTGGGGAAAGCTACAGAAATTGATGGGGGTTTTGGATAAGTGTGCCCGAATTTCGTCTGTTGCAGAACCTATATGAGGCTGCAATATTAATGATACAGAAACTGGAGAAGCAATGTGGTGATTGCTGATACTGAAACGTCTAAACACAGACTACTTGTTATGCTTCTATGGTCGTGGTGGAGTGAGCGAGCGCAATGCAGTGATTGGTGGACATAAGTGCTATCCTATTGTACATAAAAGAACGCTGGAACGTGCTATATGGAAGATAATAGACCCATTATCTATAAGGAGAATCAGACTGACCTCCAATATGTGCTGCCTGTGCAATGACGTGGGGGAGATCGTAGTTGATGCATCTAAGATTCTTATGTTGACCTTTAATGATTTGCAATGCAGTTCCATTGCCGCCACCGACATCAACAAGCACACTGATGTCTTCAAATCCATGGTAGATATCAACCAGCTTCTTGGTTACGATCACTGAATTGCTGGACATGGCCTGGTTGAACAACATGCTCCGTGACTCGTCTGTCCCAAGGTATTCGTACATTGGCAAGCCATAGGCCTTTTCGAATGGTGTTGTTTCTCCATCCAACACTGCATCCTTCATGTAGTGCCTAGGGAATTGAATTGTTGAGACCAATATAAAGGTAGTTGAAAGGTTTAGTCGACTACTCCTTCCATACCAATCAGAGCCAAAAAAAAAAAGAAACATACAAAAGGAGTATTACTAAACTACTCCTTCTGTCCTATTATTTTGGTGGCATGAGTGTGAGCTGCATGAACACACGCATGTGTGGGCGTGTTTGACAGAGAAGAACGTTTGCTAGATGTTGTTCTTCGAGGTGGTTGCAACTTTGGTTCATATACGTAACAATATATGTTTCACCGCAAAAGAAAAAAAAGGTAACAATGATGTTATTATGTTATATCCAATATCCTCTATCCATGAATATAAGTTGTACTTAATGTTAGCAAGCACTTCATATTTGAATATTGGCCCAATTTATCATACTATACATCATTAGAAACAAAGCTACATTTTGGGGTTAATCAATTTTGATCTTTGCACCAAGGGATCTTGATATTTATATTGTTTATTTTATCTCATTGGTGACTTATTAAACCAAGATATAAGAAATATACTAGGTTATTTGACGGATATCACACATTCATTATCATATCCTGTTGTTTTTTTTTTGGACTCGGACATGCATAGAAAGCATCAGACACCATTGAAGCATCTTGTAGTTGCCCATATTGATGCCGCCAGGGATGATGATCCTAGATTGTTTAATTTGCGGTTCTTATAAATGTTTATTGTCTCCCGTCAATGAAGTTGGCGTTGCCAGGGTTGCTTGTGTAGTCAAGGGATATACTAAGCTTTGATATCAATGAAATTCCCTTTTTGCAAAGAAAAAAAAAAGCCATACTGTCAGCTAGAGCTCGGGGCGTATGGCTTGGTGGCCGTCAAAAATAGGGTTACGTGACATGTAGATGTGTGACAAAATTGTATTAATTTCGTGGATTAGAGGTATAGGAGTGTTTCAGGTAGTTTTTATCATAATGGCAGGTATAGGAGTATTTTTTTTATCTGATTAAAGTGATGATTTTTGCATTGAAAGTTTTCTTCGATGAAAGGGTTGATCCCCTAGTTTATTTATTAAGAAACCAAGTTCAGCGATTCTGATTTTGAGGTACGTCTAAGTCCACGTACTGGAATCAGCCGGAGTGCTGTACTAACTAACACGAAGGTGAATGTGGATGTTTTTCTATTGAGCAAATAACAGATTCTATAAGAATACTTAAAAAATTCAGATACATACCAACTGTCAATAAAGGCCTTGTTTAGGATCATACGCCCAAATGGAACTACTGACTCCTCCGTGCCATTACCGGCGAGCCACTTGCACACAGGCGCCGCTGCGTAGCTTCGGCAGGCCGTGCCATCAGGCCCCATCTCTGTTGTGCAATTGACCACGCTGTGAGAAGCAAGGAACTGGAGCATGCGATCCACCATGGCAGCCGCCTTTCCAGGACACGGTAACCCTGCCGTCAACTCCTCCACAGTCATCGCTCGTCCGTTGGCGGCAAGGAGCTGGTCGATAAGTCCAAGCTCGATGACCGCTTTCAGGGTCATGGGGACAATGAACCCGCCCAGGAGCTTCGTGGCGAACATGCATGCCTCGTCGTCCTTCGACACTGCAGTATCGCAGGGTGGCACCATCGGGAATTGGCACAACTAGACGGGAGTGGTGGGTTCTACTAAAGCTTTGCTGCTTTGCTTGCATTGCGTGCTTTCATCCTCGTATCATACTATGTTTATAGTTTCTCCCGGCGGGGCCCACCAACTACTGTTTGAAACTTACTGTTCAAAATTCGTTGTCCAACTGATGGCCATCCGATTACATGGTGGGTCGAGCCAGCCGTCCGTTGCCGCATCCAGTCACAGGGTCGACAAACTCCTTCCTGATTCTTCCTCCCTTCTTTCCTGTCCTCCTTCCCGATTCTTCCTCTCCTGCTGCAGCCCCACACCGCTTTCTCCGAACGACGGCTGCCCCGATGAACCTCCTACCCTCGCGCCGGCTGGGCACTTGCACGCCACACCGCCGCAGTGCGGTGCAGGTTTGCGCCTACGCCTCCGCGCCGCCGTTCAGGTCGCGCCCCGTGTTGCCGTGCAGATCGACTCCCGCCTTGCAATGCAGCTCGCGCCGCCGTGCCGGCTGACCCCCCAATGTACCTCGCAGCTCACCCCGTCCACTCCGTCGTGCTCTCACCGAAATCACATCACAAAACACAGAGAGATTGTTGGGTAGGTAGTGTCTAGATTAAACAGCGATGAACTGCAAGATCCAGATACAAGTTGGATAGCAAGAGGAAGGATTGGAGAGGAAGAAAGAACAGAGGACAGGAGTCGGTTACAGGCAAAACTGAATCCTCTCTCTCTCGCCTACTCTGCTATATAGGAGCAACGCGCACGCTATCTTCTAGCTGGGCCGGAGGCTCTTGAACGACGGCCCATCTCACTTCGCGCCAACTTCTCCTGCAGGCTTGCTGGCACTGTGGCCCGTCACGCCGATGTCGCCTGTAGGTGTGACAGTGCCCTCCCCTTGAGATGCAGCCTGTCCCCAGGCTGCTGCTTCCGGGTACCTCTTCTTCAAAACATAGTAGTCCTCCCAGGTTGCCATTGTTGCTGGAACAGAAGTCCACTTTACCAGCACCTGTGTGACAGCAGTATTACCTCGCTTTGTGAGGCGCCGATCCAATATTTCTTCTGGTTCAAGGTCAGCAGTATCCAGTGCAGGCACAACTGGAAGGTCAGTGAACACTGGCGTATAATCTGCAGTGAACGGTTTGAGCTGAGACACATGGAACATAGGGTGAATCATGCTACTATCAGGCAAGTCCAATTTATAAGCTGCAGAGCCAATCTTGTCAATGACAGTATAAGGACCGTAATACACTTAGGACAAGGTCGATTCGCCAGCGAAGACTGAGCATATGGTTGAAGCTTCAGAAGCACTTTCTCCCCAACTTGAAAGCTTCTTTCAGAACGTTTAGGGTCAGCATACATCTTCATGTGGTTTTGAGCACGAGCAAGATGGTGTTTCAGCAATTCAGAGAACTGTTGCCTCTCCACTAATGTATCCTGAACTTCAGAATTAGTGGAATCTTTCAGGACAGGTACCAACCCAAGTGAAGGATCACTGCCATATAATGCTTTGAAAGGGGTGCACTGTATAGCAGAATGAAATGATGAGTTATACCAAAGTTCAGCTAATGCCAACCACTTAACCCATTGTTTTGGTGTAGAATTGACAGCACATCTCAGATACATCTCAAGACATTGGTTCACCCTTTCGGTTTGACCATCAGTTTGAGGATGGTAAGCAGAGCTCATGTTCAGGTCAACTTTTAATAACCCAAACAGTTCTCTCCAGAAGTTACTGGTAAACACTTTGTCTCTGTCAGATACAATACTCTTAGGGATGCCATGCAACTTGACAATGTTGTTCAGGAAGACAACAGCTACTGATGCAGCAGTAAAGGGGTGCTTTAATGGAAAGAAATGAGCATATTTGGTAAGTCTATCAACTACCACAAATATGACAGAGAAGCCATCAGCTTTAGGTAGACTTCAATGAAATCCATGGATATGTCATGCCAAGATTGATTGGGAATGGGTAAAGGGCTGAGCAAACCTAGATATTTGCAATTTTCATGTTTGGCCTGCTGACAAATAGTGCATTGTTTAATGAATGATTCTACAGCCAATTTAAGCCCATGCCACCAGAACAACTTCTTAACTCGTTGGTATGTGGCTTGCACCCCAGAGTGACCTCCCAATGCTGAAGCATGGAAAGCACTAATAATCTTTGTCTGCAGACCAGAATTAGCACCAACCCAAATTCTTTTCTTATATCTGATAACACCCTCTGAAAGAGAGTAGCCTTGTGCATTAGGATTGACAATGGCCAGCTCACACAATAGCTGTTGAGCAGTCTCATCCACAGCATAAGAATTGATAACTTCCTGAATCCATATGGGAAGACCAGTAGAAACTGCTTGAATACCATAATATTGTCCCACTCTAGACAAGGCATCAGCAATTGTTCTCCTGGCCCTTTTTATATTGAAACTTGAACTGCAGCCCAGCCAACTTAATCATTGCTTTTCTCTGCATCTCAGTGGACAAATTCTGATCCTGGAGATGGCATAGACTCTGATGACCAGTGTTGATGGTAAAAGGCAATTTCTGGAGATATGTTCTCCACTTGTCTACAGCCATCAGCACAGCCAAGAATTCTTTTTCGTATGTAGAAAGCTTTTGGTTTTGAACACTGAGTGCTTTGCTAAAGAATGCAATAGGATGGCCTTTCTGTGACAGCACAGCACCCACTCCTTTGTCACATGCATCAGTATCAATTTCAAATGGTTCAGCAAAATCAGGCAATGCTAACAAAGGAGTGGAACTCATAGCTTTCTTGAGTGCATCAAAAGCACACTGAGCTGTATCAGACCAAACAAAAGTTTTCTGCTGCAGCAAGGAAGTAAGAGGTTTAGCAAGTATGCCATAATTCTGCACAAACTTCCTATAATATCCAGTGAGGCCAAGAAATCCCCTGACTTCAGTGGAGTTCTGTGGAATAGGCCAATTCACCATTGCAGAAGTTTTAGTAGGATCTGTAGCAACACCAGCACCAGATATAATATGTCCAAGATATTCAATGTGTGTTTGAGCAAAGGCACACTTACTGAACTTCAAAAATAAGCACTGCAAACACTTGCTTAAGATGACTAACATGATCCTCAAGGTTCTTGCTATAGATGAGAATATCATCCATAAATACCAGCACGAATTTTCTCATGAATGGGGCAAAGATTGAATTCATAAGACATTGGAATGTGGCAGGAGCATTAGTCAGTCCAAAGGGCATCACTCTGAACTGAAAGTGGCCATGATGAGTTTTAAATGCAGTTTTGTGTTCATCTGCAGGTATGACCCTTATCTGATGAAAGCCTGAATTCAAGTCCAGTTTGGTGAAATACTGAGAACCAGCAATCTCATCAAGAAACTCATCTATAATTGGCATGGGAAATTTATTCTTGATAATAGTAGCATTCAACTTTCTGTAATCTACACAGAATCTCCAGGTACAATCTTTCTTCTTGACCAATAGAACCGGAGAAGCAAAGGGACTTAGGCTAGGCACCACAATACCAGCTTTTAACATTTGAGCAACTTGCTTTTCAATTTCATCTTTCTGCTGAGGTGAATACCTGTATGGCCTACAATTCACAGGTACTGCATTTGGGTCCAGAGAAATAGCATGATCAAAGGTTCTACTAGGAGGTAGCTCAGAAGGTGCCTGGAATAGAGCAGAGAATTCATGAATCACCTCCTGTACTTGACATGGAATGCCATTTATCATGTATTGCTCTTGCATCTTGGTATCATGGTTGACTGGAGATATGATGACTGCAGCCCATAAGTCATTCCCTTTTTGTAACTTGATTAACTGCTCACCACAAATCTCAGTCAATTCAGCTGGCTGTTGGTGAATTGCTCCTTGCAGTTTCACTCTTTTGCCACAGTAGTCAAACTCGATCCATTTCATTAACCAGTCACAGACCATGGGTCTGAACTGAACCAACCAGTCCATGCCAAGAATGAGATCATAAGCCCCCAAGGTGAGCACCCTGGCATCCACCTTGAAGGTGTGCCCCTGAATCCACCACTCCAGATTATGTACCATCTTGTCTGACAACACCTTCTGGCCATTAGCAACTCTGACTGACATGGCACTAGTAGCAGTAGTTGTGTAGTTGATTCTATCCAGCATATCAGAATTGAGAAAAGTATGAGAACTACAAGAATCTACCAATATGGATAGTACCTGGTTCCCAATCAGTGCCCTAAGATGAATAGCATTATCATGCTGAGTCCCAGCTAATGCATTTAGAGAGATGAAGCAGTCAGTGTCATCCATGGAAGGAGGATAGGCAACATGCTCTAAAGCACCCAATATTTCATCGGAGAGATAACCACCTCCATCACCAATGTCAGCCATGATCACAGAGAGTTGTGCCGGAGGAATATCAGTGGGGTTAACAGCACATTTGTGAGCTGGTGAATATTTCTCACCACACTTGAAGCAGAGGTTATTGGCACGCCTATACTCTTTCAACTGTCGAGCCTTCCATAATTCAGAAGCAGAAAAAGAGCCCTTGTTGTCAGACTTGTTATTGGAGTTTGACTGCTTGTAAGTGAAGCCTTTATTCAGGAACTTCTTCTGTCTCTCTTGTAATTTCTCCTGTATAGAAGCAAGAACAGCAGCTTTGGACACACTTTCAGGCAACTGAATTTCTACAGGAGCACGAATTTCTTCCTTAAGTCCAATCAGGAACTTAGCAGTGAGCATAGTGTCACTCAAGGAGGCATCATAAAGTCTGAGGTTATACACCAGCTGCTCAAATTGCTTACGGTACTCATCAACCGATCCCACCTGTTTCAGGTCAAACAACTCCATGGTTTTGGTACGCTGCACATCAACCTCAAACTCAGCGATCACTGCCTGAACAAATAGATCCCAATGCTGGAACCCAGGGCTGTGCTTGTACGACTGGTACCAGTGTGATGCAGGGCCTGTCATGTGAATGGATGCAGCAGACACGCGAAATGCAGGTGGAATTTGATACAGAGTAAAATAAGCAGAACACTTATCAATCCAAACTCTAGCATCAACACCATCAAAACGGGGAAAGTCCATCTTAGGCAGCCAATTACGCCTCTGATCAGAACGATCGACCTCAACGTGAACTACTTCAGAGATGGGTGGGGCTGTATGTGGTGGTGTCACCTGAGGTTGTCGTTGACGAGGGAACTGTGCCGGCGGCGGTGGGGGCGGTGGTGGTGGTGGTCGTGCACCAAAGCCCGGTGGAGGTCCCATGACGCCGGCGTCGGTGGAAGACTCGGACGCCGACTGAATCTTCAGTACCTTGGCCACCTGAACTTGGTCCTGCTGAACGAGCGTGATGGAACGCATCGCCAGATCCACTTTCGTGCGGACCTTGTCGAGATCCGCGGAGAACGACTGCACCGTCGACTGCAGCGACTCCACCTTGTCGCTCAACTTCGCGATCACTTCCACTATGTTCTTCTCCGATTCAGACATTTTCTCCACCAGGCAGCGTGCTTGCAGCCCTGGCTTGTATGGCTGCGCCGTGGTGTCTCTCCTCCAAGCAGGTTCAACCAGGGTAACGGATTTACGGCGATCGTGAGATGATCACCACCTTCCCCACGGGATTTTACGAACCACGCCGAGAGATTAACGAGAGAACACACACCAAACCTGTCTCTGATACCAGTGTAGCACCAGGCAGGAAAATCACATCACAAAACACAGAGAGATTGTTGGGTAGGTAGTGTCTAGATTAAACAGCGATGAACTGCAAGATCCAGATACAAGTTGGATAGCAAGAGGAAGGATTGGAGAGGAAGAAAGAACAGAGGACAGGAGTCGGTTACAGGCAAAACTGAATCCTCTCTCTCTCGCCTACTCTGCTATATAGGAGCAACGCGCACGCTATCTTCTAGCTGGGCCGGAGGCTCTTGAACGACGGCCCATCTCACTTCGAGCCAACTTCTCCTGCAGGCTTGCTGGCACTGTGGCCCGTCACGCCGATGTCGCCTGTAGGTGTGATAGCTGACCCCCCAATGTACCTCGCAGCTCACCCCGTCCACTCCGTCGTGCTCTCACTGACCCGTCCTGCCATGCAACTCGCGGCGCCGTGCTGGATGAGGCCTGACAACCTGAGCTGCCGCGCGGTTCGCCCCGACCACTCCATGATGCCGCCACCGCTGGTATGGTTTTTGATGTGGAGATTTAAACGATTGTTACAGGGCTTAGGTTTCCTCTGCCGTGCAAATTAATTAGTTTTTATTTCGAATGAACTTTATTAATGTTAGGGTTTGGCTGGGCGTTTTATTTAGTTCTGGTGTTGTTGCTTCTAATTACTCACGAAAACAAACTAGGGATCACTATAACCCAGTGTATTGTTAGGACCTACATTTTATTTAGTTCTGACGCTGTTGATTCTGATTCCTCTTAAACAAAATTAGAAAACACTATGGCCCTGTGTATGTTGGGGAAATAGATCTATATAGTGATGCTTTTTTCAAACTGACTGTATTTATAAGTTTGAGTATGGATGGAGTACACATATATTTCTTCCTTAACTTTATATTTTCTGCATGTTCAGTAACTTCAAAATTAACATATTAATGTAACCAATGCGAATTTATTAAAATTGGTTATTCTTATTTCTCATGTACTAGCAGGAACCTTTAATATTCACATGTGCTGGTGATTCTGTGGCCCAGGAATTAAAAAACTTCTTTTTGCTGATGAGCTGTAACTGTTGTTTTGGTTCTACCACATAAACCTTCAGGTATAGGCTCGCTCATTGAACTGCTGTAACCTGAAGTTTCAGTAAACATTGCATAGTCATGCTTCTGTTTTGTTCGGTGATATTTTGCTATGTTCTCGGCTCCATTATGCCTGCTTCAGAAATGCTATATACTGCCCCCTCCTTGATTTTTGCTGGAATGCTTTGTTCTCTTATTGTTAAGTTGACTGACATTTACTTTTTTTTATTAACATCGTATAGTCTCAAATTTCTGATTGATGTCTTTTTGCATCTTAAACAGAGCAAAATACTAATTGCTTACATAAGTGTAATTGTGTTAAGGTACTAACTAAATATATTAATTACTAATTTGAATGAAGTATTATACCAAAATATTATATTGTTTCATTGATGAAACTATTTCTAAGTGTTCTATTGTGTTCACGTAGTTGCTTTCTCTTAAATAATATTCATTTGGCAAAGAAGATGTGTGGTAACAGCAGATACAAGAGTAGTTAGTAAACAAAACGCAAGTGTAGAGTGAAACTGGAAAAACCAAACGACAGATAACAATATTTGATAAAATATAATATGCTCAGATACGAATGCTTTGGAGAAAAAAATAAGCATGACAATTCTTTATATAAAAAAACATAGTGACAAACCCTATGTCGCTTCACCAGACTGGTGGCGCAAATGTCGTGACAACAGCAAGGATATGATGACTGGTGCACATGCACATCAGCTCCTACTTCTCTGTAAGCATCCAGGACCAGGTAACATTCTCTTAGACCTGATGCATTCTTACACAAAATCTCCATCTATGGTGTCAATTATAGCTGCTCCTATAAATTTCCAAATAACTGGTGCTATAAAATCCCAAATGAGATAACTGCTGCTATAAAGTCCCAAATGATTGAGTAGAGGAAATGTCATGAAACACCGACAATTTCCTGTTAGAGTTTCCTATACAATGACTATAAATAAAAGTCAAGGGAAAACACTTAGTAGAGTTGGTGTTTACTTACCCTGCCCAGTATTTTCACAAAGGCAATCGTATGTTTCTTTCTCATGGGACGTAATGTTAGGCTCTGAATTGTATAGGAAAATACTGGGCTGGGTAAGTAATGTTAGGCTCTGAATTTAGCGTCCAGTATTTTAGGCTAGCCTTTTTTTCTTTCATACTGTTGTTGCTGTTATTCACAAGGTGTTTATTGTTCTTGACATGGTGCTCTATTTTATTTTGTATCCTCTTTTTGCTCAATTCATTCACCATACTGTGCCCTTTGCATTTGCATTTGAATCAACTTCAGTGACTTTTTTCATATACCCTGTGGAGTTAGTAATTCCTTGCATTATTTTCCTGTAGGCATACCAAACAAAGCTTTACGTTGGAATTTGCTATTCTGATCCAAGAAACATCACTTTTGGTCATACAACTAGCCTACAAATTAATGTTATTGATGGATATCAGCAATGTATTATCGTTTATTTCCATATTTTTTCACATTGTAAACACACCATCGGCTAATCTGGTAGCATGGTAGTTCATATGAATGGCGGTCCTACGTTTTGTAATCTGTTCCAGCCATCTAATGTCTGATCAATGTTGGCAGATTGGACTACCAAAGAGTTTAATAAACTTCTGCCTTTTGATTTAACTCAACTTTAGATATACAGATGTTCTTTTAAGTGAATGAAGCTGTTCTTTTTAACTCAGCATCATGGCTGACTTACATTTTCTGTGATGCCCACCTCCACTACTCTAAACCACATTCTTTGATATCGTTCCCTGTTCATTCCTGTGACTTGCTTGCCATAAAATTTGCTGTCAATTATATGGTCTAATGTCATGTTATGTGGTGTTGCTCACTTTGGAAAGAAGAGTGCATTATTGGTGTCGCATGACAGAGTAAGGTGCTCTCATGCTACTTTGAACTGTTTTTTTCTCCTCCTCTTTTTGGCAGTTATCTACTCTAGCAGGGAGATCATAACTTGGTTTATTGGTGCATATCTAACCTGAACTGTTCATATGTTGAACTTTAAGATCTGGGATTACACATGCCTGCACTTGTTATTTGCAATACGTACTCCAACCAAAAACTGCAATTACAACGGATTTTTGGCTACATTGCCATATATTGTATCATATGTTTGGCCCCGCGGCATCTGCCGCGGGGTTTCTTTCTAGTTTATAGAAGCAAGTCGTAGGGAAAGGGCTGCGCAAAAACTGGCCTTTAAATTTAAACGTGATCCATACTGGTCTGACAGTTATTGGGACGAAAAACTCTACAGAAGCTGCCAGTGCATGGAGAAAAAAAGACCCACAGTAGCTGGCAGGACAGTGACGGGAAACGCCCAAAGGCAACTTGATGGTGTAAGTTGACAGTTCAAAGGGCCATTTCAGGTGTATCCAGGTGCAAGCAGGTGTGCGGCCTAACCTGCAAATCTCTCTTTGTGAATGCGCATGCGGGGTCCATGCCCACTTAACGCCCCATTGTGAAAACTTAAGTACCACTTGCCACTTACTTTAATTAAGTAGGCCCCCTCAATTGACTTTGACTAAGCTTCGAGAGTACAAGTAGACATCTTCGCATCTCTATCCGTACAAAGATGTGCCAATGTTACTTATATCTTGGCACCAAATTGGCTAGTACACTACATGAGAACTGCTAATAGAAGGCATTTTAAAGTGCCTTCTAAAATGCTAAAAATGCCGCCAAATACATTTGAAGGCGTTTTGAAATTGGTCGGCTATAGTCTGGTCGTTAAATGTCTTTGGCGGCAGTTTTTCAAGACGCCTTCAAATGTAAGCATGGATGGCATTTTCAAACTTGGAATATTTTAGAGGCATTTTGAATGCTGCTTTCAAACAAATTGGAGGCATTATGAGAACACTGTCAAATGTTTAGAAAGCCATTTTCAGAACTGACCTAAACCACACATACAAAGCTAGGTAACAATGTCACAATCACGTCGTACGATTTGGTGTCAACCAAAGAATCATACCAGAGACATCCATAAATAATATTTCAGATGTACATAGTTCAAGTTCCATATTTTTAACTTAACAGTAAAAATCAGTGCAGATTAATGTTCCACTTCCATTACTGTATCTGCAAATCCCAGACCCACAGTAATTCTACTACACAAAAGACTGAAATGTTGTAGTTAAGCAACGTTGCCACCTGTCTTTGTTGCAAAACCTGCCTGAGGATGGTGCACGCCTGACAGCTGAATGCCTGAAATCCAACAAGCACGAACTTAAGTAAAAAGTAACCAGATCATCTAAGTTCTCGGCACAAAATTGTGAGCGCTACTATATAACACAAGTACCAGGCTACCAGCTCACCAATCATTTTACAAAATGAAAATTTGGAGGAGCTCACCAATAAGAGTAAAGCAGTTTAGTTCCTTTATCTTATTTACATGCAAGAGTATACTGAAACACAACAATATTTTAAGCAGGCATGTTGAGTGAGGATCGGACTTACTTATAAAGGTGCTAAAATCGAGAGCTCGATATATGATGGTTGCCTCTATCGCCTTCGGTGAATTGGGATGATGATCTGCCTTTAAGCTTGCTAGCTACATGCATGTTAACACTTTCCTTAGAATTTTCTTTCGAAGTTTTCCTCACTATCTTTTCTACCACAACACTTTGTGAAGTACCACTAGCATCATGGAACTTGTTAACATCTGCTTTCAGTTTTGAAGTATTTAGTCCAGATCCAGCAGTATCTTTTGCGAGATGCGGTTAATAGCGCTAACCACCTATAGAGGACAAATTTTAGATTCCACATAAAGGTTAAATTGTTGTTGTTAATCAATATAACAACGTACCTTTGAATGCAGCGGGTTACCATATGAGCATACGAACTGCAAATTTATTTGGAACAATAAAACTTGTGCGTTTTGTGCAAAGGAACTAATAAAATGAACAAACTAATTTTAGAGCTCATATATTCTGTCTTGACCATGGAATGCAACGTGCAGTAGCACTTCCCAGCTTTCAAATCTTTCCACGTGCATGGGGCAGAAGTGTTGTTTGGTTAAACACAATGCTAACCAGTACCTCAACACAGTGTGCTAACGGCTTACCATCACTAGTTTTAGCTTTCCTATCAGTTGTTTGAACGATGCTCAAAGCAACCATCATTTTGCTATTTGGAGATGTCAGGTCAACTTCGATGCCACGTTTATTTTATATCATCCTTCATATCCTACAAAGATTTTGAAATCCTAAGTCTCTATAATATGCTAGGACATTAAAACAAATCAATAAGAAAAATCACCTTGGTTGCCATATGAAGTGGCTTCTGAAACTTTCTTTGTTTCTTATCTTTCTCTGGAAGTGTTGTGCTATTTTTTTATCCTTTTCTTTTTGCTACTGTGACATCCTACTCTTTGTGCTTTGCAAAGTTGGCAATACAACACTCTTTGGTTCCTGCGGAGTCCAGAGAAAATTAATTAGGAATTATATCCAATTAGTAAATATATAGCACATGGACTTACGTACCTCTGGTTTTTGACTTGAAACGGAATCTTCTCTATTTTCTTTATTGGTAACTTTTTGAGGGTCTTCTGGTGACACATCAATTGTGGGACTACTTTCAACAGATGGGCACCTTCGTGGAGCTGAAACCTGACTTCTGAGTTCATCGTGTTGCTGCTGCAACTTAGTTTGGTTTGACATCAGCTTCTCCACCACACTCCAAAGCTTTTTGTTCTCGTGTCTTATTTTCGGTGCTGCTATGGCGTCCCCCAAGCGCGCCACAACTGGGATGCCCATCCGCCCTCGCTGGCCTGACCGCGGGATCTAGCTCCAGTAACCTGTGGTCTCCGTGGCCAGCCTCGGCGTTCTTGCGGCCGTCGTCTCTGGTCCAGGCTGCCTCGCCGCCTCTGCCTCCAATCCGCGCGGACCCGGTCCCTGCGGCCCCGACCTCACAGCGCTCCGACAGCTACGTGGAAACTGACTCGGATGATGAAAGGTTCCACGGCTACCCGAGGCCCATCCCGAAGGGTGATGCTTTGTGGGTCACCCGTAGTGGCTTGAGCTTCATCTGCGCGGCCCGTTTGCCCCAACAAGAAGCCGAGGAAGAGCATGGAGGACATGGAGAAGCATGTCCTCGAGATGGGCCGGTCTACCTCGGAGAAATACAACGACACGTTCATGAGCCGCCACCGTCGGGTGGCTCAGAACCATAGGTGGATGCCGCTACTGCCACCGCAGCAGCAGTGAACCAAGCACCGATGGTTCTCGCCATCCTTCCTTCCACGCGTGCTTGTAATCTATTTATGTTTGCTTGTAATCTGGTAGTAGTAGTAATAGCGATGCTGGAACTGTTGGTGGTGCCAAGCCAAATAATTATATTTTGAAAGACACTAGCTCCTCTAATCCGCACTCAACGGATAAACTTTGATTCTTTGATGATAATATGGAAGACATCCTGACCGGATTTGGTGTGATCATCTGTAGTTGTAACATCCTAAAATTTTGGATCAATTTTTTTTTCAGGATTGCTTGCATAGTTTTGTTCTTGGATGGTGCATGTTTTCCTCTTGGCTTTCCAAAGCTCTCTGCATTTTGGGGTTCATTCCTGGTTTTATTGAATTTATTTGAGCCTTAGTATTTATGCTTTTAATTTGATTTTTTTTAGAATCGCTTTTAATTTGATAAATAATGTCATGTATTTGTTGGGCCAGAACAAGGCCAAATCGAATCCACCATCTTTCCGGCCCGTCAGCAGTACCCAGTCCACTAACTACATATGTCGTAGGACACCAAGCTTATTATTGCCCTGCATGCACGCCGCGGGTGCAGCTGAGCGCCGCTCGCCGTTGCATGACGCCGTGCATCTAGTCTAATCCTCTTTCCTCGCTGTCCAGTTGCATGCGTGACTCGTCATGTCGAGTTGCCGCTGCCTTAAGTCGGTTTGTTCACGGCAAGCACGGCCGTCTCCCGCGTTGACACGGCTTGTAAATCAAGCGCTATGGGACACGTGTGAAGATGCTTTTACCTCTGCCTCTACATACAAATTCTTGAGAATAGCCACCCAAAACGTGTGGTGGACCGTAAATTTTCCACGCCTTTTCGGCTTAGTCTACAACATTCCTAAAAGTATATGATTCATTGCCGAGATATCACTGCTTCTTGGAATCTGTCGGCATCAATAGCGCCTCTGCGGTCATGGTGTCTGAAGAATCAGATGATAGCTCGCCCATTGCAGCAGATTCTTACTTGCTTTATGCCAGCGACGGACGCAGCAATTGAAACTTGGGTATTCCCAAGCCGGTCACCCAAGCAAAAAGCAAGAAACCAAGCACCCACAATATCGAATAGAAACACAAATTGTAAATACATGACATCCATAGTAGTGAATTTTAGGAGAAACTGTTCACAATCTGAACTAATTCAGATAAATTACATAATACTAAGTAAAATACAATTTTATTTTCACCTTCTTCATTGTTTCAAATTAAGTTTATGCGAACCCATGTATTATATATCTTGTTAGAGTTGAATGAAGCACGTATGTAACACTATAACAGCGATTATTATATAGGGCTTATATTCTCTATTAAATGGTCTGCCTGACATGTGAATGCACAGAGAGAAGGGGACGATCGTGTGTGACCTTTTTTTTTTTTTGTGGGTAATCGCGCGCGTGTGATCTTTATTATGAATTTGTGGCTTGGGGTAGTCCAGATTGCACATACCATAGTCCTCACTGAAGAGAAGGATAGTTTAGTTCAGCAGTACTCCTCTAATGGAGTTTATAGCTCACAATCAATGTATAATATCATCAATTTTAGGGGCGTTCAACCAGTTTTCTTACCTGCGGTGTGGAAAATTTATGTCCCTTCTCGAATACACATCTTTTTGTGGCTACTTTCCCAGAATAAGATTCTAACTAGGGATAACTTAGAGAAGAGACAAAAAGTAGAGGATGCAACCTGTTTGTTTTGTGCAGAAAAGGAATCGGTTTGTCACCTAATGTTTGAGTGTGTGGTTAGTAGAACTTGCTGTGAGGCAAGTGTCGGAGATGGCCAATAAAAACATAGGTAGCAATTTTGAACAGGTAGCGGCTATGTGGTTAGATAGAAAGAAATTCGCTGCTGTTAACATAGTTACTTCTGCTGTCCTGTGGGGACTCTGGAAAGTCCGTAATAACATGTGTTTTCGGAACATGCAGTGGAAGGGGATGAAACAAGAGTCTGGGGGCAGGTGCTTGGGCTTATCAAAAACTGGAGGATCCTGTGCCCAAATCAAGCAAATGAGGAGCTGGCCAGACTCCAAGAGGCTATAGTGGAAATAATCAGAAGGCCAGAGCGTGTGGGAGCCAGAGGAGCCTGACGAAGTTGATTTCAGTATCAAGGTGAACGGTGCTACTTTGAATGCCCATGTAATAAAAATAGACGAAAGACAGTTATCCTGGGTGTTCGCGTGTGTTAAGCTGTTGGCTATGCTGTAAACTGATTTTAACGGTCCATCCGTCTGGATGAGACTGGGGCAATAAAGCTCTTCAAACTGATTTATAATCGTGCATGTGTGACCTTTCGCATAGAGGAGCGCATGTGCAAGGTCGTTAATAGCATTTACACCCATTATGACTCGTACATATATGGCAGATTATAAATTAGTAGTCTGGTTGAAGGTGCGCGCAAGAGATCGGAAAGATGAATTCTTCAGTAAATCGGCTGTAGTTACCACTACAAGGTCATGCATCAAGTACCAACATGGTTGGAGAGGCTTGCAAATGTTTGATAGCTGGCATCACTCTCTCACCCGCATGTAGCTAGGGTTGAAAGGTATCAGGATCTCTCGTTTAACCAGGTAGCACATAAACAGCTAGCACGTTGAGCAAAGATCGTTAGGGCGGCCCGCAGGTTGCATTGTTCCAGCACATGGCTGCCCATGAGGAAACTGTTGCTGCAAATTCTACAAACTCAACATAAGACCGGAGCGTATACCGAGAGGTGGAGGGCCTCGCGGAGGTAGGTGATAAGCTTTGTGTCGGTTTCAGAGCAGCTGCCAGCGGCCTGCATGTAATGCAGGGTCTCCAAGCGGCACGGAACCTCCCAGCTGTAGCCTGAAGGGGAAGCTGGGGTGGCTGGCTTCCGCCGTACAGTGCTTGGTTATTTTGAGGGAGATGTTGTTGGCTGGGAAGTCCAGCTGGTATGGCTGCAGTAGTACGCTACCGAAAGCTAGAGCTTGTCGGAAGGGGGTGCGGCACTATAATTTAAGCTGTTTGGTATTGATTTTTTAGCCTGTGGGTGCATATTTGTGAGCGGAGAGGGTGCGGATGTGGTGAATACAAAGGTGATAACACTGAAATTCTCTTGAAGACTGGGTGCGGCCGCACCCAGCGAGGCACAAGTAGCTCCGCCCCGCGAAAGCCCCTGGAGCCGTCGGCATTGTGCGCTTCAACCTCGTAGAACCCTGCATGTTGGACTATATATGTTGATTTTGGGGGAAATTGGAGCTTATTGCTCCCCCACACAGCTCACTCTCCATATGTTCATCAACTTTATATTTTAGTCCCTTTACATTTCACATATTACACAACACTCCCCCTCAAGCTGGGCTAAATATATTCAACATGCCCATCTTGTTACATGCCAACTCATTATCCTTAGGACCTAAACCTTTTGTGAGACAATCAGCTAGTTGATTACGAGACTTAACATACTCTAACTTAAAGCCCCACTATCAATCTTCTCCTTGATGAAAAATCTATCAATTTCCACATGCTTCATTCGATCAAATTGAACTGGGTTATTCGCAATGTTAATTGCAGCTACATTGTCACAATGTAGTCCCATAGTCTCATTCTTTAACACTCGAAGCTCCTTCAAAAGTCCTTTTACCCACATCATTTCACACAAAGCCAATGCCATAGCTCTATACTCCGCCTCCGCCGAAGACCTAGACACCACGGCTTGCTTCTTGCTTCGCCATGAAACAAGATTACCGCCCACAAACACACAATATCCAGATGTGGATCTCCTGTCATCTCTACTACTCGCCCAATCTGCATCACAATAACCTTCCACATTCAAGTGTTGGTTTGCTCTAAACCAAAGCCCCTTTCCAGGAGCCCCTTTCAAATACCTCAGTATTTGATAAACCACCTCCATGTGCCCACTTCTAGGATCATGCATATACTTACTCACCACACTCACTGCATATGATACATCAGGTCTTGTGTGGCAAAGGTAAATCAACCGACCAACTAGTCTCTGATATCTCTCCTTGTCAATTGGGTCACCTGACTGAGCACATATTTGGTGATTCCTGTCAATGAGTGAACCACACGGGCGACATCCTAGCATTCCAGTTTCTGCCAATAGATCAAGGACATACTTTCTTTGGGACAGAACAATTCCCTTTGGAGACCTGGCAATCTCAATCGCAAGAAAACACCGAAGTGGTCCAAGATCCTTCACCTCAAAGGCTCTCCCCAACCTCTCTTTCAAGACTTTGATCTCCTCAACATCATCTCCAGTGATCCCTATATCATCCACACAAACAGCCAAGATAGTGATATTGGAGCCCCGATGTCTATAAAACACCGTGTGATCTTCATTACATTGAGAATACCCCACACTGCTCTCCTGAATCTATCAAACCATGCACGTGGTGACTGCTTCAGGCCATATAGTGACTTCTTAAGTCTACATACCTTCCCAAAAGTTTGTTCATTTGCAAATCCAGGTGGGATTTTCATAGAGACTTCTTCTTGCAAGTTCCCATGAAGGAATGCATTCTTTACATCTAGCTGATGAAGAGGCCAACCAAAGTTGGCTGCACATGAGATCAAGGTCCTCACTGTACTCATTCTTGCCACAGGAGCAAATGTTTCATTATAGTCAATCCCATAAGTCTGACTATATCCTTTGCAACTAATCTTGCTTTATACCTGTCCACCTTTCCCTCTGGGGTCTGTTTCACTGGGAAGACCCATTTACAACCCACTGCCTTCTTTCCTACTGGAAGGCGAACAAGTTCCCATGTCTTGTTCTTTTGAAAAGCACTCAGCTCCTCCTTCATTGCATCCTTCCACTTTGGATCTTGTTTAGCACACCTCCAGTCCTTCGGAATAGGCACTGCTTGTAATGATGCAACAAAAGTCCTATATGCAGGTGAGGCACTAGAATATGAAAGGTAATTGGCAATGTCAGACTCATAACCATAACGGCATGGAGGTTTTCCAGCATTAACTCTAGGATCTCTACGTTGTGCAATAGGCAAGTCTATATGACCAAGAGTGGGAGAGATATTACCGGTCGGAGGTGGTGGGCTTGAAGGAGAGGGGTCCAAGGATAGGATTGGGACTGAAGTGTCAGACACTTGTTCAGGTTGTGATTGCTCCCCCTGCTTCTCAGGCCGCTTCCTCTGATACACTATGATTTGTTTCTCCCCCTGCTTATCATCTCTCTTGTCTTCCATACTTCTAGTGGGACAAGGAATTGTCCCAACAACCACCACTTCACTGTCTTCCTCAGCATTATGAACCACCACTTCATTGCCATCATCATCATCAACCACCACATTGTCCTCCTGAGCATCATCCACCACCTCATTGTCATCACCATCATCGCCCTTCTCCGGCCAACAATATCGTTCATGGGACAAGGAATTGTCCCAACCACCACCTGCTGCTGAGTATCTTCCACACAGTCATTCTCATTCTCCCCCTCTCTACTGTCATTCTCACTGACAGGAGAGAACTCCTCCAGAAACTGATTGAGATCACCCTTCTCCGTGCAGTATGGCTCAAATTCCCGAAATGTCACATCCATACTCACGAACAATCTCTTTCCAATAGGATCCCAACACTTGTACACTTTCTGTCTGGAACTATAGCCAACAAATATGCACTTGACTGCTTGAGGATCCAATTTTCCCACCGAAGGTCGATGGTCTCTCACAAAGCACACACATCCAAACACTCTAGGTGGAATCCCAAATTCCTGGTGATCTGGTCCCCATAGAAGATTAGCAGGTGACTTCATACCAAGGATTCTTGATGGCATACGGTTGATAAGGTATGCAGCCGTCATCACCGCCTCACTCCACAAATACTTAGGCACATTCATCTGGAACATCATTGACCTTGCTACCTCCAACAAGTGTCGGTTCTTTCTCTCTGCTACACCATTCTGTGGAGGAGTACCCGGGCAAGTGGTTTGATGGATGATGCCTTGATCAGAGGTGTATGACACAAACTCATTGTTCACATATTCTGTTCCATTATCACTCCGTATGATCCTAACTTTTGCATTAAACTGATTAGTGACCAATTTATGAAAGTCTTGAAAGCAACGAAGAACCTCATTCTTGTGTTTTAGCATATAAATCCAGGTCATACGAGTGTAGCAATCGATAAAAGTGACAAATGACTTGGCCCCACTCACAGAAGCAACTGAACAAGGACCCCAAATATCAGAATGTACTAACATGAAAGGTTCACAACTCCGAAGACCAATACTAGAATAGGTAGATCTTGTATGCTTTCCAAGTTCACATGCATCACACACAAGTCTACTCCTGTCCACCCCTTTAAATGATTCTAGGTATAACTTACTTAGGGTGTCAAAAGATGGATGTCCCAACCGACAATGTAGTAACACAATTTTTCTCTCGGCTTCTCCTGCATCTACAACCATTGCTATTCCTCATGATTGATGAACCACAACCCATTACGCCTTATCCCAGTCCCAATCCTTCTTCCAGTTCCTCTCTCCTGAAAGACACAAGAGGTTTCATCAAAAATAACTGTGCACTTGAATTGATCAATTAAGGAACTAACAGACAGAAGATTGACTGGAAATGAAGGAACATGCAACACGGATGCAAGACTAAGGGATGGTGTACACTCTATAGACCCTACACCATGGACGGGTTGAGATGTGCCATCAGCAGTTTGAACGGATTCAGAATGTGCATATGGACTATATGTTGTGAAGGAACTAGATATGCCAGTAACATGCTTGGATGCTCCTGAGTCTATGACCCACTCTACTTGATGCCTATATGTAGATGCAAGTGCCTGTGCCTGAGTACCTCCATCCAGATGGACGTAGTTGGCAATGTTACCAAGGTGACTGATGGGTGCTTCCATCTCTGCAACCGCAGCTGCATGTCTCGCTTCCACCTTCCTCACAAGATCTAGCTCAACGGACATCTCATCCACCTTGAGCCTCAACTCTCTGTTGGTAGACATGATGGCTAAGAGCAGTGTCTTCAAAGCGCCGACCTTCGCCTCCAATCGCTTTACCAACTCAACTTTTTCTACACTCAACTCTCTACTCTTCTTCTCAAGTTCAACATCCGAATCTTCCAACTCAACAAACCATTTGGCCGCAGCCATCACCTCCACTGGAGTCATCACTCCTTTTGTAACAAGTGAATCACCCACACAACTACATGCTCTTGCCTTTACTGCAATATCCTCATCAACCTTCATCTTAGCTTCCATCTCTTCTGGACTCATCATGGCCAATCACACCTGCAACCCTCTTCCGAGATGATCCGGAACCTTATCAGACAGTCTGGAGGTCCAAACAAATAACCTCTGTACCGGATGGTCCGGAATCTTTCCGGATGGTCCGGGCCCAAACAAACAGAGAACCCCCACCGGACTGTCCGTGTCACTACCGGACTGTCCGGTACTTCACCTTCTCTTCTTCTCTTTTCTCCACCTCGCGGTCAACAACAGCTGAGCAGCCACGCACAGCAGTAGATTCTCCCAATCTCCCTTCTTCCTCTTCACGCGCACGAGAGCAATCAACAAGCTGCTCTTCTTTTCCTTCACTCCACACCAGCACGTAGCTTTCTCACAACACAGCTACAAGAAGTCGTACCTGTCCTCTTCTTCCTTCTACCTCCAAACCGGATTCACTCTGTTCCTTCAATCTCCAAGCAAACAGCACAGCAGCACAAGGCTACTCACTCCGCCGCCACACGCGCAGCACACACAGCAGCACACACTCCTCTCCAACAAATCGCCCCCAAATTCACCGAATCAGAGCACCTTCTCTCCAATTCCACTACTCCATGCACAGCTCGGCACTTCACCTTCCTCCTTTATCCACGCCGCGTCCTTCTCATCCGCGAGCCACAAGGCGCCGTGCGCATCGCACCTGCCGCCGCGCCCCCAGGCCAGCCACCGCGCACGCCACGGGCGGCAACTCCTGCTCCGCGCGCCCGCGTCGCGCGCATGCGCTCCGCCAGCAGCGCGCTCGGCCCCCGCACGCAGCCCGCACACGCCGCCCCGCCGTCATTCACGCGCGCCGAGCCGCCACGCCGACGATGAGGTCCATTACCCTAACCCTAGCTCTGTATACCATGTTGATTTTGGGGGAAATTGGAGCTTGTTGCTCCCCCACACAGCTCACTCTCCATATATTCATCAACTTTACATTTTAATCCCTTTACATTTCACATATTACACCAACAATATATATGTACATTGCTTGTGCTGAAAATTCCGTACATGACTGAATGGTGCGTTGCACGATATGGCTACTTAAACAACTAAGGTGCTATTCAGCCCGGAATTGTCGATTGCAAGGACCATGATGTTTTTCGAGAAGCTGTTCCCTGCTTGCAAGCTAGTGAAAGCATCAAAGCATCGGAACCATATATGCATGCCCCAGTGCTTTTCTGTGGTTACCTCCAAATTGTACATAAGCTTTGGATATCTTATATTTACTAATTGGAGGCTCCTTTCGTGCCTCCACGTTAATCGAAGGAAACTTCTAGAAATTCTCACAAAAAAGCAAAACATTCGACCGTCTATTTGAATGCTTAACAAAATGTAGCCATTAGATCTTCAATCTTCATAATCTGTAATACCAAGGCAGCCTTGCAATCTTCAAAGTCCTGAGCATGTACGAATCCAACCACGGCAGCCTTGCATTGTTCAAAGTCCTGAGTATGTACGTATCCAATCATAAAGCAACAAGCAAGTCACCGGGAGACTCCAACAGGCTATGTTACCCATCGGCACACTTCCCAAACTTTTTATAAACCAAACTCCTAATTGGACCGGAGAAGGCTTCATATAGTATACAACTAACCAATAAATCTACATGATTAACTTCCTGATATAAAGCAGTCTATGGCACAGAGACCTTCCAGTATACAAATTTATTTATAGTCCTAGCTGAATAAGGAAAAAAAACAATCACGTTAGTTCAACCCATATATAGCCCTGTTACCAGGATTAATGTGGATATATGCATGCACATTCCTGCCGATACATGGAACGCACAAAAGGCAAGATTTCCTTATTAGCAATATATACATACACGATCCCACGATGCTCATAATAGGTAAGTACATTGCCTGGCATCATTACTTAATCACGTCAGTTGTCGGACGACGAGCACCGTCTTCAACGCCGGCAGCTCCAGAAGGAGGAGGAAACTTCATGATGCGTGTGATAACAACAGCCGTCCTTGCTAGCCTCAGGTCGGATCTCGCCTGTGCCGGCCGCCAAGTGCACTCCTTCAAACGTATATGGCTGGTGGCCTGCCCAAGCTCGCCATTCAATTCGGTGATGCATGGATGTCTAGCCAGCTGTTTGAAAAGGCTTCGGAAGAGTTGTTCTCATAGAGTCTGCGCCGCCACATGAGGCCATGGAGATCAGTTTGCCTATGTGTATAAGATAGCCACAAGAAGATGCATCCATAGTGTCAACTGTCAAGAAAGAAAAAGGAGAAGGTTCTATGCTGCTACGAATAGGTCCTGATGCTTAATATACAAATATAAAGAAGTGTTTCTTTCATCAGCTTCATGCCAACGCAACAAAACCATTTGTTAATCATTAGAAAACGAATGTATCTGGATCAAATCATGGCGTTGCAACAACCCAAGCCTTCACGAAGCAGAGCAGAACAGCAGATAGATCAATCTTTGGTAAAGTCTCAATGGCTTCAAGTTTGGCACGTATTTTCTCACATGCAAAAAGGTCTATGTTTCTTTCAAAATAGCACCAGCATATAAGAATTGTTGTCAGCTTGGGTCCAATGAGGTGTATAATTAATACTCTATTGTGTGTGTTCTAAAAAAAAACTCTATTGTGTGTTTCGTAGTTTTGCAGAATCATTTGGATTACTTTTCCAATTAGTATCTAGGTGCATATATCTTAAGGCAAGCCTTTTCTCTACCTTTATTTTTGTAATCATAAGTACAGCAGCTGGCTCAAAACAAAAAATTCCTATACAGAGTTCACTAAGGGTGCGTTTGGATCACTTTAGAGGGTGCTGTAGCAGTCACATCAAAGATGCCGGCAGCATTTATGTGTACTAAACAAAGTCAAATTACAAAACTAAGTTCAGGACCCTCATCTATTTCGCGAGACGAACGTAATGAGGGTAATTAAGTGGCGATTAGACGATGGTTACTGTAGCATCACTGTGTCAAAACATTGCTTAATTAGGCTCGTTAGATTCGTCTCGAAAAATAACGCCCGTCTGCAGAAAGGTTTTGTAATTAAATTTTATTTAGTACCCCTAAATAGTAAGATTCTTTTTACTTTAGAGGGGTATAAACTTTAGAGGGTGTTTTATAGGGGGATCCGAACGGCACCTAAGGTACCAGGTCAAAGGCAGTCTGACAATGTTAACTTGAAAACATCTTTCCACACATTTGCAACTAGAAAAATAGGACAACGTCCAAAGAATCCTTTAAGACACTAGGACTTCTTGGGAACTAGATTAAGTAGTTTAATTTTTCATAAGCGAACACTAATAATTTTGCTATGTACTGAAAACCGTTCACATGTTTTTTTTTGTCAATTATTGAACAGAATTAAAAAGTACATTAAGCAACCATTTAATTACGGTTCAGAAATTTTCATAGATTTCAAGAATTGGTTGACAAAAAATACTTTTAAAAATATTAAGGTACGTTAGTGCTCCATGCTTGGAACAGGCGCACAAGGTCCTTAAAAGTAGTAGTGGCCTTTCCATTAGGTCAAGCAGTGCGTACAATGTGTCACTGCTGTCGAGCCAATGCCAATGCGTATAAACAAATGATTCAGATGAGGCTAATTCATGATGAATGCTAAGCTAGAGGACCCTGCCATTTTGTTGATACTTTTAGATGTTAACACTTATCCTTTAGCGTGTGGTCCACGTTTGTTTTACACGTTCTGTTGTAAAACCTAATAATGCATCTCTTTTAAAATAATGTGCAGCAGCCATACATACCACAGAAAAAGTGAGGTGTGCACTATTTGCTGAAATTTTATTATTCATTTCATGGAGCTTCCAATGAATTCTTTTCAGTAATATGAAAACAATTCCTCAGTACACTGAAATGTCCTACAGGCTTGGATTATGTAAAACAATTCAATAAAACAGCAGGAATGGCAGTTAAGTATAGCGAGCAAAGATATGTGTGTGGGAAGAAATCAAAGGAGGATGTGCGACGCAGTTTTGATACGTAGATGTAGATGAAACAACATGAAAATACTGTAAGCATAATACTTAATAATTTTATGATATGGAAAAGAGTTGTCGTTGGTGATGTGCCGGCCATTGCATTGTGCGATGTGCTATTGCATTGTAACATTGTATTTTTAAATCAGTTTACGAAAAGAGTTATCGTATGCATTGTTTATATGCTTTTGAAGAGTATTATATTCAATGGCAAGCAATAAAAATATTTTCCAAGTCATGTATTGACCATTGGGAAATTACAAATTCTCCTGTATGTTCATTATAAAAGTGCTAGCCCGTGCAATCGCACGGGTTGATGGGCTAGTTTCATAAAAAGCTTGTGTGCGTGATATCTCCCATGAAGACAGACAGGGTCCACTGGCCAATCAACGCGAATAAAAGAGATGGTACAATAGTTGGTCGATTTGTACCGTCCTTTAAACTTTTTAAAAGTAATATGCAATTGTCATGGCACCATATATGCTTAAGCCAATATGAGATCTAATATATACATACAACAGGCGGTAACATGTCTGATAGGCTTGTGAAGGGGGTCAAGTATGAGTGGTTTTTCTCCCAAGGAAATTATTTAGTCCAGTGTCAGCATCGTATGATAGGCGTGTGAGGCATCAGGATGCCGTTGAACAGTATCCACATCACAAAAAGTAGAAGTTGCGTAAACATTTCCAGAATGAAGTGGATGACCGGCGAAGGTGACAGACAGATGACGAGCCCCTCGAATCTAAACATGAGCATGTAGCTAGCCGAACATTAGCTAGGTCCGTCTGGCTCCGTGCCTTCCATCGGAAGTCTAGTTTGCTTCTGTTCATGGCGAGCGGGGGAGGACGCATTCTCAGTCAGGTTCGGCAGAATTAAGAGGAGGTGCTCGAAGCCAATGGGTGATTCCCTTCCAGTAGAGGGCCGATGTCTCTTTGCAGTGACCCAGGCTCTTTTACCAGCCACTGCAAACCACTTTTTGCCCCCCGCTAATTAAGGGTTGTTTTATAGGAGTAGTATGCACAAGTGGCCATTAATATGGATGGCAACCAGAGCCATATATCGGCCCAATAGCCTAATAAATCTAAACAGCCCAGCCCAACTTAGACGTCAACACTTTAAAACCAAAGAATCAACATTTTTTGTAAATCTATTTCAAAATTTTTAGAACATACAGTCAACATTTTGACATAGTACAAACAAAATGTTGATACAGTACATTCAAAATATTGAAAAAATTGAATTTAAAATGTTCAAAAAATTTCATATTGGATCTCATTCCGTAGCATTAATTTTAAACCACATGATGGTTCAAACGGATTCGAAAATGGTTTGTGAGAAAAATACGTTTGAAATTTTGAAACTGGTTCTTTATCTCAATTATTTCAACAATTCCTGATGACTATGGATGCATTTTGACACGCGAATGGCGCCATTGTAAAGGTTATCAAATTATCTTTCTGTGCATATATAGAACATCCAAAACCGAGCTCGTATGCGACCTGGGTTGTAGTTTTACTGCAGACTGCTCCTGGACTCCGAAACAGCCTAGAAATCGACTTGGACTAGGTCTCCAACTTGACTCGGACGCCATTGCTGGCCCTCCACGCTTCCAAGCACATCTCCAGCTATCTCCTCATCATCTCCATGGTTTCTAACAATAGTTAAATCCTTATGTAGCATTTTATTCTCAACACCATATAAAGAATGCATTAGGAACGAGCTCACCCGTAAATTTAATTGTCGTGCGTGAGCTCTTGTAACATCCTGCGTCCAAAATCCGCTTACCGCCCAGCCCCCACGCAGGGGGGGGGGGGGGATGGGGGGCGCAGGCCCATAACACCCCTCTTACGCTTTCGTCCTCGCTTCGAGTAAAAGGGTTAATCTGGAGGTGCTATGTTTGGAACCAACAAAGGTTATATGCTGACCCTCACCCGCCTAAACAAGCTATGTTGGACTATTCCCACAACCACTTCACTTCTGAGCCACTTGGGCCGAAACCACAACTACTAGGCTATAAACAGGCTGGGGTGTTGTAGTCACCCCCCCCCCCCCCCCCCCCCCCCCCCCCCCTCTTAAGGGCTAACGCTCCGGCAGCACACCGCATACACGGTAATCGGATACCTAAGATCTTCCCTCGGTGCAACGGCCATGCATGCCCCCTCCACGGGCACGACACGCATGCGCACGTGCAGCGAGAGTCGGCTCTAATACCAAATGTAACACCCTGCGTTCAAAATCCGTTTACCGCCCAGCCCCCACACGGGGCGGGCACGCGCATGCCCATAGCACCACTCTTACGCTTTCGTCCTCGCTTCGAGTAAAAGGGTTAACCCGAAGGTGCTATGCTTAGAACCAACAAGGGTTATATGCTGACCCTCACCCGCCTAAACAAGCTATGTGGGACTATTCCCACAACCACTTCACTTCTGGGTCACTTAGGCCGAAACCACAACTACTAGGCTACAAACGGGCTGGGGTGTTACAGCTCTAGTGATTGATCCTTGCATGTGCAGCAGAGAAGCGTTGGTTGTATCCGAAGGAGTGATGTCCTCATCAGACGTTCAGGGCCTCGTCGCCGTGGGCACATCCATCTTCTCCTACCCCATCCGACACTTGCGCTGCCCAGGAGTGCCAAGAACAGCGTTGGCCTCTACTCGGTCCAAGTAACCTCGCGTGTGGCGAACTCACAGCCTTGAGGTGCTTACGCCTCTTTGCTCCATGTCTCCCGCAATCGATCACACGCGGCCTCACCAATAGAGTTGAGCGACGACCATGATGAATTTGTGAATCATACTTTTCTTACTGCCAACCGTGGGGTCCGTTGCTACTTTCACTGTGACGATAGCGATTTTGTCGGGAAATCAACTAGGTGCATAACCACAGTTCAATTTGCAAGTATAGGAGCAGTCAAATGGAGGAATCGTTGCTTCTTTTGATGGCAAATTGGTTCAGATATCAGCTAGGTGCATGACCAGTGTTCGATGTGCAGGTACACAAGCAGTTTTCTCAATGCAATCAGTGTTGGCGGTTCTTATGCGATAAAATTAAATTCATTAATTCCGCAAGCGCACGGATCACCATTGTAGCATTTCACCTTGGAGTATTCTAGGATTATCGTATTTACATTTCCGCAGGGAAGTAGAGCAAAAAGGAGCTGAATAATAGCAATGCATTGGATAATTTGGAGAAAGAAATAATGTATCAACTATACTTGAGACGGGGTAAGATAGGCATGATATATATGGGTGGCACACACATCCTCAAATCCAAGGTAAATAAAAGAAATAAAACGTAGTATACATTTGGGAGAGCAACGAGATAGAGTTAAGGCTATCTGTATGTTTATCTATTATTTACTCTTTCTAGCAATCTAATCTACAAAGGTTATCTACTCTAGTTAAGCTCATACACATACAAGTCATGTCGTTTCGGGGCACACACGTGCTAGGTTAACCGATGATGCTAGTTCAAACCTAGGGTACCGTATGCTATAATTAAGACCCTGCTGAGTCCAACCCGGACGTGGTGGATTACAGAGACCGGTGCAGCTGTCACATACACTCGCGGCTACCATCCTCCGTGGGGCTGGGTGCCGAACGTGCATAGGCCAAGCTCTAAGCGCCATGCTTACAACCCGCCTAGAGGAATGTTGACGGTCCTTAGACCCAGTTTTTGACCGTCAATTAGCTCTATAAATAAGGAAGAACTAACACTTGTTACTTGCATTTTGTTATCAAATAACCTATTTCCACGTGTACCTCTAGATTTGGATGTGCAGGTGGAAAACAGGGATTTCCAGGTGTAAACAAGGCCCAAGGCGACGATTCCAACACGTCCATCAAACGACGCTCGCCGCGGGAATATAATTCAAGGATTAAAGGCCCAGAATCACCCAGAATATCAACTGAGGCCACGCACCTGGAAAAAAGGCTAAAAGGCCGAGGGGAGCCAACCTGCCAAAGCCCAGCCCAGGGGGGGCCAGGGCTAGGTCGGCCGACCCCCAACCCTAGGTCGGCCGACCTGACAGGGAGGCCCCCTGGGTCCATCTTTCTAAGGCGGTTTGCAACCGACTTCAGGAGGTCGGTTCCACCTGCAATCAATGCCACCGACCTACGGAACCGCCTCAATTCCACCGCCTTTGAGGGCTATAAATAAAGGGGTACCCCCTCCCCTTGGAAGACACACAATACAAGAGGCTCATTCCCTCCTCCACACATCCAGAGCTAGGGGCTCTCTAGTTAGGCTTAGGCTGAGTAGTTGGGCTGCCCTTTTGGCTCCCAAGTCCCTTGGAGAGTTTGGGGTATATTCCCTTGTATCCTTTTACTCTCTTTGTAAGACTTATTTCTTTATCAATGGAATATCATCGTTCTTGTAGTAGTTATGTGCTTATGCTAGTTCATCGTTCATCCTTGATCTTGGACGAACGTTCTTCGTTCGTTCATGTTCGTTCATCGTTCATTGATGTTCGTTCATGATCGTTCATCGTTCGTTCGTCATTCGTTCATACTCGATCATCGGTTAACGATGATCGTTCTTCATCGTTCATCGTTCGTCGCTCGTTCTTGAGCGACGAACGCTTATGCTTAACGTAGTGCTAGCTTTGATCCTTTGTCTAAGTAATCGCTTGCTAGACCTAGTTGTTCCTTTTGCTTAGTCATCGGGTCCATTGTCTTGCAAGAGTGCTCTAGGTTTATCGCCTTGCGAGGTGCCTCGAGGGATCTAGAGTTGTGGTTAGTTACGCTAGCATGGTGCTAGGGCTTCCTTTCCACCCTTGGATGCGTGTTCGTGCCCCACGGTTTGTAGAGGTAGGCGGCAGGTGGTGACAGCCCTGTCCGTCCCTTGTAATCCTCCACGTTCGGGTATGGCGTAGGAGTATATATGAAATGTCCGGAGATTGGGGCAGACTCTGATCGCTGGATCTCCCGATGATGGCTTGGCAGTAGAACAGCTTAGTCTTGGCTTGTTGCAGCTTAGGCTATAGGTAGATGCTACGCACGCTACTTGACGATGTACATTAGGAGTAGCAGTTCTTCTTACTTAACCTTAGTCTAGCCTAGAGCCGCCTCTCGCCTTTTATCAGAGAGTGGAAATGCCTGCTGTGTGTGTCGCACTATCCTCTATCCATACATTGCCTTACCCCTGTATTTGGATATTGGTTATGATCTATCATTTGTAACACCATGAGTATAAGTACACACTCGTCAACCACGTCTTCCTTTGGGAAAATATAAATAACGATACCCTGGAATACTCTCGGGTGAAATGCTACAACGGGTTATCCGTGCGCTTGCGGATTATCTTTTATGATTAAATACTAATAATACATATCTGGCACTCGTTGCTAGTTGTGGATTATTATGTATCCTAAGCAAGTAACTTAACCCCAGGTATTTCTGGCGCCGAACCGGGAATATTCACTCTAGGCCTAACCAGCCTAAGGTGGTGTTTTCTGTTTGGTGTAAGAAATACCAACAAGCATTTCTGGCGCCGTTGCCGGGGAAGACAATTGTTGACAAGTGTATACAATGATTACTCATGATTACACTTGATGTGATTTAACCATTTCCATTACAGGCTAACCTTGATCTGTTTTCTCTCTTTGATGTGAAAACAGGATAGTGTATGCGTGGATTCAACTTGCCGGAAAACTTCGTTGATAATCCAGAGTCGCTTGTAAGGAAAGTCCGACCCCGCGTCGACTCTCCCTCACAAGCAACACTCCCGACAGACGAACCCACATCATCCGCACCATCATCACTTATTGACATGGCTGATCAAAGGACCCTCCGTGACTACTCTGCTCCCTCCGTTGCCAATGTTCCCGTTGGGCCCAATGTCAACGCCGGTGACGCAGGGTTTGCAGTCAAATCAAGCCTAATCACTATGGTGCAGGCCATTCCCTTTTGTGGAAAGGCCACGGAGGACGCCAACACTCATCTCCAGCAATTCCTTGAGATATGCAACACATCGCAACCGCCGGAGTCAACCAAGATGCCATTCGACTTCGTTTGTTTCCCCTCTCCCTCCTTGGGAAGGCGAAACAATGGTTCTATGCCAATCGTGCTAGCATTGACACTTGGGACCGCTGTTCTACCGCGTTCCTCGCAAAGTTTTTCCCGTTGGGTAAAACCAATGCCCTTCGTGGAAGAATATCAAGCTTCCAGCAAGCCAACAATGAAACCATCGCCGAGGCGTGGGATAGGCTCCAAGATTACATATCCGCCTGCCCACACCACGGGATGGAAGAATGGCTCATTCTTCAACATTTCTACAACGGGTTGACACCAACAACCCGTGGACATATGGATGCCGCTGCTGGAGGAGCCTTCTTCTCAATGACCGTTGCTCAAGCTAAAGAACTTATTGAGAAGATGGTCTCCAATCAAGGGTGGAGCGATGAACGTCTCCAACCACGCTCTAAAGGCGTACACCCTATCAAGGAGGTGGACTTATTGTCCGCCAAGCTCGACCTCGTCATGAAGCGCTTGGACGACTTCAACACGCATGGTAGTGTTCGTTCACTTGACTCACGCATCACGTGTGAGGAATGTGGCAACACTGGTCATATGGGGAAGGATTGCCCCAACCATACCCATGAAGAAGCATTCTACATGAACAACAACAATGGGTATCGTCCAAGTGGAGGTCAAGGTTTTAACCAAAACCGCCAATCTTATCAAGGAGGTAATAATTTCTCTAGTTTTAATAATAATCAGTCGTCTTTGAAAGATTTGGTTTATGGCCAAGCTAAAATCAACGAATCAATCAACAAAAAGCTTGCTGCCAATGATCAAAGTTTAGAAAGTTTAAATTCAAAAATAGAAGGTCTTTCTTCCGCTTTCAAAAATCAGTTGAGCTTTAATAAAATGATAGAAACCCAGTTAGCTCAGCTTGCTGCTCTTGTTCCTTCTGCTAAATCAGGGCAGATTCCTGGGCAACCAGAATCTCCCATTGAAAAAGTTAATGTTATCACCACGAGAGAAGAAATGTTCTCTCGTAGGACTAACCATGCAGGGGAGAACAGGCAAATAAGAGGAGAGCCTTCTACAATGAAATCTGATCCAGGCTTTCCAGTAATCTCTTGTGCAATCAAGAGATTCCACTTCGACTATGCACTGTGTGACCTTGGGGCCAGCGTGAGCATTATGCCCAAGGCAATCTTCGAGCAATTAAAGTACAGATTCCTCACACCAACAGCAATGCGGCTACAATTGGCCGACTCATCCTTTCGCTTTCCAATGGGGATTGCGGAGGATGTGCCGGTATTCATAAGAGGCCACACCGTTCCGGTGAACTTTGTGGTGCTTGACATGGATATTGACAAGGAAACGCCCCTCATCTTGGGACGTCCCTTCCTTAGCACCACAAAGGCCCAAATTGATGTTGGAGTTGGAGAAATCCGCCTCTACATCAATGGGAAGGAGGAGAAGTTCGAGTTCCAACCTCGGAAAGAACAATGCTCGATGATCAAGGTCAAGTATGGGCCAAACACCTCCAACATTCAAGAAGTTGAAGTGACAGCCAGGAAAACGGACAGCCTCATTGCTCTATGGAAGAGCTTGGCAAAGATTGAAAATCCATCGCAGTTTCAACCAAAGAAACCTGCGACCACGAGGCCGGGATTATGGGCCAAGAAACCCGTCCCAAAGTCCGAGAAGCCACCTACACCACCAAGATGAAACAAGTGTGGCAAGTCAAGGCGCAGCCCTCTACGTCCTCATCTCCAAGGACTGGGTCCGCGCCACCAAGCTAAACCCGTTGGAGAAGTCTTAGCCCGTCGGACTTTAAATGACACGGCCCTGGCCGCCAGGAAAACCGGCATTATCATTCGGTTTGATTCTTTTCTTTTTGAATTTTTCCACCACATTTGCATTTGGATTTCTTTCCAAACCACTTTGCATATTTATTTCCTCCACCAAAAATTTATTTGGATTTTTCCGCCAGCATATTTGAATTTTTCCCTCGCCATGCATTTAAAAATCAAAATTTTCAAAAACACTTTTGCGTTCAAAAAGACTCATCCTTGGATGAAATTTTTGGACCACCCTTGTATCATCATAGAAAAGCCAAAAATATTTTTGCATGTTGAAATTTTTCATCAACATGTCGATTTTTGATTTTTTTTTCGAAAAATTTTGAATTCGAGGCAACTTTTTATTTGGAAATCTTTTTGAGCAAATAATTTTGAGGAGTTTCTGGACATAGCAACCATGGTCATCACCAATATGGCTGTTGGGGGCTATGGGCCGAAGAGGGAAGCAGGTGGGCCCCAGAGGGGGTCGGCCGACCCCACCGATCAGGTCGGCCGACCCATGGGAGCAACGGCTCCCTCCTACCTTTGCTCCAACGGTCACATGCACCTCCTAACGTTCAAAAACGGCTACTATGGCCGTGTATAAGATGGGGGTGGCCGGCCATTGCTCTCTCCCTCTCACACTCTCATTTCCACTCTTCAACACACTCTCACTCCATTGCTCTCAAGTTTTCCTTTGTGCTCATTGAGTTCTTGCCTCAAAATTCTGCAAAAACATTTCTCCTTTGGTTTGCTTTTCAGTTTTGATTTGGTTTGGTTTTCCGAGTTGCGTCTTCTCGCTTGCAAGAACACCGACGGCTTCATCGATTGGTTTTCACTCTCATAACCCGTTCGGAGTTTTCGTTCTTGCGTTCTTGCTCGACCTCGCTGCAGCATGAAGCGCGCTGGCAAGGCCTTCGCCTCGCTGCTCCGGTCCGGGAGCACGGGCTCGGGTTCATCTCGACCTCGCACTCGCGCCCGCACCACCACCGAGCAAGTGTCAAGCCCTCAACATGAAGCCGCAACGGAGGAACAAGCCAACACCGAGCATCGTCTTCTCGTCGACACCGACCTCGACTTGGTGGGCGACGAAGAGATGGGCGCCTACGAAGCTCTCCGACTCCGTACATTTGCTCCTACGCGAGCATTTGATACGGAACTGCTGCAAAAGATTGGTATGGATGCTGAATTTTCTCGAGTATTTAAAGCAATAGGGTGGGATAAGTTTGCAAGTGTAGATGAGCAGGGTTCCCGCTTACTTACACTACAGTTTTTATGCACCCTACGCGTGGTAGATGACGGTATTACCTTTCGGTTTTTCCGGGAGGAATATCATTTGACATGGAAAATCCTTAGTCAATGCCTCGGCTTTAATTCTCGCTGCACCCTTGATGTTGATAGTTCGATCCCGGGTTACTCAAAGTTAGCTTTTTGGCAAAGAATTTCTGCATCTCCTACTTGTGAGAAACCCCGAACTAATCACATTCATCATCCTACCTTGCGCTTGTTGCACATGTGGCTTGGCATTACCTTGTTTCCTAGAAGTGATATTAGGATTGTGCGCGAGGATGATCTGAAAATTCTTTATGCTATGGTTGAGAAAATAAAGATTGCTCCTGTCATGTCCATGATTTCTCAGTGGTTAGAAAATTTTAGAATGACTGGACCGATTGAGTGCACCTCGCTGATTACACGTATTGCTGCGGGTGTTGGTGCTTTGCATGATGCTAATATTGCTTATCTTGATACACCCCGCTCTCTTATCACCAAGGATTATCTTATTCAAGGTCATACACTTAAGCATGGTCCAAATAATTCTCTCATATTTTACTATGTCGGTTATACAAATGAATTCCCGTTACCTAACCGGGAACTTCGTTTGTATGGCTGTAAAAATCTAACCACACCTCTAGAAAAAGAGGAGGCTGCACGCAGGAGTACTTCTTCTCGCAGGAGGACGCGCAGGCCGGAGCCGACCACCGACACCGGGATACCCGCACCGCAGCCCATGACCTATGCATATGGGCCAAGCTACGGTCACGCCGGGTATGGTCCCGGTGGGTACACCACTCCACCACCATTTGAGGTCGGCGGCTCGTCGCAGCAGGGTGCGGGCCAAGCCCAATGGACGCACCACCCCCGCGCGCAATGGGAGGAAATCTCCTCCGATTCGACGTCCTACTCACCACGGGCTGGTGGGCGACGTTCGTCTGCAGCTCGTGATCCATATCTCGAGCAGCAAATGAATGCGCTCACCGAGCAAATGGGACGCATTGAGACTCGAGGAGAGGACGTTGAGTACACTCTCAACCAACACGTCCTGCAGACCCATCAGTGGCAAGAAAACACAAATGCCCAGCTCACCAACCTCACCAACATGACGCAGCAGGGCCAAGCCGATATGTTGGCTTACTTTCGCCACACCGGGTTCGATCCTCGACATCACCCATGAGCAAGAACAAGCTTGGGGGGATGCCATACCCCCCGCTAAGGTATCATGTATCGCAACTTGTATCTTTTCGTTTCTTTTGTTTGCTTGTTCTTGCACCTCTCATGAAAAATACCAAAAAAATGATAAAACTGAAAATAAAATAAAAATGACAAAACTAAAAAGAACAAAAATAGTCTTTAGTGTGGTTTCTAGTTTTTCGTAGTTTCTCTTCATATGCGAGTATGAGTGTTTAGCCTTCCTTATGTTGAGATGATGAATAGTTGCTCTGTTTTATCTCTTGTTTGTACCTAGTCACAACTTAGTGCTCTCCCAAGTTTTGAGACTTTTGGCTTATGCTTACCTAGAACTTGAAACTTGTGGGCTGCATGGTGCTTGATCTAAGTCTAAGTTGTTGTGAGATATGATATGGTACAAATAGGGCTGCTATGATCTTGTTCAAAGTACGACTTGACTTCCGGAGTTTTATTTTACAAAATACAAAAAATGATAAAGTTCCTCAATGATCAAAATTCCTACCAAAGCCATATGTTGTTCTTACATTGCAAACCCTTACACATATGCTGCTTGTCATTGCATTGAGCTTTATCAAAATTGTGTGACCCTAGTGAGAAGCTTGTCATACTCTCATTGATCAAGATCACGTACACTCCACCTCGCATGCTAAACTTCTACACTGGAAGTTAAGCAATACCACCACACTTTCCACCAAAATAAATACTCCAAAAAAAATTCATTGTTACCTCTCTCTCAAAATTTATCATCGGAGACATGGCTATGCAAAAGAAAGAAAAAGAATAATCCCCTGCTCATACAAAAGTAGAGCATGATGAAAAAATGGGGAAAGAAAGAAAAATGTTGAGAAAAAGAAAGAAAGAAGGATAGCCATGTTCTCCTCAAAAATTCAAAAAGAGAGAGAGGAAACAAATAAAAAGGAGTATAGTTCTTCCACCTCACCACCACCATATACACACATGCACATCTTGATCAAGGTTGTATGACTTGCATTCCCCATGGATCCACTCTTTTGGTTCAGCAATATGTGTGATGCAAGTATGCCTCATAACATCCCTACCTTGAGCTCCACATACAAGCCTTAGAAGTAGGATGACAAAGAGGCAACACAATAATGCCTTGGTGAGGAATATACACTTATTGAGCGATTCGAGAGCATCATTTGAGGAACTTTGCTTTTATTTCAAAACTTTTGAAAACCTCCGGAAAATAAAAGTCAAACAATGGACAAGTGAATGGTGCTCTGTTATAACCGTTCTATCTCTCAACCGCCCAAGACAAGGAAAAAGCCATACGCCCCATAAGGAGTAAGGTAAAGGGTGAGTTGCCATGCCAACTTTTTCAACTCAAAGGAGAGTATTTTGTTGTGTGCATGGTACCTATGAGATATGAAACATTGTAGCAACTCCTGATCAACATCCTAAGTCCTACTTCTTGCTCGGGACGAGCAAGGAGGACAGCTTGGGGGAGTTGTTGACGGTCCTTAGACCCAGTTTTTGACCGTCAATTAGCTCTATAAATAAGGAAGAACTAACACTTGTTACTTGCATTTTGTTATCAAATAACCTATTTCCACGTGTACCTCTAGATTTGGATGTGCAGGTGGAAAACAGGGATTTCCAGGTGTAAACAAGGCCCAAGGCGACGATTCCAACACGTCCATCAAACGACGCTCGCCGCGGGAATATAATTCAAGGATTAAAGGCCCAGAATCACCCAGAATATCAACTGAGGCCACGCACCTGGAAAAGAGGCTAAAAGGCCGAGGGGAGCCAACCTGCCAAAGCCCAGCCCAGGGGGGCCAGGGCTAGGTCGGCCGACCCCCAACCCTAGGTCGGCCGACCTGACAGGGAGGCCCCCTGGGTCCATCTTTCTAAGGCGGTTTGCAACCGACTTCAGGAGGTCGGTTCCACCTGCAATCAATGCCACCGACCTACGGAACCGCCTCAATTCCACCGCCTTTGAGGGCTATAAATAAAGGGGTACCCCCTCCCCTTGGAAGACACACAACACAAGAGGCTCATTCCCTCCTCCACACATCCAGAGCTAGGGGCTCTCTAGTTAGGCTTAGGCTGAGTAGTTGGGCTGCCCTTTTGGCTCCCAAGTCCCTTGGAGAGTTTGGGGTATATTCCCTTGTATCCTTTTACTCTCTTTGTAAGACTTATTTCTTTATCAATGGAATATCATCGTTCTTGTAGTAGTTATGTGCTTATGCTAGTTCATCGTTCATCCTTGATCTTGGACGAACGTTCTTCGTTCGTTCATGTTCGTTCATCGTTCGTTCATCGTTCATCGATGTTCGTTCATGATCGTTCATCGTTCGTTCGTCATTCGTTCATACTCGATCATCGGTTAACGATGATCGTTCTTCATCGTTCATCGTTCGTCGCTCGTTCTTGAGCGACGAACGCTTATGCTTAACGTAGTGCTAGCTTTGATCCTTTGTCTAAGTAATCGCTTGCTAGACCTAGTTGTTCCTTTTGCTTAGTCATCGGGTCCATTGTCTTGCAAGAGTGCTCTAGGTTTATCGCCTTGCGAGGTGCCTCGAGGGATCTAGAGTTGTGGTTAGTTACGCTAGCATGGTGCTAGGGCTTCCTTTCCACCCTTGGATGCGTGTTCGTGCCCCACGGTTTGTAGAGGTAGGCGGCAGGTGGTGACAGCCCTGTCCGTCCCTTGTAATCCTCCACGTTCGGGTATGGCGTAGGAGTATATATGAAATGTCCGGAGATTGGGGCAGACTCTGATCGCTGGATCTCCCGATGATGGCTTGGCAGTAGAACAGCTTAGTCTTGGCTTGTGTGCAGCTTAGGCTATAGGTAGATGCTACGCACGCTACTTGACGATGTACATTAGGAGTAGCAGTTCTTCTTACTTAACCTTAGTCTAGCCTAGAGCCGCCTCTCGCCTTTTATCAGAGAGTGGAAATGCCTGCTGTGTGTGTCGCACTATCCTCTATCCATACATTGCCTTACCCCTGTATTTGGATATTGGTTATGATCTATCATTTGTAACACCATGAGTATAAGTACACACTCGTCAACCACGTCTTCCTTTGGGAAAATATAAATAACGATACCCTGGAATACTCTCGGGTGAAATGCTACAACGGGTTATCCGTGCGCTTGCGGATTATCTTTTATGATTAAATACTAATAATACATATCTGGCACTCGTTGCTAGTTGTGGATTATTATGTATCCTAAGCAAGTAACTTAACCCCAGGTATTTCTGGCGCCGAACCGGGAATATTCACTCTAGGCCTAACCACCCTAAGGTGGTGTTTTCTGTTTGGTGTAAGAAATACCAACAAGGAACTACTCTTGATCAACAGAGCAGTCCTATCTAAGAGTGAACAAGCACAGATTTCACACGACGTCATCTCCGACGAAGGCATTCTCTCGTACTTGCTATTCCAACAATCACGAATCCCACAACAAGACTTCTACGAGCACTTACTTACCAGAATAAATAAACTAAATAAAAAAGGATTACTAAAAGAAATAAATAAAGACAAAACTAATTATATAATAAATAAAATAATATCTCAAAAGAGTAAGGATACAAAGAACTATACCGAACTCCGAGAAGACTTCGGAAGCCCGAGAGAGCTCTCACTCTACTCTACTCTACTCTAACTCCCAAAGCTACTACTAAACTAAACTAACGAACACTTGGATGAAGTGTGATGGTGCGAGTTGCTTCGGAGGCCGAGGGGTCCAATTTATAGCTTGTGAAGGCGGTGGGAGCACCCTGGCCGAAGCTGGAGAGGCGGTGGCGCCAAAGTCGGCCGGCCGGCCTAGGGGGTGGCCGGCCGGCCGTCCCCTGTGGCGGTTTGCCACCGTCTTAAGCGTGGACGCTCCAGATCAGTCCCTGAAGTCGGTCTGAAGGTCGGCTCCTCGCTGGGGTCGGCAGAATTGAAGTGAGGGCCAAGTAAAGGCCCAAATAGCCCACCTTCTAGAATGGTGGTGGAATTCTGCTGGGCTGGCCTCTAATTATGCGTTGTGGATTATTTTCCAGCCCACTAGAGGAAGTCTGGGGCCTGCGGCCACCAAGTGGGGCCGGCCGGCCAGGGAAATTCCCTGGCTGGGCCCACTTTTCTCCATTATTCACTCCTGCATCCAAATATTCACCAAAACCTGTGGAGTAGCATTATTCCTAACTATTATGCACAAAATCTTGGTGTTATGTATTTATTTACCGGTAGGGTGGCGGTCAAATCATGGTTTAACGACCGCCAACAACCTCCTCAAGCTTAAACTTTGCTCGTCCCGAGCAAACTCAACTCAGGGTACCGGCGGATCAGGAGTTACAAAGAAGCGCCCCATGAGTAATAAAGATGCAACAACATACTCCCTAAACAGTGGTAAGTTTACGAGAGCACAAAATATTCTTGAGTGTTGCAAAAATTGTGGGGCTTATATGTCACACCTTGTCATGCAGCATTGAAGACTAGAACGACACTTTTGGACAAGTAAGCAATTCTAGCAGGTATGCATCCAGTGTTTTTATGTGCAGCAAGGTAAGGCGTAAAAATTCTCCTTCGTTTTGGGTGGCACTTCTCTTACCACTCCGATGTGAGTCTTATTCCTACAAGCTTCACTCATCCTACCTTCTACCAAATGAGGCTTTGTATGTGGAGCTTGGTAAGGAATGCACAAATGTCATGCATATATTGTAAAGCTAAAGAATGAGTCTCAATCAACAAAGCAACTCCATGTATTTTGGTCATAGGAAATAATGTGATGGAGGGGGAGAAAATGAACTCACACTTGTGGAAGGGGGTTTTGAAAAACATTGGTCCTTTATTTTACTCAAGATGTTTATGATAAGAACCATATAGCCTTTGACTTTTGTCATGCAACCATGGAGGTTTTTTTTTTTGACTACTCCATGGTGCAAAGGGGTTATAACTTTTTGCATGGTTCAAGGAGACATTTTGAAATATTCTTGAGCTTTTTTTTTGATGGACCAAAAGTTTTGCAAACTCTGAAAAATGTTTGGTTGATTTATCCAAACATCCCCCTTTTTATTTGGTGGAAAGAAATTTTCGAAAACACACGCGAAGGAATTATGACCAAAATTAGGAGTGCTTAGTTTCAAGAGTACATCAAACCTTAACAAAACTCAATACATAAACAAATGGCTATGAGTGGGGCTGTTTCGAATATTATGATATGGCTCTGGTAGGTAAATAAATCCTCACACTAAGAGAAGTGTGCCAAAACAGAAGGGTTTTAGGTACTTGCAGCAATTCAAGAAAAACATCTCTGGATGAGACCATACTAAGAAAGTGCAACAAGTCCTAATCATGCCATATCACAATCCACAATGCTTAGACTTGGTGTAACAAATGCAACTCATGGAAATAAGCAAGACTCATGATGTGATCATGCTTAAATAAAAATAACACATATGTCGGGAGTAGAGGTTGCATATATGCGACACATGGGAAGCTAATTTGTAACTCGATCATCATTTCCCTTAAGTGTAGCATAACACCAAGATTCTAGCATTTATTCGAAACAGGGAGTTTATTTATTTATTAAGAAAGTTAGGAGTACTTACCTGGGGGTCCTCCCCAAGCTTGAGTCTTTGCAAGACTCGAGCTTGTATTGAACTCCTTCTTACCTGGGGGCCCTCCCCAAGCTTGAGTCTTTGTAAGATTTAAGCTTGATTCAGGCTCTTCCTCCTCCTTCTTGACCTGCAAAAAAGAGTGAGGATGATACAAGTGGCTAGCCCCTAATGAGCATCGCCGGGAATCCTATTATTTTTGTTGTTTTTAATTTTTCATATTTTTATTTTGTTTTTATAGTTTATGAAAGGAAAAACAAGTGCTAGGCCTAGCTAGGATAACGATTGGGATGGCCTCCCCAATCGGAGGGCTCTCATTTTTACGTCTTTGAGCTAAACGTTCTCCATGTCTTCAACTTGTTTGGACCTCGCTCGCTGGAGAATCTGGCGAGGTAGAGGTTCCTTCTTTCTTCCGCCACACTTTGATTGTCTTCTTTGTGTTGGTGGCGGCGACCTTTTCTTCAATAGGCGCCTTTGTTGTGCTCTCATCGGTCGATACTGTAGCTGCCTTCTTCTTTCTTGAGCGCCTTGCTCTCCTCTTCTTAGGCGATTGTGACTCGCCTACTCCTTCTTGTGGTGGAGGAGCAAGAGGGGCTTGAGGTGTGTTAGGCGGCTGAGGCATTCTCCTTTGAGTCCTCCAATAATTAGCTGGCCTTCTTGCATTCTCTCTTGCCAGATAGTTTCTCATATATGCAATGAGCTTCTCTGGCTGTGGCATGGGTGGAGTAATCTCGATCTTCTCCACTTCCCTTGGGTCCTTTCCATATATGACCCTCACTTGCTTGCATTGTTCAACCTTAGGCTTGAAGCTGAACGTCTCTTCCCTGCCGTTGAAGTCCAAGTGGATCTCTCCTGTCCCCACGTCGATGTTGGCGTTGGTGGTGCTCAAGAATGGCCTCCCGAGGATAAGAGGAGTCTTGACATCCACTTCCATGTCAGGCAACAAAGTCGACGGGAACGAAGAGATTTCAGATCTGCACGGGCACGTCTTCGACAGTCCCCAAGGGCAGGCGTAGTGACCCGTCTGCAAGCTGGAGCTTCATGGTTGTTGGGGACAATGGGTGGTTTAACCCATCGTACATCGCCTTTGGCATAATGCTCACACTTGCTCCTAAGTCACATAGTGCCCGAGCGAAGCACCGGTCGTTGACCAAACAAGGAATGGTTGGCCATCCGGGATCTTTTCTGACCACATCCTTGGGGAGTGCAGCATCCAAGTCGTTCTCTTCACACCTGATGGTTATTGCATTCACACTCTCCTTGGAATTAACTTCTGGTTGCCCAGGAAGTTTACCCGCACGAGGAGACTGCACAGCTGAAGCTATTTGCGCAATTTGTGTTTCTAGCATTTTATTAGGGCTTAGCTGATTTTGCAGAGCAGTGCTGAATGACTCTAGCTTGGCATCTATGCTCTCTAAAGCCTTGTCCGTAGTAAGAAACTTCTTACTAATGCTATCATTGATCTTGACCTGGCTGAGAACTAGATCCTTAATAGAGGGCTCATAGCGGGAAAGATTACCATTGTTACCTCCCTGATTCTTGTTGAAGGAGAGGTCGGGCCTGGAATTCCAGCCGTAGTTGTTCTGGGAGCTGTACCCATTGCCATTGTTGAGGAAATTACATTCCTCTCTCGCATTCGGGCAATTGATGCCCATATGCCCAACGTTGCCGCATTCCTCACATGTCATGCGAGAATCCGCAACTTGCAGGTCCTGTGGAGACTCCACCTTGCGGAGTAGCTGATCGAGCTTGATGGCGAGCATGTCCATCGTCTCCACTTGGTGCACTCCACGGGTCTTGGTGCTCGCCGCTTGGCGTTCACCATGAGTCTGGTTGGCCGCCACCTTCTCAATCAACTTCTTAGCGTTCTTCATGCTAAGGGAGAAGAAGGAGCCGCCTGCTGCGGCGTCGAGGTGCTCTCGAGCGGACGGCCTCAAACCGTGGTAGAAACTCTGTATAAGGAGCCATTCTTCCATGCCATGGTGTGGGCACGAGAGAACGTACTCCTGCATCCTGTCCCAGGCTTCCGCGGTCGACTCATCTGCGAGCTGTTGGAAGCCCGATATCTTGTTCCGCAGGGCAGTCGTCTTGCCCGCCGGGAAGAACTTGGCGAGGAAGGCATTAGAGCATGCCGTCCACGTGTCGAGGGACTCTTGGTTCGCGTAGAACCACTGGAGAGCCTTCCCCAACAGAGAGAATGGGAAAAGCTGCAGTCGGATGGCGTCCTGAGGTGCATCCTTCATGGCGAAAGTGTTGCACGTCATCAAAAACCTTTGGAGGTGAGCGTTCGCATCCTCCGACGGCTTCCCACAGAAAGGACTAGCCAAGATCATGTTGATCAAGGCTGGCTTGACCTCGTAGTCCTTGTTGGTGATGCGCGGGTTAGGACCCACGCGGATGTTCTCCGTAGTCGGCGCGGAGAAATCGTTGATCGCCTTCTCGATCGGATCACCCATGTTGCTGTTCGTCTTCTCAATCGTCGGAAGGGATCCTTCAAGAGCCAGAACTTTTGATCGAGCGTGGGTGGGAGGAGGGGTAAGCCTGGCCCTCACCCTTCTCAAGAACTGTTTGGGATCTGGGTGGAAGTTTTCTGGTAGGTCGAAACTAGTCATGCACAGTCCTGTTTCAGATTTCCACAACAAAGAAAGACAGGACAAGGGTAAGCCCGCAAAAGTAAGTGATAATTACTCTTCTCACAAACTTCAATGCATTTATTCAGTTCCTAGCTGCTACTTCCCCGGCAACGGCGCCAGAAATGATTGTTGGCGGTTCTTATGCGATAAAATTAAATTCATTAATTCCGCAAGCGCACGGATCACCATTGTAGCATTTCACCTTGGAGTATTCCAGGGTTATCGTATTTATATTTCCGCAGGGAAGTAGAGCAAAAGGGAGCTGAATAATAGCAATGCATTGGATAATTTGGAGAAAGAAATAATGTATCAACTATACTTGAGACGGGGGTAAGATAGGCATGATATATATGGGTGGCACACACATCCTCAAATCCAAGGTAAATAAAAGAAATAAAACGTAGTATACATTTGGGAGAGCAACGAGATAGAGTTAAGGCTACCTGTATGTTTATCTATTATTTACTCTTTCTAGCAACTAATCTACAAAGGTTATCTACTCTAGTTAAGCTCATACACATACAAGTCATGTCGTTTCGGGGCACACACGTGCTAGGTTAACCGATGATGCTAGTTCAAACCTAGGGAACCGTATGCTATAATTAAGACCCTGCTGAGTCCAACCCGGACGTGGTGGATTACAGAGACCGGTGCAGCTGTCACATACACTCGCGGCTACCATCCTCCGTAGGGCTGGGTGCCAAACGTGCATAGGCCAAGCTCTAAGCGCCATGCTTACAACCCGCCTAGAGGAACTACTCTTGATCAACGGAGCAGTCCTATCTAAGAGTGAACAAGCACAGATTTCACACGATGTCATCTCCGACGAAGGCACTCTCTCGTACTTGCTGTTCCAACAATCACGAATCCCACAACAAGACTTCTACGAGCACTTACTTACCAGAATAAATAAACTAAATAAAAAAGGATTACTAAAAGAAATAAATAAAGACAAAACTAATTATATAATAAATATAATAATATCTCAAAAGAGTAAGGATACAAAGAACTATACTGAACTCCCAGAAGACTCCGGAAGCCCGAGAGAGCTCTCACTCTACTCTACTCTACTCTACTCTAACTCCCAAAGCTAATACTAAACTAAACTAATGAATACTTGGATGAAGTGCGATGGTGCGAGTTCCTTCGGAGGCCAAGGGGTCCAATTTATAGCTTGTGAAGGCGGTGGGAGCACCCTGGCCGAAGCTGGAGAGGCGGTGGCGCCAAAGTCGGTCGGCCGGCCTAGGGGGGTGTCCGGCCGGCCGTCCCCTGTGGCGGTTTGCCACCGTCTTAAGCGTGGACGCTCCAGATCAGTCCCTGAAGTCGGTCTGAAGGTCGGCTCCTCGCTGGGGTCGATAGAATTGAAGTGAGGGCCAAGTAAAGGCCCAAATAGCCCACCTTCTAGAATGGCGGTGGAATTCTGCTGGGCTGGCCTCTAATTATGCGTTGTGGATTATTTTCCAGCCCACCGGAGGAAGTCTGGGGCCTGCGGCCACCAAGTGGGGCCGGCCGGCCTAGGGTGGGGCCGGCCGGCCAGGGAAATTCCCTGGCTGGGCCCACTTTTCTCCATTATTCACTCCTGCATCCAAATATTCACCAAAACCTGTGGAGTAGCATTATTCCTAACTACTATGCACAAAATCTTGGTGTTATGTATTTATTTACCGGTAGGGTGGCGGTCAAATCATGGTTTAACGACCACCAACAATCAGCTAAAGAGGATGCACCATAGCATCAACAACATCGTATCACATGGACTAGAAAAGTGTGTGATTTCTCTCCTTTGTGTGTGCTTAAACCGTCGGAGCTCTCCTCTATTTATAGCCCCCAATGAGGAGAGGGGATTAAATAGAGAATGTGAGGGGCGGTTGAGGCAGATTAGCCGTCAAGATAGGATGGCCACCGCCTTCTGCGTGGGTGCTCCTGATCACTTCGTTGTGACGGTTCCGAAGTTGGTTGACGTCTGGGGGAGGTTATGGTTGAGTAACCGTTAAGTTTAGGCTCAAAGTTCACCTTTGCAACGTCGGTTGTTCATCCATCGTGTTTGGCACTTGGATTTGCAGTGTATGTAGCCCACTGGAAGAAGATTGGGCCAAAAGGAGATAGAACCAGGCTGGCCGGCCTAGGGGTAACCTGCTGCCCAACTATTTTCAGGATCCCGCTAAAAAAACTATTTTTAGGATTTTCTGAAATCTTTTTCGTGGCATAACTTCTCCTCCCGAACTCCAAATTGGGTGAACCAAAAGTCCATTTTGACTATCTTGACGAGAGCTTCAACATGGAGATATCAAATTTGTCATTTGAATACTTTTATATTAATGAACCAGTCCCTCTTTTTTCATAGTTTTGAATTTATCGAGATGATTGCTCAACTCCTAGTCCACCTCTTGTTCTCTGGCCATATCTTCTTGAGCTCAGCTCTTTTTCCTTTGAAATACAGCTCCATCTAGAAATCTACCAAAACTCGTGGAACTTTGTTAGTTTAAATAAACATGCCTATAAGAAATGCTAATTCTCTTTTATTTGTGGGAATATTGGCGGTAGAAATTGGTACTTAACGGCTGTCAACAAGCACCACTTCCCTTGCTGGAATTTTAACAATTACGCTCTTGATCCTTTCTTCGCCAGTGACAAAATTTACGCCTTTAGTTGAATTTGTGTGTTCAGGCTGGACCAATACCTTTGCATTCTATAGATCAATAATGTTGATAGGAAAAGGTTTACTATCTCCCTGCATATGTTTGATACTTAACTACCCTTCATTAATGGTCTACTAATTGGACAATTCAAAAAAAAACTTGCAATCATTAGTAGCATGAGAGAAAGAATTATTCCATTTGCAATAACGATATATTTGGTCGAGAAATTCAGAGTTTGCAGATGGAATCTTGTACACATATGATATTTGGTGACATGTTGTAAGAGAAAGATGCATTGATTCAGGGGGCTATTGGGTTTCTACCCCTGGTTTCAACTTCAATTGCAATTTTATCCCTCCTTTTGAGGGTTTTCTATTTTGCCCCAGCTTTTTGAAACCGAAGCAACCGTTTAGCCCTCCTTTTCAGATCCGTTAGGCCAGCCCGAATTGAAGAAACAAAAACAATGAAAAAAACAATCCAGAAAAAGCATAAGGACACAAGTGCCCTTGGCCCATCTCAATCGAACATTCTCGTTTCTCCCCCGACTCCCGTTCTCCTTTCTCTGTTCTCTCCCTCCCAACCCTAACCCTAGGTAGCGGACCATGGGCATCTGATGCAGTGCTTGAAGCGGGGCTGCTCGAGGCGGTTGCGACGAGGGCGCTCAAGCCCAGGACGTCCTCGAGACGGCGACAGGGCACGATGCGACTGCGACCTCAAGGCAGCGGCAACGGGAACACTCGAGGCGTTGGGTCCAGCCAGGGGCAGTCATGGTAGGCGCAATCTACTCCTCCTTCCGCTAGATTCAGGCGTGCCAACAGCTCCATGCCACTCAGATCTGTCGGCCAAGGTACACGGCTGTGGTATTGGCCACGAACGGCTTCGAATCCCCTCATTTCAGGTCCAGTGCGCCGCCTTTCCTCGTCACGTCGGGCACCTCCACTTCACCAGCAAGGCGTCCACTCGCTCGGCAAGAGTCAGATGCTGCGCAACGGGGTTTGCGAGGACACAGTCGACCACGCAGCGCACACGCTTCGGCGTGCCTCCCGGCTGTGGCATCGAGAGCAAGGTGCACTGCATGCTGCGCTGGTGGATACCGCTACGAGGAATGCTGCGATCTCGCCTCCCTTCCGCGTAGAACCATTATATGTTGGTCGTGCTTGCACAAGTGGCGAAATGAAGTCATAAAGCAAACTCCGATGATTTCTGGGTGACCAAATTGCGATGCATCGGGACGGCATGTGCGGATGACAAATTTTTCTGCCTTTCCTTTAGTTCTTTTTGTTCTTGTGTGATTTTTGTTCAATTCTCTGCCTTTCCTTTTGATCAGAAGCCGGATTCCCTTTTTTTTTTCCTCCAAATCTGCTAGTGCTTTAGATGTTCATCTTCCATGTACATGTGCATTTATGATATTACAGATCAGAAATTCGGGAAGATTTTGGTCTGTGAGCAAGAACATATTGCCATAAGCTGCAGTCGAAATATACTTGAATTGTCTCAAATCTTAGCTGTACGGGTAGAATCGGAACTGTTACAAAAAATGGGCTAAATTGCAAGTGCATTTCGGTCTTTTTACACAACAACGTTAGGTACCTGTAACAGATCAGGGGTCGCCTTTGTCTTCAAAAAGCAGGGGTAAAATCACAAACCTTAAAGAGTAGGGGTAAAATCACAATTGCAGGTGAAACCAAAGGTATATGGAAACGCAATAATAATTAAACTCAGTTGAATTTGAGTGGCAGAATAGGTTGGATTGTCCTCGTGCCTTGAGGTTGAGGCCAAGGCGGCGTTCTCATGCATGCTTGGCGGTTGAGGCTGCGGCGGTGTCCTCGTGCCTGGTGGCTGCAGCGTCCTTGTCCCTATATCCTGTCATGGTTGTGTGTTTATGGTGGGGTCGAGGGGAGAGACACGACGATTGATGTGGGCCAAGCCGAGGCCGCCCAGCGACTAGATCTGAGGGAGTGTCATGCGATTGCCAAGCCGACCTCTGCTCCTTTTCGATTCCCCCGTGATGTCCATGCGTCGTTCATCCGGGTGGGGCTGCACAAGGGAAATCTAGACGGTCCATATAGAATTTTCTTCCCAGTCCTCTATATTAATTTACAGCTACGAAGTGGGGCCTTGTCAACAAGAAACATTCAATCTTGATCTATTCAGGGACATCATAGGGCGCAAGAAGCAGCAGGGGAGCAGCAGCACGACGGTGGCGATGGCGGAGCGGCATGGGAAAGGAGAAGGGGTTAGAAGAGAGGAAGGACAACGGAAAAATAGGGGAGGAAGGAGAAGACCGGGCGTGGGGCGGCAAAGAACGGGGACTCCAAGGGTGCCGGCAAGCGTTTCTTCAAGGTCATCTTCCCCGAGCATTCTGGGAAGCGCTTGGTGAGTTTTGTAGTGCCTCTGTCCCATTTCATCCATGGTTGATTTAGGTCTCTGCCATTACTTTATGGAAACTTTGTTGGTTGCTCTGTAAGATTCCTTTTTAGTCTTTGTATGAATATGGATCATGTTGTTTGCAATGGAGAAAAGAATTGTAAATATTCATCTATTACTTGACGACTCAACAGCGACACCACCACTGCCAGCCTCCACAAAAAATCCAGCCCAGATTGACCGCATCCGCCATTGCTGGACGGCAGAGGGAGCAGCGGCGAGGCCACAAATGTCTGTTGGCATCCTCACACATGTTTCCCCCTATTTTTCTCCCCTCCTCAACCACTTGCTCGATATAGATCTTGACCGCCGCAAGGGGTTGGCATGCTTCATCTGCCATAGCCAAATCTGGCCTTTTGTTCGTGATTCTTCATTACTGATCAGAACATCACATAACATTTGTATACCGTTTATCTGCTATCTTTATTCATGATTTGATACTTCTTAAGTTGTGTAGTACGCGTTGGTGACAAGTTGCTATGTGTCTTCTAGATAGGAGAAACTGACAGCCTCTTGTATGTTGATACTATGCAGATAATTACCCTTCCATTCCACAAGTATCTTGAGGAGGAGCCAAACGACTGATATCCCTTAAAGGTCCGAGAGGCAACACATGGCAAGTGATGCTTACATCAGGCTCAAAAGGACTGGCCTTCACGCAAGGGTGGAAGAAATTTTTTGGTGACCACTCCCTCAAGCTGGGTCACTTCTTGGTGTTCACCTATGATGGATGCTCAGAATTCTCTGTGGCCGTGCTATGTCCGGCGGGCATTGACGACAAGTCGGCTTTGCCTGCTCAGCCTTCTAAAGAAGTAGTTGTTAAAGAAGTGGGACGACGGGTAGTGGACAACAAGGCAGCTGGCACATCAAAAGAGGAATTACCAGCTCTCCGCTCTGTGGAGGGCAATGGAAAAAAAAAGGAAGAGGATGAATGTAATCGTAAATGGCTCTGCACTGAAGAGGCACATAAGCACCCAGAAGAAACATGAGAAAAGGAAGCCGGAAACTATCGGTAGTACTTCTGAAGCAGTACCGACATTCGTCCTTGATAGTAAAAAGGGTAAAAAGGTCCGTTAATTTTTAGATAATTTTTAGTTAATAGAATATTTCTTTTGTTCTGCTAAATATTGGATACAGCACGAAAGTGCATAGCGGTTGCGCGCATTTAACAGTACAACCATTATTATTCTGGCTATGATGTATCAGAGTACTCATGGTGTGATCTATTCAAACTTTTGTTCACAGATTTGCCATGCCTGTTAGACGAATACTCAAGCTGCAACAAGACTCGGATCAGTTCGAAGGATGTGCTTAGGGCGGGTAAATGTAAGTATTCCTCGGTTTCTCCCATGACCTGTTTCATGATAGCAACTAATTTTCCATATTTTGTTATTACTCAGAGATTCAGCTCAATTAGACTGTATGGTTCCTTTGAATAATTCAATGCCGTGGGTTTTTCAGTCATGTCAAAGAAATTCAGACTACCAGTAGTAATTTCACTGAGGCGTCCAATAACTGAAGAAGAGAAGGATCATGCCCTTAAAAGGGCAATGGAATTTAAATCAAAGAATCCTTTCGCTCTTCAAGTAATGATGGAATCTTGTGTCTATGTGGGATTTTTCATGGTAATTTAACTTACTTCGCATATGCTACTTCATTTATATTGACCTGAAAGCACTCTTTTTTATGTATGAAAGACGATTCCTCAATGCACCCTAATTAAGCATCACTACTTTTATAGATAAAAATCTAAAATCATAGCTTACAAAAGTATATAGTATTGTTAATCGTCTGATACATAAAGTATTGATATTTAGGTTTTCGCTGGGCAGGAGTTTACCAATCTAGTTCTAGGTATGGGAATACTAGATATCCAGATTATTATTGTTGCGAGTCCCGGACTCTGTTCTGTAGCTCAGAATTGGGAAGAGAAAATCCTTATGTTACAGATCAGAATCAGGATTGAGGTAGTAGGGAAATATCAGAGGTAGTATGAAGGGTTTAGTTTTAGTGAAAAACTGAAGAACTATGGGACCAGTCTTGAAAATGTAGAACTGTTCAGTTTAAGAAATTTGTTCACAGGTAAGCCGTTTTTAAATAATAACTTGGTCTGAGTACAGATGCTGCATTCCCATTTCTGCCATAAGCATATGCATTCCATTTGACATTCCATGTCTAGGAATCATTTATGGTGCTCTAACAATATCTTTGTGAACCATTAATTATATCTCTCACCTGTTTTGTGCTTCTTACTGTTTGTATTATGCTGTTTTTGTAACAGTAAACAATTTTAAAACAATTTCCTTATAATATTTCATTCACTTTGTTTACCATGTGGGAAAAATACTCACTTTTCTTTGTATTGCTAACAAAAACAAAATCATACAGCTTATTTCATTCACTTTGCCACGCAAGAAACTAACACTATGTACATGTTCTTTTATCTGTCATAAAATTTGCAAAATTTAGCAGTATCCCATTTGAGATTTCATTTCTTTTCTGACTAACTTCATTATAATGCAGAATCTCCCAGGTGAATTTGTCAAAGAGTCGCTACCCCAAACAAGCAAGAAGATGACACTCTGGGACCCGCAAGTAAAGTCTTGGGATGTTAACTATCAATACAATAATGACCGCTGTATCGCTGCGTTCACTGGTGGCTGGGGTAAATTTGCTATTGGAAATAATGTGGAGAAGTTTAATGTTTGCGTCTTCGAGCTTTTCAAAGAGGACAACATAAAAGTTCACATCTACAGGGTTGTCCCTGAAATTACACCGACAATCTGTACCAGCAGCATGTGACGAGGCATGTTGTTCCAATATTGGAGAATATGCAGTTCATTGATCGGAAGCTGGGCAGTAGGAAGACTAATTATTCATATGCTTGCATGTGTTCATGGTGCTTACTCGAGACATAGTACTAATAATTTGCAAAACAAATAAGTGACACTAAGCAGAAGCTATGTACTTGCGTCCTGGTTGGAATCTTGTTTTACCAGTTGTAGTTTCCTTTTTTTGTTAATTTCAGCTTTCAGAATGCTATATTATATGGAAAGTGTATGACAGTAATTTATAGTGCCCATTTATTTTGTTTGCAGTTTATAATGGAAACATATTTTCAGGTACAGAAAAACTTAAGTGCGTGCACACTGCAGCATCTCTGATCAGCTTTGCCCGGGCTGCCAAGAGAGGGCGTTGGAAACATGTGGCCTTAGGGTGCAACTGAAGCCTTGACTATATCGGTTGCTAGTACGCAGTGTTTGGAATGTTAAGGTCGAGGATAAGGCTCGATCTGTTTGGATCAGTTTTCAATTTTTAAAAAACTGGTTTTTCTTCAGTTCTTAAGAACAGGGTTTTGGATACAAACTGAAGGGGGTGTATGGAGGACTAGTTTCTAAAAGCTAGATTCTATTTTCTCTCTCTTCTTTATCTTCTTTTTTAAAAACTAGGAGACAGATTTTTATTAGAAACCAAACAAGAAACTGACCCGTTTGGAGGCCCTCCAGCTTTCTAAAAGCTAGTTTTTTTTAGAAAACACTGGCGTTACTAATTGAAAACCGAAGTTAACCGAACCAAAAAAACCTAAGATTTCTGAAAATTCCGGTTTACCTAAAAAAATCGGTTGTTAAATCTGCTAATTTTGTTTAACAGTAAATAAAACGGTCACCCTGTTAACCGAACAGGCCGAATTAACTGAACAGAAAGGCTCAACAGGCCTAGACATTAGTTTGCTGGGTTGGGCCATATTCTTGAATCCTTAGAAACTTAGAGAGTGGATTTTAGAACTCGGACAAGAAACTGACCTATTTGGAGGTTCTCTTGTTTTTAAAAGCTGGTTTCAAACGAAAAAACAGAGAGATCCAAATAGACCCTAAGACAAGTGAATCATGTAATGGTCAACGACTGTGTACTGAGAGGCACTGGCCAGAACCAATTACCTCCAAGGCAGTACCATCATTTGTCCTTAACAGTAAAAGGCAAAATATCAATTGATTTTTTTATAACTTTTAGGTAATACACTTTTTTGTTCTTGCACTAGATTAAATTTATTGCGAAAGTAAACAGTGGTTGCATTTACCTTTGGCAGGCTTCCTAACCTACTAACACCGTACATGCACATGCACTACACATACTCGAGCACTATTTAATACCAGTGGCGGGCTTGGGCAAAGCCCGCCTCTGATGTTTTAATAATAGCAATGGCAGATTGTTTACATCAGTGGTCGCCACTGAAACCAACGCCCAAAATAAACACAAAATCCACTCCTAAGTGTAGTTATTTACACTTGGGAAAAACTAGCATATATTAATTAGCTGTGTTGAATCATATTCTTGGTTTCTTTAGAAGTTGAGAAAATTGATTTTAGAATTTGGACAAGAAACTGACATATGTATTTGGAGGTTCTTGGGTTTCTAAAAAAAACAGATATCCAAATAGACCCTCAGACAAATGATCCATTAACCAAAGCTCTTATACCACAAAAAATTTGCACTTGATAGGGAGTTTCTTGTTCATTCACAGTCCAACAGAAGTCGTTCGGCCAGTTTGTAACTCACGATCTATTGGCATCCCTCCTCCCAGAAAGACCAGAGTCACTAAATGCCCGGTTTAGACCCGCAGTCCACAAGTTCAAGATTGATCCAAATGTGCAGCCTGTTAAACAGGCACCTGACCGCATGAGAATAGAGCTTGAATAAATGGTCGAGACCAAAAAGCTCATTGAAGCTGGTTTCATACAGGAAGAAGAAAATCGCGATTGAATGGTCAACATTGTTCTAGTGAAGAAGAACGGACAAATACGCATCTGTGTGAATTTTCGAGATTTTAAGAAAGCATGTCCTAAAGACTAGTTTTCGTTGACAGAGATTCTCATTGATCACACCTCGTCCTAAGAAGTATTCTCTTTGATGGACGGGTACGCGGGTTACAACCAAATTGTAATGGTGAAGAAGACCAAAAACACGCAGCATTTCGCACTCCAAGAGGCATATATTGTTACAGGATTATGCTCAAATGTCTCAAAAACGCCGGTGCTACATATCATCGCGTCATGACTAAGATCTTTGATGATCTAATACATAAGATTGTCGAGTGCTATATAGATGATATCATGTGAAAATAAACGCCTCCCATGCTTCTGTAGGAGCTGCAAATAAACAACTATCCGGCCCTTGCATATCAAATCAGGAGAAGCCCCAAGTTAGTAGTCTGACAGACCCTCACTTGATGAGAAAAATTGACCAAACCTTCTCGTCGTAGTTCCTCGGTTGTAGAGTGAAACATAGCCTTGAACAAAAACAGAATCTCCTCTGTTGGCCCTTCAGTGTTCCCACAATCACAGGTTGGTGAAAGCAGCAGCATCAACTCCGTGTCTTGACTATAGAACGTCAACATTGACCAAGTAGCTGGACATCTAAATTGCGGCAAACTCGTTGAGTCGATGTTCCATGCAGTATATATTGTCACTAGCAATATATATGCCCCGTGCGTTGCAACGGGTGTCTCTCGGATTACACATTTGATAAATAGAACAGAAGCTGAAATACTTAATCCACATCACACAAGAAAATATGAAGTTTGAAATACAAATCATTTATTCATGACTCAAATTGTCCTCATGAGAAATACTTAAAAGCTATTAGAGGATCTCAAATTTTACACCCTAAAATGAACAAAAAAATGAAAATGCGATATATACATAGGCTATTATGGATATATTCTTTGCAAGTTGCTACCGTTAAAACTTCACGACTGTTAGTTGTGTTTCGACACGTATAATGTCATTCAAATTAAATCAATCAACCATGAGTTTTTCTTCCCTACATGTGCAGAGGATTTCATCGTTTACAACTACAGCTCCTAGCAGCCAGTTTATTCCTCTACAGCATTAGTGCACCTGCCTTCCTCCACAGCATCTCCCCGTCGATTAAAAACCAACCCCGGTTCCAATGTTCTCGCAGCTGAAATGCTCAACTATTTATTTTATCAGCAACAAAATCTGGTTGCTTGTTCTCTGGGCTAATAAATCTTCAAAGCTACTTGACTAGGAGAGGGGAAAATGATATTGTAATTGAAAGAACGTAGGCACGGGAGACACATGCATACATCGTACACTAATGGTAACTAGCACTTCAACCCCGAATACCTAACAAAATTAAGTGAATACCCAAAATTGTAGTCATTTTATTTCTATCTTTCCATAGATTGGAGCTCAGATGTTGTTCCTCAACGGCGGCCTCCGCCACGACGCCGTTTTCCTCCGCCGCGGCTAAGAGCTGGACCGCACAGTTCCGCATCCTGTCCCGTCCGCGGCTAATGGAGGTCTGACTTCAGCGTGTTGGGGATAATGCCGAAGCCTGAGCGAAGGGATAGAACAAGACCGCGAAGGGTGATAACATATAAACGAAGGGTACCGGATACATAAAGGCAAGTGAGCTGTAGAGAGATGTAACGGAGTTGGCCAAGGACTATTTGTAAATATGATCCCTCTCCCTCTATAAATAGGGGGAAGAATCTCTGTAACAGCAACGGTTCTTCGGGCCACGAGCCATATTAACATTTAGTCTCCACTGATCGCTGTGATTTCTCTGCACCCTTCGTCCAACACCGCGGATGACAGGAGGGCTATACGACTCCGCAACTTCGCCAAAATTTGAGGGCTTCGCCTTCGCAACACGCTTCGTCCGGCACCACGGACAGCCAGGAGGCTTCGACCAAGCATAAACATCACAAAGACTTGTGCTGAGGGCTTCGCTTCCCCAACACAGCGGCCTTTAACGAATCATGATGAAGGTTTACTGAGCTCAATCTGGATGTGCATATTGCATATACCAATTAGGGTTGTCATTATCTAGCACCCATAATCCATCAAATAAGATTTAGATTTCTACTTGCATTACAAGGCAAGCATGGGAGATCAGGAGCGCACCATTCAACTATAGACTTGTTAGCATATTGGCATCATATTCTTATTAAATGATTGAATGAATCCCATATGCTAAAGTGCAAATAGCGTTCTGAGCGAGCGAAGACCACTTTGCACGCTTCACTAATCTTATTAGCCGATGGTCCTTGTTTCATCGCTCTTAATTTGACTAAATTCACATATATTAATCTTCAACTGTGGGAGGTAGAGGCTTATCAGGGCATTTTGGCCTCCGCGGCCTCAGCTATCACTACAAGATTATGTCATATTATGTACATAACGAAATTATGTTTTACTATTAACATTCAACCTTTTGTTGCCAGTAGAACCATTCAGTTTCACAACCGGAATAATCATAACTGTAACAATTTATTTTTATTATTAGATCGTTTAAAGTTTAACAGGGGAACATTTGTTTTCACTAGTCGAACATATGTAGACCTTAGTGCGGAATAAAACGAAGGCCTCCCAGCGATTTCAAGCTATAGCGTCGAATCGGCGGGTGCCGCGTTGCTTTGATCACGTGTGGCCGGTCCAGTTCGAGCCGCTTGTGCGGGACGATTTGCGTAGGGCGTGGCCAGGCTCTGCACGTTTTCATCAATGGTATCACGACTAGGGGTGAAAACAGATCGGATACGTGCGGATAGTGCTCGTCCCGTATTCTAACTTATATTTTTTCACTCGGATCGGAGTCGGAGTGGACACCACCGGATAATTATTTTTACATCCCATACCCTGTCCCATGTTCGGATTCGGAGTCGGACACGGATATCATCATATAGTTTGTAAAGATGAAAAATCAAAAGATAGAGAAGCAATTACAGCAATAAGAGACATATTAACCATTGATATACTACATGATCAAAATTATTTTCACTCTTATTTAAGCTAATATCTCGATTTTGCACCATATTGTTTGGTCTAAAATAGTTATAAACTTCCTCCGATCACGTGATATTCGGATTCGGGACGGATACGTCTCGCCCAGTATCCTATCCCGCTATTATTTTTCGGACTCAGATTCGGGCACGGATAGCATCAGATAATTATTTATGCATCCTATAGTCGCTTATATTAATTTTTTCCGGATTAGGCAGTCGGTCGATCGGATATTATCCGTCCCGTTTTCACCCCTAATCACGACGCGTGTCCCACGGGCTCCACCAGAGAGTAGCGTTTCCTCTACGCGCAAACCTTCCGCACGGGTCAGAGGTCGGCTTTGTTATATTCATTAGTGAATTTTTTTATTATTTAAACTTTTTGTAACTAATATTTTAAAAATAGACTGCTTGAACTTTTGTTTCCAAGATCTAGACCATTTGGTCACCCCAAGCTGATTGGAGTGACCGAGACTACAGTTACGCTAATCCGATTGGCGTGACCAACTTCCACATCAGCGTGAATTGTCATGTAGGATAGCCTGGGAAACAGGTTGACCAGCGAGTCACGCGGAAGTGTTTCGCGTGGCTGAACACGGAGTCACGCCGACCAAACCTTGTCTGCTGCATGGCAACAGAAGTTGCCTGTCGTGACCTTTGGATGGATCCTCGTTTTCCTTCTTCCTTGTAGCTCCCTGTGCGGTCTCTTCGTCTCGACATGGTCTAGAACGCGCACCACCCCTCAGGACCCTCACAGATTCACTGTACTCAGCATTTGATGTGACCATCGGTGCTTTTACTCAGCTGGCGCATAGGACAAATGGTATGGCCTTTGACATGAGAGGCAATGCATGCATGTGAGGGGCCATCCTGCCCGAGCCAGCAAAGCAGACGTGACCCATCAAATTCCCAGCAGTGCTAGACCTCTACTAGTAAAACTAGCTGCTCCAGGCTCCAGTAGCTCGGAAAAAAGTTACTATTAGTATTAGTATGCTTACAAAATTATAAGTTAAAATGCTTAATTTTTTTGTTAACACGGATTCACCACCACCCAACACTAGATGCAGGGCCTTGCCCGAACCAGTATAAATCTTTGTGTCTCTGTACCAATCATTGATCACCTACAGGCGCACGACTATATTATATTACCAGTACCAAAAACCGACAAAAAAAATTAAGGTTGAATCAAATTCATGTCATTAGAAAGTAATTCTTATTTTTTACTTTTAGACAACAAGTACGATCGTTCGTCATGTTAAAAAATTAAATATTAAAATAAATATGTCATAATAAAACAAGTTAGAAATAATAAAAGGAGTATATCGCAAGGACCTGCAGCTCGACACTGCTGTAATTTGGTCATTTTGGGCCCCACCATGTCCTGATGTCAGGAGTGGGATGATTCGGATGAGCTACAGGTTCGTTCTCCTAAGACTTCAACACGTGAAAACGCCCCGCTCCGATGGGCAGGTGCTCTCTCTGCATGTCGTCACCCTGATCGCTCTCCATTTCACTCTCTGTGGTCAGACGCAGATCGATTGAAGTTTAACAGGTTTTGTCCAAAAGCCAGGAGCTGGTCACGCTAAAGCGGTCGGCGCGACTGAAGTTTGAGTCACGCCCACCAGCATGGCGTGACCAAAATCCAACGTGGAGATTTATGCTGACGTGAAAGTTAGTCACGCCAATCTAATTGGCGTGACAGTAGTCTTGGTTACGTGATCAAATGGTCTAGATCTTAAAAATAAAAGTTTGAACAGTCTATTTTTAAAATATTAATTAAACAATTTTAAATAATAAAAAATTCTTTATGAGACCCATAGCGCTTTAATCTCCGCTTGCTGGCCCAAGAATCCACGGGCATTTCCCACTTTCGGCGTTAATTTCCCTCGCCAATCCCAACGAAAACAAAGAACCGGAACCCCAACGCTGCTGCTTCTGACACCCACGCCGCAGGATTCCAAGAACTCGCGCGTCGATCCGGCGAGCCCCTCAGCCCCTCGGTTAGTTCTCCCCTTCTCTCGATTGCTAATCTGTGCGAAATTCTCTTGCGGGCCCTTGTCTTCCTCTTGATCTTGGATGCCAATCTGTTTCGACTTTCGACTTTTGATGCGACGCCGTTCTTGATTTCTTACGCGAGCGCTCTGCCGAGTTCCTGATTCCAGGGTGCTCACGCCGCCCGTCGTTCCCGTGCAGGTAACCTGTTCGACGAAATGCCCCCGAAGGACGCGGCAGGGCAGAGCGCCTCCGGCGGCGGAGGCGGCCGCCTGAACGCCCTCTCGGACCTCATCCTCCTCCGGGTGCTGTGCCACCTCAAGGCGTGGGAGGCGGTGCGCACGTCCCTGCTCTCCAAGCGGTGGCGCGGCCTGTGGGCCTCCGTGCTGCGCCTCGACATCCGCCAGCCTTGCGGCTGCGGCGGGGAGTACGACGAGCGGCGGGAGGATGAGTTCGCCGCCTTCGTCAAGCATCTGCTCCTCCGCCGCCCCCCCTCTCATGCCGCTGCTGGACTCGCTTCGCCTCTGCTGGAGCCACCCAGCCGACGACGGAGAAGCCGACACCTGGGTTGCCTACGCAGTCCGGCACGGCGCCAAGGAGATCGAGCTCTCCGGTGCGCATCACGCTGACCACCCGTCGCCTAACTACCTGAGTTTCGTGCCTGCTGACGCCCCCATCCACATGCGCATCAACCTCAAGATTGTGAAGCTTATCCATGTCCGGCTGGATGACACCACCCTCAGGCAGCTCTGTTCTAGGTGCAGTTCTTTGGAAGAGCTAGAGCTCAAAGATTGTTCGGTTGAGGGCAAAGGAGATTCATTCCACCTCTCTGAAGTGCTTGAATATGATCAGCTGCAAATTTGTTGATGGCTTCAGGGTTGACTGCCCGCACCTTGTCTTGCTATGCTGCATCAGACCTTTCGGATATATTCCAAGGATCCTGAACATGCGACACCTAGTCACAGCGACTATCGTGCTCGATGACCTTTGCTTGCACAATGATTGTGAATGGCCGCAGAAAGAGGATCAAAAGTATGAATTTGCTAATCGTGGTGATTTTTTTGGGCATGCTGGCTCTGAGGATACTGATGACAACGATATTACACATTCTACCTCTGAGAAATCTGATGATAACAATCACAATGAGTCTGACCGTACTGTGTGCTACAGTGACATTGCAGATGAGCATAAAAGGAAACGGCCCAAGTATTTGATTGATGGCAATAATCACAGTGCTGCTGGCCCCAGTGATCACTGGAGTGAAAATTCTAAGCTTGGGGGTAGTGGTATGCTCTGCAGCCTCTCAAATGTTAAAACAATGGATCTGTTTGCTCATCCAGGAGAGGTAAAATCACCTTGCTGATACTACTGACTTATCATTTTTATATGCATTTCTTCACTGTGGATGATTATGCTCTAAACAGTTGTGGCTATGTATGAGAAGGAGCTAATAGAATACTTAGAACATCTGCTTCAACTAATTTAGTATGCACAGGGACTTTTGAGTTTTTTAGATGCAAATATTTTCTTAATCAATATGCCCTGATATGTTTGGAATAGTGGTATTCCTGGATGTATATATAAGATATATAGTGCACTGTCCTCGACTCAATCAGAAACTTTTCAGTGCCTGTGTCTTATTTTTATGATTGGAGATATAGAGAAGTTCCCCACTAATTATTCAGTGGCTTATCGGATAAATGCAGTTCAGACTATTGCAGTTAGCTTTCTTGCAGTTTCTAAAACCTTTTAACCTTCCCCTGAATAAAAAAACCCTGTTAATCTTGTTAGTACCATCAATCCAGTTCAATTGCTACTATGGGTGTGTTTGGTTACCTGGTCAAGCTTAGCCTTGCATAGAATCCTATCCAGGCTAGCTCAAACCAGGCTAGCTCAATGCAGGAATCAAAAACATGCACATGTTTGGTTGCCTGGATAAGCGACTTATGGCTAGAGCAAGCTTGTGTTTGGTTGGTTGCATTAGCTGAGTGAGATCACCCTGCATATGATGTGGTGAGTGTTAAACTCTTTCACCTCCCACTCCTACCTCTCCTGTTATTTTTGTTTGGCTATTGTACGCTGATAATCAATTGCTAATTTACTGGATCTTGAGCGCAAGCCAGGGCCTTGCTCTCGGCTATTGTACGCCCATAATCAACTTGCCAACTCACGACTCACGAGATCTTTGGCACAAGCCATGAAATCAGTTTTTTTTCGATAAAAGCCATGAAATCAGTTGACATTCTTGATGCAGGACTTGCACCTTACAAGAACATCAGCTAACACCTAAACTATTTTTTCTTTTTGCGATTAACAACTAAAGTAATTGCTTCAAATGGATCTGAGCAACTTCAGCAATGCCTTCGCCTTGGCATTCGCCATGGCCACGCCGCCATCACCTCCACCACCAGCGAGCAAGAAGCCAAGCGTGCTCGCGTGCGATGCGCTGGGCGAATGCGGGCCGAGGGTGCTCGCGGTGCAGTCAGACATGTGTGCGCGCGACATGCTGGGCAAGTGCACTCTCCGGCGGCGACTCTGGGTGAGGGCGGCGTGGCTGGCCGGGCTTGCGCGCGGCGCGCTCGGGCGGTGATTCTGGGTGAGTGCGTGCCGAGGGAGCTCGCGGCTGGAGGATTAGACAAGAGTAGCGGCTGCTCGGTGAGCTCGGCGAGGGAGGGAGGAGTTGGTGGCGAGGAGGCGCGTGCGCGCCGCCGAAGAAGGGCATGAGCTAGATGTAGCCGCGGATGGCGGTGCCCGGTGCGAGCTTCGCGGAGCCAAACCAGACGGCGAGGTGGCGCGCGATGGTGGCCCCATCGTGTCGCCAGAGATGAAGATCCGGTTGAAATCCGCAGCCTCGGCGAGCCAGGGGTCGCCGCCTTCATGGGTTTGTGCGGCGAGCCACAGGACCGTGGCGGCGCCATCGTTGATGGCGGCAGGGAGGCGGTCTCGGGGGCGAGGTGGTAGTCCGGGGCGACGACGACGGAGAGGTCGCCGACCACGCGCAGCACGGAGAGGTCGTAGACCTCGAGCGGGATGGGGGCCGGCACGAATGGGGTGTAGGAGAGATTCAGCTCTCGGAGCGTGGAGGTCGGCGAACGCGTCGGGGAGCGGGTCGACGAGCACGGCGGGGAAGAAACCGGCGGGTCAGGCAGCGGTGAGAGCGAGGCGATAAAGTATGGGGAGGTGATGCTACTGTCTTTTGCGGGCCACCAACTCTAGCACAAGCCTGGCTAGTGGGAAACGGTCGATCTGAGCGTTTCCATGTGGCCAGGCCAAAAGCCTCTTTTGCATAACTAGAGCCAGGTTGCTTTTGTATCTAGGCAACCAAACATGTAAAAAGTAAAGATGCTGCATAGCATAAGCCTGGCTAGGCCTATATACGAGAACCAAACACACCCTATGTGTTGTATCCTAGAGAACATAATTTAGCGGTGTAAGCGTTGGTTATCCAAAATATCGTGTTGGATATCCAAAAATATCTTCATATCTTCTCTCCTGTTACTTAACTTTGGACCTGAAATCTAAAGAGACTGATGTTAGCTTGTCTGTTGTTTTTTACATGAACATTATTTTTTTAGTTTCTCCAGATGATTATCGTTTTCATGGTATCACATCAGACAGATTTTTCACTCCAGGAAAATAGTGGCAAGATGTGTTAAACACGTTTGAGTGAAAAAGAAAAACTGGTCAAGTTCCCATCAAGAGATATATAAGGTCACCACTATGCATTCTTCATTTCAGTAGTACAGATCTGCTGATTTATGACGAAATTACTGTAGATCTGTCACTATTTTGGGGGTTTTCCCCGTTTTCGGCCAACTTTTATGGCGTTTCAGCGTTTCGTCACTAAAAATGCCAAAACAGACCCGTTTGGTGACGAAAAGGTGTCACAGTTGCCATTCGGGCCCACGGGTCGGTCGTTTATGACTAAAACTAAGCGTCACTATTCATTCCAGGATTTCGCCCGCTCGCATCCTAGTCAGCACATGGTGGACCCACTTATTCGTCGCCGGAGAGGGGATTTCACCCGCCCGCATCCTAGTCAGCACTCGGTAGACCCACATATTCGTCGCCGGAGGGGGGATTTCACCCGCCCGCATCCTAGTCAGCACATGGTGGACCCACATATTCGTCACCGGAGGGGGGATTTCGCCCATCCGCATCCTAGTCAGCATGTTGTGGACCCACACGTCAGTCAAAACTCGTCTTTTGCTACAGAATTTCCCGCACACGCATCCCAGTCAGCATTATGTGGACACACACGTCAGACACTGTTCGTCATTAAAATAGGGAAATATGCCAATAGGCATCCTAGTCAGTGCCAACCTACACGCATCCCAGTCAGCATATTGTGGCCCCACACGTCAGGCAGTATTCGTCATTAAATTGTGCCCACGCATATCCTAATCAGCACAAGACGGACCCACACGCACCCCAGTCAACATAGTGGACCCACACGTCAGAAACTATTCGTCATTAAAATGGGAAATATGCCCACAGGCATCCTAGTCAGCACATGGCGGACCCACACGCATCCCAGTCAGCATATTGTGGCCCCACACGTCAGGCAATATTCGTCATTAAATTGTGCCCACGCATATCCTAACAAGCACATAGCGGACCCACATGCATCCTTGTCAGAACATCGGGACCCACACGTCAGGCAGTTTTCGTCATTAACTTTTGTTTTAGAACTCAGTTTTCCGCATCATGCCTGACGTGTGTGAAAGTGCATCTAGGCCCCTAATTATTGTTTTGTGTGATTGACGTCAAAACAATCCAAAAGGACTAATGTCGCAATTGAAGATGTGTTCAGCTAGGTCTCAAGAAGGAGAATGAGACATGTCAAATGAAGTGCTACATTGAAAATATTCAAAGAAAATTGGCAACATACACTCAATGGGCGTTATTGGCACCGTTTTAATTTTAATTGAGTGTAGGAATGCCGTACTATCAAGAGGGGTGCAAATCATTGATCCACAGATGCCATAGGACCTTTTGGGTGATACCAAATTTCTTAGAAATCAGTTTGAGTGAGTGGTGGTTTTTGACCAAACCGTGCAGGCTCACCGGACTGTCCGGCACTCTACCGGACTGTCCGGTGGAGACAGTCTTCGCCAAGACCAAGTCCCAGGCCGGACTATCCGGCAACCTGCCGGATTGTCCGGCAAGCCCTAACTTCGCCAGAACCAAGTACCTACCGGAGTGTCCGGCAGTTTACCGGATACTCCGGCCAGTTCATTTCCTGAGCATAACGGTTCGTTTTTGGGGACTCCATATATATACCCCCTCACCCCCAACGGTCACTCTCTCTTGCCCACTTGCTAGAACACGACCCAAGGCTCAAACTCTCCCTCTCCACTCTCTCCCAAGGCAAAGATTCGTGAGATCCATCCTAGAGAGTGTGTGAGAGTCAAGATTCGAGTTCCTAGCATCCATTCCACTCTAGAGCATCTTGTGGCATCCTCATCTTGGTGATTTGCACTTGTTACTCTTGGAGCTTGGCTCCTAGACGGCTAGAGGTTGCCCGGAAGCTCCCAATTCGTGTGGTGAAGCTCCGGGAAGTTTGTATTGCCCTCCTCGCAAGAGGAATTGATAGTGAGCAACTCGAGCTTGATCTTTGTGATCGCTTGAGTGAGGAAAAGAGTTGAAAGAGACTCGGTCCTTTGTGGACTCCTCAACGGAGACGTAGGGCACTTTGTGGGCCTGAACTTCGGGAACAAATCGTGTGTCACTTGTGCTTGATTCATTTGTTCTTGTTGTTCTTACTTGTTCTTGTTGCTTTCCTATATATATATCACTAATTTGCTTCGATCTACTTGTGTACTTGTTTACTTCCGCATATATTGTGTAGATTCACTTCAGAGCATCTATACAAGTCTTTTGATTCAAGTAGAATTGCTAGAAACTCTGTAGATTTCAAATTCCGCAGATTTATTCACTGAACCGGACTGTCCGGTAGAGTACCGGATACTCCGGTGGTTCCAGGTCCGGAGTATCCGGCAGTGTACCGGACTATCCGGCAGGACTGACAGTTTGATTAAGTCTTAATTGCAGAAGTTTTTAGAATTGCCTATTCACCCCCCCCCCCCCCCTCTAGGCAACTTTCAGTGTGGACCCAATAAATTCCGTACCGAACAGCTCACGTACCTCCTATACAAAAAAAAGGGTGGGGAGGAATGCAGCCCATGTACAGTATCCTATATTCGGCCGGAAACATTTGGGCGGGCCGCCGCTCTGCAGCGATGATTGGACCCGTAATTTGTCCGGTGTGTCATAGGATTGGCCCTGGTTTCTTTCCCATCTCTGTAGGTCGGTCGGTGCGGTGCTCGTTCGCTCCGCCTCTCATCCGCGCCGCCACCGCACCGGCTGGCCTCACCCTCACCACTTTGTCTCTCCTCCGGTCGCCGTAACCCAGACACTAGAGAATAGAGATTCACCGCCGCCGTCCTCTGCAGATTCGAGACCCCAGCCACAAGACGCTAGTTCTAGCGTTTCGCTGCCACGTTTTCGCAAATCCGAGGTCTGCTGCCGGCGATCTACGCTGGGTGGTTCCCCCATCGTCCACTTCATCTTCTGCAGTGGTGAGACACCATGTTTTTTTTTCCTTTTTCGAGCAATACGTACCCTAAGTTTTTATTCGCCAGTATTCGTAGAAATCTTAGACAAACATCTTATGTGATTAGTTGCTCACGCTCCGCCACTGCTTCCGTGCAATTCAGTGACAGATGGGTCGTACCAAGAAACTACGCTCGCTGCCAGGACGGGGTGCTGCTGCCCTTGTTGGGAACAATCAGCGATCAGGGATGATGCCTGTGGTCAGTTATGCCCAGACATCTGGTCCCTAGACAAGGCAAAGAGGCAGATCTATGAACAAGAGGCCTCGAACGACGCTGCCTCCGGAGGGTTATAGCAAGAAGCGGCATCGCTTTACTGAGCGTACTTTGGGTCCCGACGGTGAGGAGAACACCGAACAAGAAGAACAACCCCCAGCTGAAGATGAGCTGTTGATGGATCTGAGGGGCTCTAGCAGTAGGAATATCAGAAGGTTACGCGATGTACCAGAAGATGATTGGTTTCGAGGAGACACTGGTGTTTTGACTATTACTCAGAAGAGTTTGATGCACTCCTGGAATCTGTTGAAAGTCAGGCTGTTTGAACACAGGACACTGGACTGGGCTGTTCTGAAAGAGCCTCGGGGGGTGCCAACATCTCTGCATACTTTGAAAGATTCAAGGGATTGAGTGATTTAGTTTCACAGCATAGCAGATATGTCGAGGAATGGGTCCAAGTTTTCTATGCTACACTTTGGGTTCCTATTGACCGAAGTTTTATCTCATTCATATTTGAAAATCAAAGATGCACAATCACAAGAGAGGAGCTAGCTGGCCTTCTCGGAGTTGATCTTCACCCCGGAAGGTGTCTACATAACTTGTGTATGGAGATGCACGCCCACCTCGCCGTGCTTTGGTTGGTGCCAACTTCCCTGCAGACGAGGAGGTGATTATACCTTTTGGTGACAGCCTGACAGTTGGAACATCGTACCGCATGCCTGCCTTGCTTAACTCAGAGGCGAAGGTGGTTCACAGGGCACTGAGGAGGACCTTGTTACCACGGATCCCCAATGATGAGACCATCACTTGTCTTCAGCAATGTCTTCTGCTTTGCATCGAGACTGGTCCAGCGTTCGACATTGTGGACTTTTTACTTTCTGAGATTGAGGATGTCATCTTTGATGGGATGTTCTTGTCCCTAAAGCTGCCGTACGCTCACTTCATCTCGTTCATTCTAAGTCAGATGAGGAAGCGACAGTACCAAGAGAAGTACAAAATTTCATCGTCAGCTTTCCCCCTGTACAGGCCGGCTTCACTGAGAGGCAGACGCCGTTTCCAGAGGGACATGATTCAAGCCATTGACATGCCCCCAACAGCTGATCAGTGTGCTGGAAGTAGTCAGCCTGGACTCCAAGTTGAACTGTCAAATCCAAACCAAGAGACTGTGTTGGATGTTGCGAGTGAAAGCGATGACGACGACATTCATTCAAATGTTCATGAACCAGTGACATCGCCTACAGTCAAGCTAGACGCTGATAGCGTGAGAATGAGGGTGGCAGGCCAGAAAAAGCTGGTGCAACTGGTTCGACAACAAAAGGAAGCAGACAGGGGTTTGGTTGAGCACTGGATGATTAGGTTTGAGCAGCTTAATAGGATGCATGAGCGTAACAAGAAGATAATGGCAGAGATAAAGAGGTGGCAGGAAAACCAAAATCATTTTACTCAAACTGCGGTCCAAGCCCTTCGACCCGCACTCGCAAATATTCCGTGCCTCGACCTTCTAGCGGTGGCGGTGGAGGTGGGAAATGGCCACAGTATCCCCGATACAACTCATGTTGTGCACACATCAGATCGTGGTGTTTCTTCTTCAAAGGTGGTCAAAACAGCACCTGTTGATAAGGGTACCGCTACTACTCCTGCGGCAAAGGCCCCCACTTCTCCCAACGGAACTCCGTCCCCTGCGCATTCTTCTCCAGATCAGAAAGCCCAGCACGACATTGTCTCCCAGGTCGAGAATTCATGCTCTTCTGCAGATAGGAAAGACAAGCAAGAACCCGGCTCCAAGGTACAGGTACAGTCTTCTCATTCATCTTCAAGTAACAACGAGACCGAAACTGACACCGACACCTACAACTCCAAGGTGGCTGCCGCGACAACTACTTCTGCCAAGGATGACCGAGAGGTATATTGACTCGGAGAGAAGAAACTGGAGAGAGACATTGGTCGTACGACGTATATTCCTTTCTTGTTCGGACATGTGAGGTTTTAATTTGTGGACAGAGTTTTTTTTATTTTTTTCTCGAGTGCAGAAAAATTTTTATTCCCAAGGTTTTAACTTGCTTGGGACAAAAGACTGTTGTTGTTGATGTTGTTGACAAAGTTATTGTAATTTTCTTAGAAAATTGTATTGGACAAGGTAATTGTATCGTTATAGACAAAGTAATAATGCATTGGATTGGATTGTAATGTTTAGCTCTGCTCAGATGATAGAACGGGCATGCGAGAACGAAGGCAACGGCAATCCTAGAGCACCGGACGATCCGTTGAAGCAACTGTCCACATTTGTTATTCGAAACACAATCCCCTGTTCAACATCTTCAATCACCGGACGATCCTATGTTCTAAATGCTCCATCACCGGACGATCCTCTGTTCTAAATGCTCGAACATCGGACGATCTAATCAACAGTCTCCAGTTTCAACTCGTGCTACCAAATCTCGAACGAGATCGAGGAAAATGTTTAGCGAGTATAATCCGCCAAGGTCAATAATGACAACGTTAGATGCAAGTTACGAGTAATAAGACGAAATTCATGCATCAGATGACATTGTTTCGGAAGTTGGTTCAGACGAAGCTAGCAATTATTACAAAATGCACATCCTTCTGCAGATGAGTCCAGCAAATACACAACATGGAATCCTAATAAAACAGTATATCCTTTTCTAATCGACCCGGTCATCAATGTTGCTAGAAGGCCACCCGATGAAGTACGGATATTTAGAAGTATGAGTAGTATTCCTGAAGAGCTTCTACAGCTTCATTGTATCCAGGCGCATGGATAGGAACAAGTGAGGTTCTCCACAGCCACCAGAATACAATGCATCAAAAAACATGTTTTCTTGAGTGATTCCATGAAAATAGAACTCAGTAACAATATGATCATCCTCGTCATCCCTGTCTTTTGGTAACAGCTCCCTGAGTTGATCTGCCAGGTTAACGGAATTTCTCAGCACCCACCGTTCAACCCCATTGGGATCACTTCTGCGCACGAACACTACAAGGTATGGTCCCCGTGACGCAACAATGCAAGGTTTTCCGTCCTCTACTTCTCCGAAACCATAACAAACTGGATTATGAGAGGGGGAGCAAAATCTGGCGATCGCAGTTCTCCCGGGAGCCGAATAGTGGAGAATTCCAGTGATGCTTTATCGAGTACCACTAGAGAGTTGCTTTCAACGTCACCCCAGTACAGGGACCGGTTGCCGATCGAGCCAAGGTCCAGAAACGGCAGCCAACCAATCTGGGCCACTTGTTGCCAAGGTTTAACTGACCAGTTCATTTCAGTCGATGAGAAGACCACAGTTCGTACTCTAGTCCCAAGGTCCTGAACCAGAAGTACTATGACACGGAAGGAGTTTGGGTTCTCATCCGAGCGGACCAAACGGGGAGCGTACTGCGTCGCAAACTGATCTTCGAGCGCAGTATCCTCACGGTCATAAAAAAAATAAGATAACCAACTCGTCATTGGGTTGTACACCACGAGCTTCCCCTCTAATGGATCCATCAGAAGTAGTAATCCGTCGATGCAGTCACAGATATCCCATCAGACAGATTCACTACTGGAGTTGAGCACTTTGGTGAGGAAGAAATCCCCTTTTTCAACAATGGCGTTGATCTTCGGGTCACAATCCCTAGTGATGGTGAAAGAGGGAAACGTAGGGACAGTGCTCTCCTGGGGGGATTCGTTGCTGAAACAGCCGAGGAGTGGCGGCGCTGAGTGCAGGCTACAAAACTGACGGCGAAACTTCGGCGAATACAGCCGCTCTCGCCAGGCCTTTTTTCGCGTACATGGCGTTTAGAAGCGTCTTGTGGCAGGGGATTCGGGCGAGAATCGATACCTTCAGGTCGTCGCCCAGTGACCTGGAAGCAATCTCCATCACCGACGATGATCCCTGCTTGTTACTCCCCTCTATTTTTTGTAGGACTCCTCTGCTCAGGGTCGCGGAGGAAAGAAAGTCAAGTTGGAGAAGGGGGGCGAAAATCTCGCGATGCAAGCTTAGGCGCAGTAAATTTTTACTTCTTTACCCAATGGGAGTTTCATATCCTTTAAATGAGGTGCCATGTCATCATTTTTGATGATGTGGCAAGCAATTGAAGAGGAGAGAGATGAGAGAGGTTTCATTTCGTCTAGATGAAATTATGAGTACACTTGACAGCGCTCAACGGATCAATCTGTGTGTTTTGACCATGTGCAGTGCTGCACGTCTGTGTTACCTTGCCTTGTTCCGGTGAGATATATTTGTGAGCAGCAGATTTTCCTGTGGGTGTACCTTTCCGGTTACTACTTACTAGTACTAGTTTTGCAAGCTGTGCAAAGCTCTCTCCTAAGTACGTAGTACTACATTGAGAAAGTATGTAGTTCGACAATTCATACTTGTATTTCCAGAACGATGCTAATTTTGCGACGGCGTGATGCTGGTCACCGCCTGCAGTGCTCGAACACCGACTGTTCCTTGTTTGAAGCTGTTCCAAGCCAATTCAGGGGATGTTCCGGTGTATGGCGTAATAATTCAGGGGATGTTCTGGTGTTTGAGATAGCGAGTATTCACCTCTGCCCTTCGTTTAAGCTTGTGCTATAAGAGTGCATTTGGATGGGAGAATAACTTCAGATTATTACCTGAATCAGTTGAATCAGTTACAAACAGTCAAAATCGGAGAAAAGTTTCACAAAATAAACTGGGTGCGTTTGGTATAACTACAAATAGACCGAGAATCAAAAAAGTTTCAGATTCAATCCAGAAGCGTTTCACAACCTAAAACAGAAGAATCACTCAAAACGTTTGGCCATTGGCCCAGATTCTGTTAAACGTCGCAAAGTGAACTATTTTTATGGATTCTCATTCGTTGTACACTAGTACTTGGCTCAACATTCATCCGTTGTATTCCATGTCAAATCAGGGGATGTTCCGGTGTTTGAGATAGCGGGTCTTCCCCTCTGTTGTTAGAGTTTGAACACCTGACGATCCGTTGCGAGAATGCAGGCATAGGACAATCCTCTCTGCTAAAATTTCGATTGTTTCATCTCGTGCTATCAAACCTTGAACGATGTCGAAGAAAATTGTTAGCAAGGACATTCCAGTTCCAGTATGCTGAGGTCAATAACGAGAACTTGCGCACAATCAGAATCGAACGGTCACGCACCAGACGACTCTCTCTCTCTCCCCCCCCCCCCCCCCCCCCCCCCCCCCCCCCCCCTCATTTAGACCAGTTTTTGCAATATGCGCCATAGTTTGTACACGTGGTACCTACATTGGCTAACTATGGTCACGATTGCATTTCTTGTCCACACACTTTTGCTCTTGTGATTCAAGGGGTAGCGCGCGCTGAACAAAACTGTGGACCATTGCAGCAACGGACCGTCTGGTGTAGAACACCTACAACACAGGATAGTCTGTTGCCTGCTGCGTTTTCGCTTCAGATGGAGGTGTCATGCAGCTTACCGCAACTATAAAGGTCCACCCAGACGCTGCAGTATCCACAAACTAGGAAATCATACCCTTCACAGCCCCGCGAACAATCCCTACTCCTCAATTCATGGGTCTACCTCACTCTTCACAGCCGCCGGCCAATCCTTGGTTAGGTCGCTGCAAACTTCTCGTACGGAGAAGAGACACACACAGGCGAAATGGCCACCACCAAATCACTCAATGTGGATTTCTGGATATCTCGTAGGGATGGAATATCTGAAAGATTGGAGGCTTCACGCCTCATTTTGTTTGGTTTGAACTGTCCATGTTGGAAAGTTCAGACCAACAAATTGGAGTAGAGAGTCGCTCTTTCTCTTCCCTGAGCCGGTGGACGTCGGTTCCCCCGCTTCCTCGAGTCCGAGTTGGAATGCAAGCAGCTTCTTGAGCAACCTCGCTTCCCCGCTTCCATGTCTGTTCTGAGCGGCATGCGGAGGACCTCGTGCATGTCGCGTGCGGTGATGGAGACCTGCACTCCATGAAGGGGTGGTGGACCTCGCCGAAGCGAGGCGGGTCGAGGAGGACGTCTTCTCCAATCTCGAGTTCTAGCTAGAGTTTAATGAATCGTCCTTGATTTATTCGTTACAATGGTTGTACATCAAATAGATTTGTATGTTGTACCTTGAGCATTTATATGTAACTACAATATCGAATTTAGAGAGTTGTATCAGACATTCCTGTGTTCACCACTAAAAACAACAGATGTTCCTGTGATTTATGCAACGGTAGTTCTGATATCCACATGAGCAAAACAATATTTGTTAGATATGCCCACAAACTTGTGGAGCCGTTGAGATCGGAGTTGTGCACGACGTTGGGCGTGTGGAAAAGCCCGTGAATTGATTTGACGGGGGAGCTGCTCAGTGGTCGCGTTGATCGATCAGTATCAACGCAACATCGGATGAAGCGGTGATCTCACCGGATGAAGCGGTGACCGACCACTGAGCAGCTCACCGATGAAGTCAATTCAAGGGCTTCTGCACGCCCAACGCCATGCACGCCTCGTCTCCTGCCACTCCGCAGTCCGCACTAGTGATACTGACCGACCACTGAGCAGCTCCCCGGTTAAATCAATTCACGGGCTTTTTCTCACCGGAAATCACTCCTTTCTATGTGTGAAAGTTGTGACCTATAGCAGCTTGAGCAATTCATGGGACGATGCATTTCTTACTGGATGATGCGTTAGTGCTCACCCGCCACTGGGCGGCTCATCGGTCCAATCATTTCACAGGCTTTTTCTCACCGGATGATCCGTTGTGTTGATTATTTAATCGAAGAAATATACTGTGAAGACTGCGGCTTCTACCATGTTCGCGGCCATTGGATCCTCTACATCACGCCCCAACTCGAGCAATCCTTATTCTTCCCCCAGGCCTATAAAATTTCGGCAAAGCGTGAGAGGTTCTCCAGTCTGATAACCTTCCTTCTTCCACATCGGCCTCCTCTGCTAGCGTAGTGCTGTCTACTTCCATCTCCATGGGGGACCCGCTTAGGCTGCCATGGCCAAACTTCTCCACATCCTGGCTATCACCAGGTGACTCAGAGTGGATTTCCGGAGTTCTCGTACACGGTTGCATTGCAGATTTCCGGAGATCTCGTATGAGATCTTGTATAATTTCTTGCAACTGCCTTCCTCTTCATGACCTCCTGTAGTTGGTTGTACCTTCTTCTTCCTCCAGATGCTGACGAGGAGGCGGCATTTATATTGCCCATCATCGTAGTGAATGATGTCGTCATTGGCTCCCGAGGAAGGAGATTATATTTTTCTCTTTTTCTTCTTAGGGTATCCTAATCCCTAAACCCTAAACCCTAAAATCTTTTGATGAGTACTGTTTGCACTGTTAAATCTGGTTGTGCTCCAAATTTTATTATTTATTTTCTGAGATGATACTCTTGTCATCATAGTCATAGGGACTGTTAAATCTGTTTATGCTAGTCTTGTAGCTTGCCTTGTAATCTTTTCATATAATGAAAGTATTCATATATTTGTTTATGAGATGAAACTCTTGTCATCATAGTCATAGGGACTGTTAAATCTGTTTATGCTAGTCTTGTAGCTTGCCTGGTAATCTTTTCATATAATGAAAGTATTCATATATTCGGAGTCGACGCGTTTTAAAAAAGAAACTAATGTTGTGGCTTCCTTCGTATTTCGTGTGAACGGACTATCTGGTCAGATACATTTCGAGAGAATTCTAATGCGGCAACAACCATCAAGGATGGTAAGCTCGCGCATCAATGTTGCCACCGTATAACCCGACGCATCCAGAGATATATAAAGATAAAGTAACCAAACTGGTGAACATGCATTGATCTGGTGAGACACATTTCCTTTCAACGGGCTATCTGGTGAACCTGCATCGATCCGCGCTGGTATATTTTCCTTTCAACGGACTATCTGGTGGATAGTAACGAGGACCCGCGTTTATCCGTTTTCGCCGCAATAATTTTCCACCAGATACGTTCCCATATTTTCCTCGTTGATAGTAACGAGGAGCCGCGTTTTTCCCTTTTCTCCGCAGTAATTTTCGGCATAATTTTCTCCCGGAAGCAACCGCGCCCCATCATATATATCGCAACGCTCGCGCCCCTTTTTCCTAGGTCGACGACGCGTCGCCATCTTCTCTTTGAGACATCTCGCATCCTTATTCATTGGATCACATGGACGGGAAGAGGAAGGAGATGTTGGAGGACAAGGCCGCCGGCAAGCGTCCAAAGCTCGACGATTGCGAGGCAGCAGATGCGGCGCTTGAGGCTGCGATACGCGCATCCATCGAGGATGATAAGCTCGCGCATCAAGAGCCCCTATCATTTCATTTGATGCGAGAATTTCTTTTTAATACCGATCTAAGGATGTTTGGTTTTAACATGTACTACTACTATCTGTTTCTCCATCTAGGTCTATCATTGGTGCTGGAGCCCATCGCATTCGAGCTCGGTGTGGTGTTCGATACTATCCACGTGGACGAGGAGCGTGTTCTGACCGAGATGAAGGTGGGAACGAACGGCCTCGAGATGATCGACAACAAAGACACCCGGGCACTCTTGGGGCGGGTCCGTGGCCAGGCCAGATGGCTTAGCCGCGAGATCAAAGGCGTCGTGCACAACGCTGCTAAAACCGTCACCGCCGAAGTCCTGGCTCGGGTCAAGGACCATCACCCCGACGTTGATCTGGACGAGGGAACGAGGGAGCCGGCCGAAAACGGCGTCGACGATAAAACAAATAGCATCGCTGCCGAGCTCGCCAAGGAACTTGGATGGCCTGCTCCTGCCAAGGTTGGATCCTGAAGATCACGAACCGGCCGGCAACAATCGTCGCCGGCCTCTTTTATTGTTTACCACGTTAATTGTTTGTTTTATAATTTATGTAAGACGATTCGCTCAACTATACATCCGATTGGCTCCCATAGTAACGCACGGGTATTCTAAATAACGTGGTAAAGTCTGTGGACAAGAAATGCAACCGTGACAAATTAGTTAGCCAATGTGAAGGGACGGATAGTCAACCGAAAGTGACGAACCTGCCCAAAATCTGGGGCAGAGTTCCCCTGACGTGAGCCGGGGTCACTGACCCGTGGGCCCAGACCAAATTTTAGCCGCCCGCTCAAACTGGCTACTGGGCAGCGCGCGCTGGGCTTTCGAATTTCGTTCGCGGATGGGCGAAACGAGGAAATGTCAGTTTTGTGCCTGTCCTCCCGAACGCTTTCGTGTCTCCGCGAAGGGTATTTTGGGAAAGTACTTCGAGCAACTCCTAAAATATCCCCATCCTTCTCCTCAACAGAGCCATCCCCCAGTTCAAAAAAATAAAAAATATATATAAACAGAGCCATCCCCAATCCCCATCTCTTCTTCTCGTCGCACCATTGCTGCGATCCCCAATCCTTCTCCGTCTCGTTCGCCGCTCCGTACTCCCTGGTCGCCCATTCCTGACTCTCCTCGCCGATTCTCCCGGCCCTCTTCTTCCCGGAGCGGAACCACCAATGGCCGGTTGTCCTCGTCAGACTCCGACGACACCAGTGCGGAATGCGGGACTGAAGTGGAAGCATGAAGGTACTTGTTTTCCTTGTTTCGTAGCACTTGATACTCGTTTAGGTTGTCTGTAATTGTTTGTTTGATGCGGTGATTGCCGGTCCTCTTTGCTCTTTTTTTTTTAACTATGTTCGGTTGGTCTATTCACGTGCCGTGCCATGCTGAGTTCACGAGTATGTAGCTTGGGTCTGCTTAGGTCTTTTTGTTGAGCTACAGATCTAGAAAAATCTACGGATCTGGAGTGGGGAATGAGTTCAAGGTCTGTGGTTGCCTGATATCGTCACTTTGACGTTGTTTTTGACTTAAAACGTAGGTTAAATGCTGAGTTCATAAGTATGTAGCTTGGGTCCGTTTTGTTGAGGTGCAGATCCAGAAAAATCTACGGATCTGGAGCTGGGAATGGGTTCAAGGTCTGTGGTTTCCTGATATCGTCACTTTGATGTTGTTTTTGACTTAAAACGTAGGTTAAGTTACTTCATTGTAATAACATATATTCTTTAAGCTACAATCAAACATGATGTGTGCCAAATGTGGCATGTTTCCGACCTATCGAGGAGGCAAGCAGCCTGGCATTTCCATTACATTAACTGCATCTGTACCTTTCTCATTCGAATCCTGGAACCGTGATGATTATGCTTCTGAATGTATTCATCAAAGTGCACTGCAACCCGAAGTAATCTGTATTAACTTGAGTGTTATTTAAAGCTTATTGCACACAAGAGTACAGCTACATACTTTGATAATTACATTCATTTGACTTCACTTTCTATATGCATGTGAAAGGAACAACAATCAAAGGCGACCTACCAGCGGGAGACCTATTGGAGATGCGGTCAAGCCCGTTCTAGAAGGTATCACAACGTCAAATTTCCTCAATTTTATATTTTGTGAACACTGTTAATCTGATTTGGCTTATTTTCTTTCTATGTAAAGCATACTGTATCAGATAACCTCATCTTACCATAATGCACCATGTGCAGTAAAAGCGTGTGACAATACAACATAAGAGTGAGGGGGTCGAATCAGCAGGGTCTCAGTGCTACATCTCTATGGTAAGAAGCTAAAGGAACAATGCCTCAGATAACCAATCACGAAATCTTCATTTCGTTTGTTGTTGCAAGCTTACCCTTTACTTTTTTGTCCACATCTTTCCAGAAGAAAGAGATGCAGCGGGCTGCGGAGTTGACCGGATCTGACATTTTTGATGATAGCCAGACACCTTTTGTCTTGTCCCATTTTATCTCATCTTGCACGTTGGGTACACTTCAGGCAATCTTAGTACATGATGGAAATCTGAGTTGACGCTCTTTATTTGCCAGGATGATGTCGACCACGAAGCTGTTCCTCAAGTTGTGCAATCTGGTACAGTTGTTGAAGTTGTAGGCATAAAGTCACCCTCCAAGGAGTGCTCCAACCGTTTACAAGAGCTTCAGGCTGAAGTTCTGACAACTAAAGAAGGCCACAAAGCGCTTCGACGACTGATAGATAAGCAGCAGCAAGAGTTGGCAACGTTGAAGAAGGAGGCACAAGAAGCAGGTGCAGCAATGAAATCTCAGTCTGATGAGATTAATTGTTTGAAGAAGCAAACTAAAGCTGACAATATCCACCTGGAGGAACTGCTGAAGCTCCATCACTTGCCGCGTCCTGGGTAAACTGTACACTGAAATCTTAAGTATATACTCTCCTTACCCTTTGGTCGTGCAATGAATGTAGTTTTGTTTGTTAGTTGTTATTTCGGATTATGCCTCGCGGCACATGTTTATGAACCGTCAAGAAGAAGCTTGTATCTATATTCTGTCATTCCTGTTCTGTCATCCGTGTAAATTCTATTCTAATTTAAATGTGTTTGGGATCGTAATTGGACAAAGAAATGGGCCAGCAAATGGGAACCTAGTCCAGCTACTGTATGAACGGAAACCAATTACGTCTATGGGCTATAAACACGACGACCCAATAATACGCTGGGCTTCTTTCGGGCTCTTTTTGGACCGTGCAACAATCTGTGACGAAATGCCCACGAACAAACAGTAACAAGACGGCCCACTTTGTGGTGGGACCCACCTTCGTTATTGGCCGGGCTTTGAAGTGGGCCACAACTATCCCTTGGCCCACGAGCTACGACGAAAAAACCCAACAAAACACGAGCCATCGATTTCGGAAGCCCAGCTGAAATTGGGCCCTAAGCGGGCTAAATCACGATTTATATGACGAAAATGGGCGATGCTATGTCAGCAGCCACGTCGGATCGCTATCCGACGTGGCCAGGGGCTATGTTCGACTCAGTTTATGACAAATGAAGAACCGTCACCATCCTGTGGTCTGCGCCTAAAAAAGGTCATAAATCACGACTGGCCACGCTCGAATGCTGACGGACCGTAAATAGTCATAAATCGCGATTTATGACGAAATTTTCGTCACTAGCAGCAGTCGGTGACACCTTAATTTCGTCATAAATCAGCACATCTGTTCTAGTGTTTTCATTTCACATGAACTGTGTTCTAAAAATAATAATAACTTTTGTTCCACAGTTTCGTACCTGATGCTACAGAGTTGTGCATTGCTAAAAACCCAACGTCGAAGTAAACAGTAAAACATCTGTAATTCATGCAGCTGATTGTTGTGGTATGATTTTTTTTGTTGAGTGGGCTTATTTTTAATACAATTGACAATTCACTTCCATGTACAATGTTCAGGTGCTGACGGGGGAATTGAAAACTTGCCCTGACTTCGAAAACCTGAAGACTCTGTCCCTTGGTGAATGGTGCATGACTCCTCAGTTAGATGCATTAGCAGCCATACTTAATCACTCACCAAATCTAGAGAACCTCTTTCTTCACCATGACCTGATGAGAATTAACTCGCAATTACAATCAATTTTTGTTCAAAGAGATTTTGCACATGCTCAGTCCCTTTTTTTGATATATGTAATGACATGCTCAATTCCTAAAACAACCTTGTTTTGCACTAGGCCTTCAACACAAGAATGGCCATCAATCCACAGGAAAGTTCATTCTCATGCCCCAATCTGAAGAGGGTGATGATCACATGCTGTAACCATGATGTAATGGTTCATAAATTGGCAGAGTTCTTCAGAGGGCATAGCAAATGAGAAGATTTTTGTCGGTCGAACCCCTAAATCTGGTAGTGCCAAGGAAACTGTGAGGAAGAACCTGGCTGATGTAGAGGAAGAAGATATTGCAGCTGTATTGTTGAAGCTGGCGAGTGGTACCAGTTTGTTGATGTCTCCGGATGACAGTGTAGTTTAGATTTTATTCTCAACGAACATAGCGGTAGTCTGGCCGAACTTGTGATGTGTTTTGCTGTAGTGGATCATCCACATTTCGGTATAGATATGTGATGGTACTTGGTACATGTTTTAGTATTCCATTGCATGAAAAGGGTTGACCAAATATTCAACATGTATTGTAACTCAGAAAACGGGCTACAGATGTCATCTGCTTAGGAGCAGGACGTATCTGGAGTAATTCTTACTGAACATAAATCTGATGTTGGAGTTTCTGGATGATGTTTATATTTGTATGTACGCGTGCTGGATGCTGCTTTTCATGTTCCACTGATGGCCTTTCTCCTACGAAAAGCCCATATTATCTTGCCGTCGATTTCAGGCCATGCATGCCCAACCCGTCGATTTCATGCTACTTGGCCGGCATGAAACTACCAGCTTCATGCAACTGGCCGAATCCTGAAACAAAGGAGGACTACGCTACGAGACTTGACTACTGGCAATTACATATTTTTTAGCAAAGTATTTGCCTTTCTACCTTTGCATTATAGTATACTACTGTAGAACACAATTAAAGTACGCATTTACATAGACTGTAGAACCAGTCCCAAGAAAATAAGGCAAAATGAGTAAAGTATGCACATCAGTGTTAGCCTCCCGATATGCCATGATGTCCTCCCTGATTATTGCAACCAGTTGGTCTGGATTTATGGCCTTCTTGTCGAAAAAAGGTGACGCCGTTCCTTCCACAGGTTCCAAGCGGTACATATGACTAGTTGTCATGTACTACATCGGCACCATATGGTCGTCCTCCTAGACTAGTTGTAGATGTTGGACCTGATCTATTGCTCCAGCTTCAAGCAAAGTCTGCCAACAGTGCCTGACTAGTTTTTTGTAGCAATAGATAGATATAGAAACTGCATTTGTTCTCCACCTTGGCTTTCCATCAGTGATAGATCCTGCGAACTGCACTCTGTAAGCTGAACTGTCTGAACGTATCTCTTCCATCTTCACTGAGCTGCACCAGGGATAGTTTTTTTTTTTTTTTGAAAGCCACGTAGTGGACGATTATATTAGAAGAACTAGGTGGTTCCCCGCGCGTTGCTGCGGGAGTTTCTAGAACATATGCTCTAAATCTCTAAAATGATTACATAATTTAGAATAGAAGGATATCTAAATGTTACACAATAATTCTTGAAATTTTTTATGAACAAAAATGCATTAATGTGGTAAGCGTAATGACTGAAAATGTGCATGCATGAAATGTGATTCGAATGGGTAGCCTACTTTAGAGGACAAAATGATCCCAGGTGGATGGTCACCTTGTTGAACAATTGTGAACAACTGTTGTAGAAAATTAAAACATGAGACCTCACTATGTCCATTCACCGAAGTTGTTCATAGCAATTGACTAACCTGCACATTAAGCATTGTCACATATAATAGGGCACTTATATCTTTAATATGCACTATAGGTAACGGGTATATAAAATTGTTAAATGATGGACGGATCAACCTAGGGAAAACACATTTGCAACTTGCAACCCTGTCTAGCATATCTGCTAATGCTAAATTGAAACAAACAAATACAATGTGTCTGTGACAGAGATGACCGGGGGGATTTGATGTAAAGGGAGTGAGATGGGATGAAGGATGAGAGCAAATACTTTTTTCTCAGGAAAGTAAAATAATGTAATGATCATAAATTCAGCACCCCATAAAAATGGATAAGAAGTGTATTTCCTCAGTTAGCAAAAAAGTGACAGTATAAGCATCTTACTTCACACGAAATTTGATAATAGCATCAATATAGTAGATTGTGCAACACTAATTTTGGACGACTTCTCCCAATAAATAGTGACCAACCACCTGAAATTTGTCTGTTAGGCGTTGTCTCAAAACCGAGGTGCAATAGATTAGAAGGAAAAAAAAAGCATCCATAAGCATGTAAACAGAGTTGCAGTGCAGGTTCACAGATATTTTGGAGGTTCAGAGGGGAGATCAGTTTTTCATGAAGCTAGATTCAGAGCTTCCAAGGAGATGGTTAACAAATTCAGATATCAGACCTGACATAATACTTATAGTGATGCCTTCAAATCAGCTTCACATGGTTTGCACTATCTGTATCATCTCAATAAAAATAACAAATAACCAAAGAAACGAAAGGTTTGCTCTGCCTTGTAACTATGAAATCCTCGAAAGAACGACTGCATCCAGAGAGAGAGAGAGAGAGAGAGAGAGATTTACGGTGCCGCACCAATCCACACAGAAGAACGACAGCATCCACAATTTGCTGACTGCCGATCTACCGAGCTCCAGGACTTAGCAAGGTGTGAAGGTGGCTGCTGCAACAATGGTGGGAGCAACGGAGACAGGAAAAGATAAAAGGAGGAACAGGAAGAAAAACATAGGATGGAGATGGATGTACTCGCCTGTTCATGTTCCAATTCAATGATAGTTGAAGGTTTTGCTAGCAAAGGCGTGGTGGAGGTCAGTTTTGGGTCCGGTGCAGAGTGAAACAAAGAGATGAAGATGAACAGAGGCGCACCTACAAACATCTGGCTATGTTTGGGCACGCTCAAGAGCAATATTTGAGGGGGAGGGGTGGGAAGAGAAACAGCTGCGTTGATGGTATCAATTATTATTTTTATTGCTCAGTCGTAGAGGAATTTCGGCAGCCATCATTTCCATCCTTACTCTTGTCAGTTTCTAGTATAGCTGAAAGAATGGTGTAAAGAAGGGGGCAGCGGCGTGAGGTGAGTAGTAGATGCAAAATTAACCATACAATTAACATGAAGGGTTTTATAGAAGAGTTAAGTTCAGTTTGTTGGCCTTGAATCATGCAAAAGAATGGACGCACATGATCAAACGAAGACATAAGATCCAACGAACAGAGTTTTGTAGGTGATGTGGCTCAACGTGGTTGCAGAGAAATAGCAATCAATGACTTTTTGTGGTTGCATCTTCTATAGATATATAGATAGCATGACGCTGAAGTGTCATAAATACAAGACGAAGCAAAAGAGAAAAAAAAACCACTACAAGTTTCCAGAGTGTGGTCGACAAAAAAGACACAAAAGTCGGAAACACAACTCCACCATCGCTGGAGCCTGTCCCATGACATCAAAGCTCGACTAGCTACAACAGCAACAAAGTTCCGACATTAAGAAACAAGCCTCAGCCTATGCCTCCACTACGGGAGAGCCCTCCTTTGCCGAGTGCCAGGGCCCGTATGCACTCGGCAAAGCCTTTGCCGAGCGCAACACTCGGCAAAGAGCCCACGGCAAAGTGCCAACGTGGCACTCGGTAAACAGAAACACACGGCAAATTTTGCATCAAAAAACACCAAAAAAATAGCAAAAATAATTTTTCAATGAGGGGAGGCTCCCACCGGCCACCCACCAGTCACCAAAGTCGTGGCATTTTTCACGTAATATACTCGCGCTACGCGGCCGACGGGATTCGAACCCGCAACCTCTCCCTCAAACATGGAGCCCCTCTACCACTACACCAGAGCATCACATGTGCCCATATCCCATTTTGATTCTACACATATTAGACTAAACCAAGTGTCAGTTGTTTGTTTGAGGCTCTAAACTAATTAAAATTAAAAAGTTGTCAACTACAAAGTTTCATATCTTTTCGAGATCTACAACTTTTATTTTGGTCGTTTCTCCATCTGAGGTCGTTTACAAAATTTGAATTTCAATTTTGAACTCTTTCAAAGTATGTTTTCGTTGACAAGATGATTTCAAATAAAACAGTTGTCAACTACAAAGTTTCATAACTTTTCTAGATATACAACTTTCATTTTGGTCATTTCGCTATCCGAGATCGTTTCAAATTTTCAAATTTTCAAATTCAAACGTATTTTTCGTTGACAAAAATAATTCAAATTAAAATGTGTTCAATAGCAAAGTTGTGTAACTTCTGAAGATGTACAACTTTTATTTTGGTCTTTTTTTATTTGAAGTAATGGTAATAACATTATTTACAAATTCAAAATATCTCTCTTCGTGTTTTGGGAAACTATACGAGAGACTAGATTTTGTGAACAAATTTACTAGCGCTTTATCGAATGAAAAATTACCAAAATAAGAAGTGTAGATGTTGAGAAGTTATACAACTTTGTAGTTTAAAACTTTTTTGATTTAAATTAATTTTGTGCTTCAAAAAATTAATTGAAATTTTGTTTGCCGAGTGTATTGGCAAAACACTCGGCAAAGGAGCCTCTTTGCTGAGTGTACACGTGGACACTCGGCAAAGGGGCCTCTCTGCCGAGTGTCGGGGAGGGACACTCGACAAAGTTTTAAATCTTTGCTGAGTGACGGAAAAAACACTCGGCAAAGAAGCCTTTGCCGCGTGTTTTTTGACACTCGGCAAAGATTTCTTTGCCGAGTGTTTTATTTAGCACTTGGTAAAGACCTTGTTCGCCGAGTGCCCGAACAAATACACTCGGCAAAGAGCTCGACACTCGGCAAACGTCGGGTTTCCCGCTCGAAGCCATTACACCACACGCCTAAGAGCTTGCATCGGTCCACAACGTGTCATCTTCACCAAGCATAGTCGCGCACCCACGACCAGCAGCTCCGACTTCACAGCAGCAACACCATAGAGTGAAAACCGGGTATAACTACAAGGAGACACGGCCTCACGCCCTCACCGATATACCCAAGACAAGAAGAGACCGAAGAAACCAACGATGTTAATCCAGATCTACTGTAGTCCAAGATGACAATCATCAGGTTTAGGGCACCACGAGATAGCTCCAAGACAACGCCTCCAACTTGGTAACGCCATTGAAACCCCGTAGCTGCATTGTGACCAGAGTGCAATGAACTAACGCGGTGCCGATTCAGAGGAATCTGACGCAAGCCTTGCATCCACTTCAGTGTCAGTAGGGATTTAGTAACTGTGTGATTTTTCCGTCATATCAACTTAGCATCCTGGTGCAATGTCCCTTGGTGCCTGCCCATTGAGCCAAGGAGAGCCAAGGAGATCCTAAAGGGCATAATTTGGATAATTCATGTTCATACTTGACATGTCTTTCACCAAGATGTTGCATTATACTCCTGCGCAATATTGATACACTCCTGCGCACCAAGATGTGGCATAATAGCAATATTGATATACTCCTGCGCACCAAGATGTTGCATTAATAGCAATTGATACACTCCTCCGTTCGTGAAATCTTGTCCTTCGAATAGGAAGACTGAACTGAGAAAGAACTTGTCTGTGCTGTCCGGACGTCATCAAATAAAAAATGGAGGGTTCTAAAATAAATAAAAACTGGAGAGACTATATTCCAAGAAAAAATAATGGTCAAATATATCCTAAGATAAGATACTTGTAAAATCCTGATGCGCCCTAAACATGTACAGGAGGTAGCAAACACATTATATAAAGTACAAATGCAATAAAGTATGTGTAACTTCTTTTTCTTTTAAACACAATACGTTACCTTCTTTAAAATGGTTATAATTATTTGACTTCCAATTATTGAATTAGACTCTCCTTTTAAATATAAGAAATAGAACTGTTTTTCTCTAAAATCAATTCAGAAAAATGTGAGCAGTGCTGTGGAACCTAGACTTCAACCTGAATAGATAGTTTCTGTCCTAATAAGAAACTTCTTCAACAAAACAGTTCGCTGAAAAGATATGCATACCCTATCAAATTAAAAAAAAATAGAGACAACAGCCACGCTAACGACTGATCGTATACGTCCAACAATCCCTTCATTCTGCAGTTGACTGGTGGTGTTCGTTTCTCTAGGCCTAAAGGTCACATCAAGACTAATCTTGTTATTTAGGCATCTTAAATAAGTCTAATTATAAAACTAACTGCAGAACCTTGTACTAATTTGCGAGACGAATCTAATGAGGGTAATTAAGACGTGATTAGACGATGGTTACTGTAGCATCACTGTAGAGAAACAGAGATTAATTAGGCTCATTAGATTCGTCTCGTAAATTAGCCCACATCAGTAAAAAGGTTTTGTAATTAAACTTATTTAAGACGCCTAAATAGTCAGATTAGTTTTGATGTGACCTTTAGGCCTAAAAACACGAACAGGCACTAAATTGGTCACATGCATGCACACGCATGCATATCCGGCCGCGTAGCACATGGGTATGCGTGCAAGCATGAGCTAGCGTCCCCATTTTCCCAGTCCAAGCAGCGACAACTGGACACTATTCCATATATTGGCAGTTAGTAGTACAGAGTAGTACGTAGGTTACTCGCCCCTTCGCCATCGACGACTAACAGAAAGTCATATAGGCCGGCCATTGATTAAAAGCTGTATTGACCTAGCAGCTTATCTACTGCTAGTCCCATATAAAGCCGTCTGCTGGCAGCAGCTACAACAAGGATTGGGCGATGGGGGCTCGTCGTCTTGTACTCTGCCTTGTGACATGTGTGCAGGTGCTCGTCGCCGCCGGCGCTCGGCCGCCGGCGATGTACGTGTTCGGGTCTTCGATAGTGGACGTCGGCAACAACAACTACCTGCCGGGGCCTGCCGTCGGCAGGGCTAACAGGCCCTTCAACGGCATCGACTTCCCAGGCTCCATCCCCACCGGAAGGTTCAGCAATGGCTACAACATCGCTGACTACGTCGGTATGCGTATACACAAGATTCTCTGTAATTAATTCATGAGACTTTCTCCAGTACTCTTGTTTTTACAAATTATATGGATAAGAGCGTGCTAAATTTTATCGATCCTCTTGTGCTGCAGCAAAGAACTTAGGATCTATGTTGAGCCCTCCTGCCTATTTGTCGTTGGCACCGAACTCGTCATCAGGCTCACTGGTCCTTACCGCCCTCCACAGTGGTATCAACTACGCTTCTGGAGGAGCTGGGATCCTCGATTCCACGGTGAGCATTTCATCATTAGATCCACGAAACTAATTACTAACTACTCCACTGTGATTAGTAACCATATACCAATCCACATGCACGCACCGTGTGTACCTATATATGGTGATCTTACTAGTAACTATCGGGGAGTGTATGATGTCTGCAGAACGCCGGAAACACCATCCCGTTGTCGAAGCAGTTGCAGTACTTGGAGGCCACCAAGGCCAAGATGGTCGCCGCGGTGGGTGCCGGCGCGGTAGAGGACCTGTTCAGGAAGTCCATCTTCCTCGTCAACGTTGGAAACAACGACTTCTACGTCTTCTTCGCGGCGGCACAGCTGGCCCGGAATCAGTCAGCCGAAAACCAGCGGAGGGACGCCGACGCGCTCTACGCCAACCTCGTCTCCAACTACTCCACCAGCATCACAGTCTGATATCACACACCAACCATTCCAATCTTTTTCTCAAAATTAAAGAACATCTATCTACTATATATGCATATTTGAGCAAGAAAAGGAGTCATCACTATCCCTTCTAAGATTTAATCACATTAATAACAGAAAAAAGGAATAAAAATTACCGACCAATGCTATATATTATAAAAAAGATAATCAACTTACCGCACTTTTGCGTGGCTAATCTTGTTGTCGTAGTGTAGAAATTTTAATAATATAATCTAATGGAAATGTTATATTCTATACCATGACTCCTGTATGTACGTAGTATAGTTTTTTTGATAAGTGTATGTAGTATAGGTAATCCTTTAGAAAGATTACAATAGTAATTTTTCCACAATAAGATACGTATCAAACTAGTCGGTATGTTGACTACTAGTTCATTTGATTTACTCAACCTTAGTTAGCAGCATGCATATGCAGGAGCTGTACTCGATGGGCGCCAGGAAGTTCGCCATCATCAACGTGTGGCTGCTGGGGTGCGTGCCGGGGGTGCGAGCGCTCAGCCCGACGGGCGCGTGCTCGGGCCTCCTCAACCAGCTCGCCGCCGGCTTCAACGATGCCCTCCGGTCCCTGCTCGCCGGCCTCGCCCCGAAGCTACCGGGCCTCGTCTACTCCCTCGCCGACTTCTACGGCTTCACGCAGGATGTCGTGACCGACCCTGGGGCCTCCGGGTTCACCGACATCGCCAGCGCATGCTGCGGGAGCGGGCGGCTGGGTGGGGAGGCGGAGTGCACGGCAAACTCTACGCTCTGCACCGACCGTGACCAGCATGTGTTTTGGGACCGTGCGCACCCGTCTCGGAAGACGGCTTTGCTCGCAACCCAGGCGTTTTACGACGGGAAGGCCAAGTATACCACTCCCATCAACTTCATGCAACTGGTCCAGTCCAGTTAGTGAAACCATCAAGAGTTACGATACTTGACAATTGGCAATACATGTTTTTGTCAAGCTTGAGGATTGAGTCTGAACACACACGTGGAACGGAGATTGTGTTCCAGATTCAGTTTGATCCGTTCGAATTTTGAAACTGCCTCGGTATTCTGACATTTGAAAGAAGTTAATAAAAAATCCTCGCACCCTGAGCAAGAAGTACAAGAACTGTTGGATTGATGGAGTGAAATATCCTCAACCAGGTACTGTTTATACGACAGGTATCGTGAAGATGGTGGAAGAGCAACCACCAGATCAACAATGCCTGAATTACCCACCTCCACACACACATCCCATCCCAAAGAAAATTTGTTTGATATGTGCAATTCCTGGTCATTACATAACAGCTTGTCCACAATGGAAAACCATGCACCAAATTGCTAAGTATGTTGGTGGCGCAGGCCAAGGTTTGGGTTTTTGCCATGTGGATGTCCCTGATGTGGAAACTACACAGTGCCTCAATTTTCAAAACCGTTGTTTAGTTAGTCATTGAGGGAGAGATCAGAATAGGAGGGAGAGGGAACTGACAACCATCTTTTGCAAAGAATGGCCATGGCAGATTCAGGAACTGGATAAAGACTAGTTTCTGGGGAGATTCCCTTCACATAGGAAAGTAGCTGATATGAGAGTGAAAGTTCTGGAATGGATTTGGGATATGAACCCTTTCAGAGAGCTACAAGAAGTTTGGATTCAGATAAGTGGCATTCCACTGAAATGGAGTGCATGATGTGTTTGCTCAGATTGCACAAGCCTTTGGGCTGATGAAACATGTGTCAACAAGCTTTCCCCAGTAATCTTCAATGATTTTTCTACGTCAGTAGCCATTTGAAGCACCACTTCCGTTGCTAGATTTTAACAATTACGCTCTTGAGCCTTTCTTCACCAATGTCCAAATTTATGATTTTAGTTGAATTCGGTATTCAGGCTAAAACAAAAACCTCTGCATTCTATAGATCAATGGTGTTGATAGGAAAAGGTTGACTACCTGCCTGCATATCTTTCAGACTTAACTGTCCTTCATTAATCATCGATTAATTGGACCTTTCAACGAAGCACCTTGCAATACTTAATATCATGAGAGAAAGAATTGTTCCATTTGCAATAACCTAATTGTTTCAATTCATCAACTGTGACGTTATAATGTGAGACATCTTGATTGCTATAATGTTAAACATTAAAAGTAAATTCAACCTCATCTTACCATTTATGTTAATCGACTGAAGAGATGCGCAAGAGTAAGATTTAGCTTTAGATTGCCACACAAATTCAGTAGAATATGCATCATTAGAAACTGAGGATGATGGATTCCTTACATTGGGTACTACTTCAGTATTGTGGTTAAGGAGGGTGGCACAAATTCTTTCACTTGAGTAACCACACCTTTAGCGATCCTTCTCGAAGCATGAGACGAACTCCTGCAGCTCCTTCTCTAGAGGAACTCCTGCAACTCACATGCCTTTTTTATCTCCTCAAACTTCTTGTGCCTATGTTCTAATATTCTTGGGATCAATCTCGACAGCAAAACCCATTCTGATTTCTAGATGAATGCGGCTTAGAATCCTGAATCTTCTTCCCTAGTGGAGTCACCAAAAGATGTGTTGACGAAAAAAAAACGCGCCATTCCACAGGAGCACACAACCTTGAAACTCTCAAACACACACCTCACAGCCCATTTTGCGAAAATTGAAACATATAGTATGGGAAACTGGAACTTCCAATTTTCATGGGCTCCCTATTCACACCAATGAACGCCCACTTGGGAGGGACCCGTTCCTGGCAGGTACTTATTAGGTGTTTCTTTTGAGTTCTCAAGCTGGTTAGAATATTTTTGCATTAGTAGTCAAGCTAGATCTGAAGCTCTTTTACTCGTCTTAGGAATTTTAGAATCCATGGAGATGAAAAACATGTCGAGGCTTTTGCTGATTAATTGTCGGAAATTGTCAATACCTTGATGAATAACTAAATGATTCCCTTCCAAAGTACCTAGATGTTATTTCTTAGTTTGCAATACATCATATATCTAGGCATGATAACGTTAGAGCTAATGATTTGGCACATGAAGCATCTGGTTAAAATGTATTCAAAGGAAAATTTTGTTGCTCTTTTATCTTCTCTAAGTTTTTCTCTTCTTTCTTTTCTCTCATCATCTCTCTTCCTTCGGTACTCTTTATATGACTTTGCGTATTGTTCAGACAAGTCTAGCAATTCGAAGACTATCTACGGCCTCTGTCTACTTAGGGTGTGTTTGGATGGGAGTTAAAGTGGGTTGGGGCTGGGTCAGCCATGTGTTTTTGGGGTGAGGCCGCCCTTGTTGCTCTTTTATTGCAGGGATGGGGCGAGCCACTTTTTTTGTTTGGTTGGAGGGATGAATAGGGGCGAGGCCGCCCCAGTTTTTGTTTGGATCAATGGATAGTGCTGAGCACATGAATATGATCACCTATCCTTAAATGGTGGTGAGCTTACCCCTTTGTTGCCATGAAAGCAAGAAATATGCACAAGTATTGATACACATGAATCAAAACAAATTGAAGAAATAATTAGCAAACCTAGACATGTATAATTAGCAAGTCTAAGTCTTACAAACACTATCTCCTCTCCTAAATTCATGTTGTAAAAAGATAAATATTAAGAAATGATAGTATATTAAAAAAAGAATCATCGCCAAAAAAGAAAGGAAGATGAAAAGCTGAACTAGGCAGCCATTTGTTGTCCAACGGCCCAGCAGCCATCTAAACTAGCCCACGAAACACACCCTCTCTCTCCTCCTTATCTTCTTCATCCTGCTGCTAGTCTCCCTGTTCGCCATGGCCAAGCACCGATGGAGGTCTGGATGAGTCCCCGATTCAAGCAAAATTGATTGCCAGCTATCTCCTCTCCCATTTCCCTCTGTCAAAGCCCGATTCAAACTATCGCCGCCGGTGAGTATTGCTGCCCCGTTGTCACCTGTTTTTCTTCTTTTTTCCCTTGATCTGGTTAGATCAGTCGGCGGTGGTGTTTGAGGACGTCTTTCCCCGTGTTTGAGGTGTTGTTTAAGAGTTGACATTGTTGACATCAACCTCTCTATTGTGCCTCTTGCTTCGGTCTCTCTTGAAGATGGTTTTAAGACCCGTGTTCTCTCCTTACTCCAACATGTGGCCTAAGGATCAATAGGATCAATGGGTTATGTGTGTTTAGGAACTGGATCATCATCCAACATTCAGGGTTACGTGTGTTTAGGGATTGGAAGTTGGGAGTTGGAGTGTCTTTTTGTTTTTTTTTCCTTAATGATGATTGTAATAAGAAATAGCTATATGTATCGTTCGATACAGAGGCTGGAATTAACATATTCCCTCTTCTAAAAAAACTGGGTGAGCGGTGTGGGCGACAGTCACTGTAACCTGGGGAGAGGCCGTGAGAGAGCACGTTGTGGAGCGCCAGATCAACGGGGGCCGCAACATCCCCTCGATTTCGAGGGATCGAGCCGCCCTCGAATCTGGCCGAATATTCGGCCAGGGGCCGCCCCCGCGCCTACGTGACCTCAAACCAAACACTAAAACAAACGTGGCCGCCCCAACCCAACCCTCCTCAGCCATCCTCCAAACACACCCTCCTCTAGGAATTTTAGAATCCATGGAGATGTAAAACATGTCGAGGCTTTTGCTGATTAATTGTCGGAAATTGTCAATACCTTGATGAATAACTAAATGATTCCTTCAAAAGTACCTAGACGTTATTTCTTATTTTCAAAGTTTGCAATACATCATATATCTAGGCATGATAACGTTAGAGCTAATGATTTGGCACATGAAGCATCTGGTTAAAATGTATTCAAAGGAAAATTTTGTTGCTCATTTATCTTCTCTAAGTTTTTCTCTTCGAAGTCTCTCATCATCTCTCTTCCTTCGGTACTCTTTATATGACCTTGCGTAATTGTTCAGACAAGTCTAGCAATTCGAAGACTATCTACGGCCTCTGTCTACTTAGTGCTGAGTGAAAGGGCCCAGAGTGAAGACCTTCTGTTACTACATCTGTTATGGTGGATACTTTTATGTCTTCTGCATGTAGCCGCTAAGGAATTCCGCATCTTCTTGGTTGCATTGGTACACTTACCCTGGTAAATTGGCTCCACTTAAAATCTCTTAAAGTTCTTGATGAAGGGCCTTTGCAAATCTGAGCACGACTCAACTAAACATGGGGTATGTTTTGTGAACCAGGTCTTAGCTGTGCCTTCAAGTGACATCCCGATAGCCTTGGCGAAGGTTGAGCTTTCTCCAGCATCGGATTCTATTGCTGGCTCAAATGACATGAGGATCTGTGTTTCCTTGGTAAGCCTTGATATTAGGCATTTTAACCCTGGTGGATATGGTGCTCTCTCCAATTCTTTACGCTGCCAGGAGCTGGGATCGTAGGTGATTTGTATGTTTGTTGCTGCCCATGATTCACTTTTATTGGCTTCAGGGAAGTCATCATCTGCCATTCTATTTGGGATTATTGGTGGCCATCGGGCACTTCTTGTTTTGTTTGAATGGGCTGGTTCGTCGTTCAGTTGTCAAAGCTTCTCACCATATGTATATACTTACTACAACATTTATATTACATCGCTGCAAAATTACCATAATTCTCACCTAGAGATGTGGAGAGAGATGGCCCAACGAGAAAATGTTATGCAAGAAAAAATGAGAAACAAGTGGAACACATCCCTAAGTGAGAGGTCGATGGCACTCCCAACTTCCTAAAGAACTGAAGCATGTAGCATGTCGTTTCAACTTAACAAATGGATGGTAGGGGCGAGAAGGCAACAAAAGTTAAAACTGGTGCCATGGATGTATATTTGAGATGTTTATAGATCCAAAATAAAATGATAAAAATGGAGAAATTTCGTTATTTACGCAACATGTTGGTAGCTCATTCGCATAGGACTATTACATTTTATCCTTTCAAAGACACATTAAAAAAACAACTTTGTCCCTTTCGCACAGCTTGGTAACATTGCAGCCGTCCCCCATCAACCGAAATCTGTGTGCCAGATTTAACTCACGGAGTGAACCATAGTATCGCAATCTAAAAAAGTTCAAAATTTCCACATATATGAATGACATTGTTAAAACTCTGACGAATTCTCTCATTTATGCACAGATATTGCGAGAGCGCATTAGCACAGGCTCTTCAGTTTTAACCTTTCAATGCAAAATTTTCACATTTACGCACAGATTTATGGATAGATCATTCGAGTAAGGCTATTCACTTTCGAGGACACATGTTCTCCCCTTTCACACCAGCATGTGGAATTATTGCAGCCGTTGTCCATTTAATCGCGTATCTACGTACCAGATCATGCCAAGCACATTCCAAGTGATCGTCAGGCGTGATTCTTTCCCTGGAAATGAAAGGAGAAAAAGAAAATCTGAACAGAACCATCTCTTTGTTATATACTCCCTCCGTCTCTTTTTATAAGGGATTGGAGGGATTGAACTTTGTCCCTTTTTATTAGAGATCGGAGGAGTTGGTGGACCCCACACGCTGAAATTTACCTTCTCTCTCCACCCACCCACGACCGCGAACCTTATCCACTCGCCCTGCAACCAACGACGCCTGCGAGCCGCTCCTCGCCCATGGCCCGTCGTCGCCTCGCCGATTCGGCCCGTCATCGTCGCCTGCAGGTTGGCTGTCATCGCCGCCGCCGATTTGGGCCCGTCGTCGTCGTCGTCGTCGCCGATTTGGGCCCGTCGTCGTCGTCGCCCGCGGAGCTCCTAGCAGTCGCGCCCTCCGAATCCACCGCCATGGCCGCGGGCCGCTGCGGAGACGAGCTCGCGCGCGCAGCCGTGGGGGCGCGCTGCTCGCGGCGGGGCGAGCTCGCGCGGGCTCCACCCCAGCCGCAATGGCAGAGGAGCTGCTGCCCGGCTCCCGCCGTGGCGATGAGCGCCGCTGGCCGGCGGCCGCGGCCGCGACGAGGAGGGAGAGGAGGCAGATCTAAGCACGCGGCCGCTGGTCGGGGCGTGCTCTCCGTAGCGCCGGCGAGGCCGCGGGGCGGGGCAGTTGCGGCGGCGAGCTCGGGCGGATCTGGGTCGCGGGGGGTGTGGAGCAATGCGGACTGCTGCGGCGGCGAGGGCGACCTCGTGCGGGCTGCTGCGGCGGCGAGGGCAACCTCGTGCGGGCTGCTGCGGCGGCGGCGCGGTGTGGCAGCCGGGGCGCGCTCGCCGCAGCTCGGGTGAGGCTCGCCGCCATCGCCAACGGGCCACGAGCTCTACTACGCCACGACGGATTTGCTCGTCGCGCTGTGCCTCGCAGGCGCCGACGGCGACGCGGCGGTGGGCAAGGTGGCGAGGGACGGCGCCGCGGTGGCTGGCAAGGAGAAGCTGCGCGAGGTGGAGGGGCGGAGGATGCGCAGCCGGAGGGGAAGGCTGGCGGTGGGAGCGGGGGAGAAGACCATGTGCTCGCGTGCCGAGTTTCGATAGGGGAGCAGAGAGCAATAATTGGAGGGGCATACTTGTCTTTTGACTCTCCTGCTGTTTTTATCGGGAACTCCCCCGATCCCTTACATATAGGGACGGAGGGAGTACGTACATATGCCTCAACGGTAGCACACTCCCAGGTCCATCATGTCGTTTTTCATTTATGGTGGTGTTCGTTTCTTTAGGCCTAAAGGTCACATCAAAACTAATCTTGCTATGTAGGCGTATTAGATAAGTCTAATTACAAAACCTGATGTGCGCTAATTTGCGAGACGAATCTAATGAGCCTAATTAATCTATGTTTTGCTACAGTAACCATCGTCCAATCACGGCTTAATTTCCCTTATTAGATTCGTCTCGCGAATTAGTACAAGGTTCCGCAGTTAGTTTTTTAATTAGACTTTATTTAATACCCTTAAATGACAAGATTCTAGCAGGCCTAAAATTAGGCCTAGAGAAACGAACACCCCCTAAGTCACTTGGGGGCTTAAGCTGTGTGCCATCCTCAAGTCCTCTGGAAGAAAATTTTATATGGACTGTTCGCAAACTGCCCCTGTGCGGCCCTTCCTGGATGACCGACACGCCGGGGGGGGGGGGGGGGGGGGTGTCCAACCAACAAGCCGGGCATTCTAGTAACCGTACGCCGCTTGGCCCCTTGCAACTGGGCGTTCAGCTCCAGGTGCGTGAGTCTTGGATGTTCAGGGCCTCGTCGCTGTGGGCAGATCCATCTTCTCCTACCCCATCCAACACTTGCGCTGCCAGGAGTGCCAAGAACAGAGTTGGCCTCTACTCGGTCCAAGTAACCTCGCATGTGGCGAACTCACCGCCTTGAGGTGCTTACGCCTCTTTGCTCCACGTTTCCCGCAATCAATCACATGCGGCCTCACCAGTAGAGGTGAGCGACGACCATGACGCACTTCTGAATCATACTATTCTTACTGCCAACCGTGGGGTCCGTTGCTAGTTTCACTGCGACGATAGCAATTTTGTTGGGAAATCAACTAGGTGCATAACCACAGTTCAATTTGCCAGTATAGGAGCAGTCAAATGGGGGAATTGTTGCTTCTTTTGATGGCAAATTGGTTAGATATCAGCTAGGTGCATGACCAGTGTTCAATGTGCAGGTACACAAGCAGTTTTCTCAATGCAATCAGCTAAAGAGGCAGCATCAACATCATCGTATCACATGGACTAGAAAAGTGTCATTTCTCTCCTTTGTGTGTGCTTAAACCGTCGGAGTTTCCTCTATTTATAGCCCCCAATGAGGAGAGGGGATTAATTAAATAGAGAATGTGAGAGGCGGTTGAGGCAGATTAGCCGTCGAGATAGGATGGCCACCGCCTTCTGCGTGGGTGCTCCTGGTCGCTTCGTGGTGACGGTTCCGAAGTCGGTTGACGCCTAGGGGAGGTTAGGGTTAACCGTTAAGTTTAGGCTCAAAGCCCACCTTTGCAATGTCGGTTGTTCATCCACCGTGTTTGGCATTTGGTTTTGCAGTGTATGTAGCCCACTAGAGAAAGATCGGGCCAAAAGGAGACAGAACCAGGCTGGCTAGCCTAGGGGTAACCGGCTGGCCAACTATTTTCAGGATCCCGCTAAAATAACTATTTTAGGATTTCCTGAAATCTTCTTCGTGGCATAAGTTCTCCTTCCAAACTCCAAATTGGGCAAAAGCCATTTTGTCTATCTCGACGAGACCTTCGACATGGAGATATCGAATTTGTCATTTGAATACTTTTATATTAATGAACCAATCCCTCTTTGTTCATAGTTTTGAATTTATCGAGATGATTGGTCAAGTCCTAGTCCACCTCTTGTTCTCGGGCCATATCTTCTTGAGCTCTGCTCATTTTCCTTTGAAATACAGCTGCATCTAGAAATCTACCAAAACTCGTGGAACTTTGTTAGGTTAAATAAACATGCGTATAAGAAATGCTAATTCTCTTTTATTTGTGGGAATATTGGCAGTCGAAATTAGTACTTGCTGTAACCAAGCACCACGCTATTTGATCCTTTCTTCACCAATGACAAAATTTACGCCTTTAGTTGAATTTGTGTGTTCGGGCTGAACCAACACCTTTGCATTCTATAGATCAATAGTGTTGATAGGAAAAGATTTACCATCTCCCTGCATATCTTTGATACTTAACTATCCTTAATTAATGGTCTACTAATTGGACCTTTAAAAAACCTTGCAATCAAAGTAGCATGAGAGAAAGAATTACTCCATTTGCAATAATGATATATTTGGTCGAGAAATTCAGAGTTTGCAGATGGAATCCTGTGCACATATGATATTTGGTGACATGTTGTTGGGGAAGGATGCATTGATTCAGGGGGCTATTGGGGTTCTACCCCTGGTTCCAACTTCAATTGCAATTTTACCACTCCTTTTGAGGGTTTCCTATTTTACCCTAGCTTTTTGAAAACGCAGCAACTGTTTACCCCTCCTTTTCGGATCCGTTAGGCCAGCCCGAATTGAAGGAACAAAAAAAATGAAAAAACAATTCAGAAAAAGGATACGGACACAAGTGCCCTTGGCCTATCTCCATCTCAATCAAACATTCTCGTTTTGCTCCCGACTCCCGTTCTCCTTTCTCTGCTCTCTCCCTCCCAACCCTAACCCTAGGCAGCGGACCTTGGGCATCCGACGCAGTGCTTGAAGCGAGGCTGCGCTCGAGGCGGTTGCGACGGGGCCGCTCGAGCCCAGGACGTTCTCGAGACGGCGACATGGCTCGACGCGACCACGACCTTAAGGCAGCGGCAACGGGAACACTCGAGGCGTTGGATCCAGCCAGGATCAGTCATGGTAGGCGCGATCTACTCCTCCTTCCGCTAGATTCAGGCATGCCCAGCTCCATGCCGTTCAGATCTGTCGGCCGAGGTACACGGCTGTGGTATTGGCCACACTACGAATGGCTTCGAATCCCCTCGTTTCAGGTCCAGTTCGCCGCCTTTCCTCATCGCGTCAGGCACCTCCACTTCACCAGCAAGGCATCCACTCGCTCAGAAAGAGTCAGCTGCCGCGCAACGGGGTTTGCGAGGACACAGTCGACCACCACGACGTACACGCTTCGGCGTGCCTCCCGGCTGGGGCATCGAGAGCGAAGTGCACTGCACACACGTGCGCTGGTGGATACCGCTACCAGGAATGCTGCGATCTCGCCTCCCTCCCGCGTAGAACCATTATATGTTGGTCGTGCTTGCACAACAGGCGAAATGAAGTCATAACGCGAAATCCAATGATTTCTAGATGACCATATTGTGATGCATCGGGACGGCATGTGCGGATGACAAATTTTTCTGCCTTTCATTTAGTTCTTTTTGTTCTTGTGTGATTTTTGTTCAATTATCTGCCTTTCCTTTTGATCAGAAGCCGTATTCCCTTTTTTTCCCTCCAAATCTGCTAGTGCTTCAGATGTTCATCTTCCATGTACATGTGCATTTCTGATATTACAGATAAGAAATTCGGGAAGATTTTGGTCTGTATTGAGCAAGAACATATTGCCATAAGCTGCAGTCAAAATATACTAAAATTGTCTCAAATCTTAGCTGTACGGGTAGAATCACAAACTGTTACAAAAAGTATGGGCTAAATCGCAAGTGCATTTCTGTCTTTTTACACTAGATTTAACAACGTTATGTACCTGTAACAGATCAGGGGTCGCCTTTGTTTTCAAAAAGACGGGGTAAAATCATAAACCTTAAAGAGTAGGAGTATACTCACAATATTGGAGGTGAAACAAAAGGTATATAGAAACGCAATAGCCCTATGATTCAGTAATTAAACTGAGTTAAATTTGAGTGGCAGAAAAGGTTGGATTGTCCTCGTGCCTGGAGGTTGAGGCCATGGCGGCGTTCTCATGCCTAGCGGTTGAGGCAGCGGTGGCTGCGGCGGTGTCCTCGTGCCTGGTGCCTGCAGCGTCCTTGTCCCTATATCCTGTCATGGTTGCATGTTTCTGGTGGGGTCGAGGGGAGAGACACGATGCTTGACGTGGGCCAAGCCAAGGCTGCTCAGCGACTAGAGCTGAGGGAGTGTCGTGCGATTGCCAAGCCAACCTCTGCTCCCGTTCGATTCCACCACGTTGTCCACGCGTTGTTCATCCGGGCGGGGCTGCACAAGGGAAATCTAGACGGTCCATATATAATTTTCTTCCAAGTCCTCTATTTTAATTTACAGCTACCAAGTGAGGCCCTGTCTGCAAGAAACATTCAATCTGGATCTATTCAGGGACATCATAGGACGAGCAGCAGCACGACGGAGCGGCATGGGGAAGGAGAAGGGGTTAGAAGAGAGGAAGGACAAGGGAGAATAGGGGAGGAAGGAGAAGACGGGCTGTGGGGCGGCAAAGAACGGGGACTCCACGGGTGCCGGCAAGCGTTTCTTCAACGTCATCTTCCCCGAGCATTCTAGGAAGTGCTTGGTGAGTTTTGTAGTGCCTTTGTTCCATTTCATCCTTGGTTGATTTAGGTCTCTGCCATTACTTTATGGAAACTTTGTTGGTTGCTCCGTAAGATTCCTTTTTGGTCTTTGTATGAATATGGATCTTGTTGTTTGCAATGGAGGAAAGAATAGTAAATATTCATCTATTGCTTGACGACTCAACGGCGACACCCACTGCCAGCCCCCACAAAAAAAACCAGCCCAGATTGGCCGCATCTGCCGTTGCTGGACGGCAGAGGGAGCTGCAGCGAGGCCACAAATGTCCGTTTGCATCCTCACACATGTTTCCCCCTATTTTTCTCCCCTCCTCAACCATCTTGACTGCCGCAAGGGGCTGGCATGCTTCGTCTGCCATAGCCAGATACGACCTTTTGTTCGTGATGCTTCATTATTGATCAAAACATCACATAACATTTATATACCGTTTCTCTACTATCTTTATTCATGATTTGATACTTCATAAGTTGTGTAGTACGCAATGGTGACAAGTTGCTATGTGTCTTCTAGATAGGAGAAACTGACAGCCTCTTGTATGTTGATACTATGCAGATAATTCCCCTTCCATTCCACAAGTATCTTGAGGAGGAGCCAAACAGACTGATGTCCCTTAAAGGTCCGAGCGGCAACACATGGCAAGTGATGCTTACATCAGGCTCAAAAGGACTGGCCTTCACGCAAGGGTGGAAGAAATTTTTTGGTGACCACTCCCTCAAGCTGGGTCACTTCTTGGTGTTCATCTATGATGGATGCTCAGAATTCTCTGTGGCCATGCTATGTCCGGCGGGCATTGACGAGAAGTCAGCTTTGGCTGCTCAGCCTTCTAAAGTAGGTGTTAAAGAAGTGGGACGACGGGTAGTGGACACCAAGGCAGCTGGCACATCAAAAAAGGAATTACCAGCTCTCCGCTCTGTGGAGGGCAATGGAAAAAAAAGGAAGAGACAATTGAATGATGTAATGGTAAATGGCTCTGCACTGAAGAGGCACATAAGCACCTAGAAGAAACATGAGAAAAGGAAGCCTGAAGCTATCGGTAGTACGTCTGAGGCAGTACCGACCTTCGTCCTTGATAGTAAAAAGGGTAAAAGATCCGTGAATTTTTAAATAATTTTTAGTTAATAGAATATTTTCTTTTGTTCCAGTAAATATTGAATACAGCACGAAAGTGCACAGCGGTTGCCTTTAACAGTACAACCATTATTATTCTAGCTATGATGTATCAGAGTACTCATGGTGTGATCTATTCAAACTTTTGTTCACAGATTTGCCATTGCTGTTAGACGAATACTCAAGCTTCAACAAGACTCGGATCAGTTCGAATGTGCCTAGGATGGGTAAATGTAAGTCATTCCTCGGTTTCTCCCATGACCCGTTTCATGATAGCAACTAATTTTCCATATTTTGTTATTAATAAGAGATTCAGCTCCATTAGACTCTATGGTTCCTTTAAATAATTCAATGCCTTGGGTTTTTCAGTCGTGTCAAAGAAATTCAGACTACCAGTTGTAATTTCACTTAGGCGTCCAATAACTGAAGAAGAGAAGGATCATGCTCATAAAAGGGCAATGGAGTTTAAATCGAAAGAATCCTTTCGCTCTTCAAGTAATGATGGAATCTTGTGTCTATGTGGGATTTTTCATGGTAATTTAACTTCTTTCGCATATGCTATTTCATTTATATTGACCTGAAATCGCTCTTTTTTCTTATGTATGAAAGACGATTCCTCAATGCACGCTGTAATTAGAGTTTTCATTGGTTGGCATATCAGTCTCTGGATGATAGATACTCAACATACATTCTTAGCATCCTAAGCATCACTACTTTTATAGATAAAAATCTAAAATCTTAGCTTACAAAAGTATATAGTATTGTTAATCGTGTGATATATCAAGTATTGATATTTAGGTTTTCGCTGGCAGGAGTTTACAAATCTAGTTCTAGGTATGGGAATACTAGATATCCAGATTATTATTGTTGTAAGTCCCGGACTCTGTTCTGTAGCTCAGAATTGGGAAGGGAAAATCCTTATCTTACAGATCAGAATCAGGATTGAGGTAGTAGGGAAAGATCAGATGTAGTATGAAGGGTTTAGTTTTAGTGAAAAAGTGAAGAACTATGGGAGCCGTTTTTAAATAATAACTTGGTCTGAGTACAGATGCTGCATTCCCATTTATCTGTGAAGTCATTTTATGGTGCTCTAACCATATCTTTGTGAACCATTAATTATATTTATCACCTATTTTGTGCTTCTTACTGTTTGTATCATGCTGTTTTTGTAACAGTAAACAATTTTTAAAAAATTGCTTTATAATTTCAGAAATAGCTTACTTCATTCACTTTGCTTACCATGTGGGAAAAATACTCACTTCTCTTTGTATTGCTAACAAAATAGTCATTGAGGATAAAAGGTTTAAAAGAAACTAACGCTATGTACATGTTCTTTTATCTGTCATAAAAATTGCAAAATTTAGCATTATCTCATTTGAGATTTCATTTATTTTCTGACTAGCTTCATTATAATGCAGAATATCCCAGTTGAATTTGTCAAAGAGTCGCTACCCCAAACAAGCAAGAAGGACCCGCAAGTAAAGTCTTGGAATGTTAACTATCAATACAATAATGACCGCTGTATTGCTGCATTCACTGGTGGCTGGCGTAAATTTGCTATTGGAAATAATTTGGAGAAGTTTGATGTTTGCGTCTTCGAGCTTTTCAAAGAGGACAACATAAAAGTTCAAATCTACAGGGTTGTCCCTGAAATTACTCCGACGATCTGTAACAGCAGCATGTGACGAGGCGTGTTGTTCCAATATTGGAGAATATGCAATTCATTGATCTGAAGCTGGGCAATAGGAAGACTAATTATTCATATGCTTGCATGTGTTCATGGTGCTTACTGGAGACAATGTACTAATAATTTGCAAAACAAATAAGTGACACTAAGCAGAAGCTATGTACTTGCGTCCTGATTGGAATCTTGTTTTACCAGTTGTGGTTTCCTTTTTTTTTTTGTTAATTTCAGCTTTCAGAATGCTATATTATATGGAAAGTGTACAACAGTAACTTTTAGTGCCCAGTAATTTTGTTTGCAGTTTATAATGGAAACATATTTTCAGATACAGAAAAACATAAGTGCTTGGCACACTTCAGCATCTCTGATCAGCTTTGCCCGGGCTGCCAAGAGAGGTTGTTGGAAACATGTGGCCTTAGGGTGGAACTGAAGCCTTGACTATATCGGTTGCTAGTACGCAGTGTTTGGAATATTAAGGTCGAGGATAAGGCTCTGTTTGGATCAGGTTTCAATTTTTGAAAAACTGGTATTTCTTCTGTTCTTAAGAAACTGGGTTTTGGATAGAAACTGAAGGGGGTATATATGGAGGACTAGTTTCTAAAACCTAGAGCGAAACGTAGCCTTGAAAAACAAAAACAGAATTTCCTCTGTTGGCCCTTCAGTGTTTCGATCGACAATCACAGGTTGGTGAAAGCAGCAGCATCAACTCCGTGTCTGGCCGTAGCATACACGGACATGACTATAGAACGTCAACATTGACCAAGTAGCTGGACATCTAAATTGCGGCAAACCCGTTGAGTCGATGTTCCATGCAGTATATATTAATTGTCACTAGCAATATGCCCCGTGCGTTGCAACGGGTGTCTCTCGGATTACACATTTTATAAATAGATCAGAAGCTAAAATACTTAATCCACATAACACAAGAAAATATGAAGTTGGAAATACAAATCATTTATTCATGACTCAGATTGTCCTCATGAGAAATACTTAAAAGCTATTAGAGGATCTCAAATTTTACACCCTAAAATGAACAAAAAAAATGAAAATGCGATATATACATAGGCTATTATGGATATATTCTTTGCAAGTTGCTACCATTAAAACTTCACGGCTGTTAGTTGTGTTTCGACACGTATAATGTCATTCAAATTGAATCAATCAACCATGAGTTTTTGTTCCCTACATGTCCAGAGGATTTCATCGTTTACAACTATGCAGCTCCTAGCAACCAGTTTATTCCTCTACAGCATTAGTGCACCTGCCTTCATCCACAGCATCTCCCCGTCGATTAAAAGCCAACCCCGGTTCCAATGTTCTCGCAGCTGAAATGCTCAACTATTTATTTTATCAGCAACAAAATCTGCAAAGCTACTTGACCAGGAGAGGGGAAAATGATATTGTAACTGAAAGAACGTAGGCACGGGAGACACATGCATACATCGTACACTAATGGTAACTAGAACACTTATGGTCAAGTATTAGATCGTTTGTAGTTTTTTCGACCTTTCCTTGTGGTCGCACTTTGTAATAATGGACAGCTATATGTACCAATCGATACAGAGGCTGGAATATTAATGCATATTCCCTTTTCTAAAAAAAGTATTAGATCGTGCCTACGTTTTTGCGGCTAGTTCCTCAGCCACGGTTAATTAATCGCAGGAGCTGGACCGCACAGTTCCGCATCCCGTCCCTCTGCGTCGAGGCCGTGCACAAGGCCATCATCGTCGAATCAGGTACACAGTTCGATTTTCACGCGGCAACGATGCAACCAATATACAACGAGGGCCTCCCTGGACCGTAATTAAAAATACCGTTGTGAAGTCGTGGTAAAAATCGTTGTAAAATATTTCCAAAAATATATAAGGGTAAAATTGTAACCTGTCAGTGACAGACGAGTGCATAAATTCGTTCCCTAGGCCTCAACACAAGGTAGATCCATTTCGTTCTACGATTCCACGGACTCTTGCGAGGTGGTATTGAGAGCAGAACTGGTGCATTCAGGTTTCGATGCATGCATTTTAGTTCAGTTGGGTACCGCCAGGTCATTTAGGCCCCGGCCCATCCACACCTTCAGCTCATTACAAGAAGAACCTGAGAGTACCTGGTTCATTTCTCCGTTATCTTCAAAGCATTGGTTCAAACAAATAATGCTGCCAACAGTATCCGATCGTGGGCGTGGGATGCATCGGGAGTATTCAAATAACAAGGGCAACCCCACAGGACAGTATAAAAATCCATGTTATGAATATGCAACATATATTGTTGCTGTTCTTCTATTGAGGTTAAAGAACTTTGCAAGGAGATAGTTTGAAGGTTGCCTGTGATCATAGTTTACCACACTCCCACGGGTCGCAAAATACTTCAATTATAATTTATCACTTCGCTGCTTACAGTACTAATCCACTAATGAAGTAATGAAATTCCCAGGCCAGGACGACACTTGCATGTTCTGTATACTCTGTCATGTGTGGGAAGAGAAGATTTCCAGCAAGGAAATACTGATGTGAAGAGAGAGCTGGGGGTAAGCAAGTTGCGGTCGTTCGCATTGTTCTTGGTTAGTGAGCTTCAGATATCTCTCATTAGTCACATTCAGAGCGACTCAGAAGCTTGGCAATCAAATAATTAAACCAAAAAATCTTTATCATTACTTTTCCGCATTCAATATGAATCAGAATGTATTTACACGCATCTAGCATGCTTTTCTTTCCTACAAAGTTTGCAAGAAAGTAACTGCTGCTTCCCCATTCATTTGTTTTCTGTGTTCAATGTCTATTAGTAGAATTAATTTATTCATCAGACACAGTTTTTCAAGACATACACCACCACACAGGGCATAGTGTTTCCATTTACTTGATGAAATAAAAGTCCCTTCATCTTTTTTTTTTTTTAGATTACACAGTACAACTCAGACACTCACAACGCACGCACACTCACCCTTATGAACACACGCACGCAAACCCTACCCCTATGAGCATCTTCAAAGACTGAGCCGGCAAATCTAGAGATACGAAGTCACTACTGGCGCCTCGCTGTCGACGGGAGCGTCGTCTACCACTGAAAGCACAAATGCCGTTAAATCCTTGAAAATTCGCTCCCTTGGGGAGTCGAACCCAGGACCTGAGAGGTGTTACTCGGATGCCTTAACCACTAGGCTAAGTCTCCTTTCACAAAAAGTCCCTACATCTAAAACACAGGGCACAGTGTTGCTATGCTTTTCCATGCGGTGTGGACGTGTGGGCCGTCAAAGCAGTACTGGGCAGAGGAAAAAAGGCCATCCATCAAGGTCGCGGCCCATCTTCCGTTCATTCTACTAGTAGGCGAATTCAGAAGCAAAGAAAAACTTGTTCCTGCTGGTGCCATCCACTTATTGCACGGAAAGGCTCTCTGCGACTGTGAGAGTGTGAGCCACCAACCTGCACATGATGTGCTCGTCCGGACGGCAGCCATGGCTTTTCCATGGGCCTAGGCGCCAGCTGGCAGAGTATATGCGACCCTACGAACCTGCTGACCCATGGGCCTAGGCGCCAGCTGGCAGAGTATATGCGACCCTACGAACCTGCTGACCCATGGTCGGATTGGTCAGGTACCACTGAGCGATCTGGACGCCCCAGTCCAAGTTCGACGTGTGTCGCGGTGCGCTGATTATGAGCTGCTGCTGTTCTTGAGCAGGACACTGGCACGCACATTAACTTGTCTCCAGTCCGTCCCTACCAAAGAAAACGAAAACCCCATTCTCCCGTCCCTGCAATCGCACGCCGCGATTGATGTAGGAATAAAATAGATGTGTTTGTTTCCAGCGTTCTTGTGTTGGTTTCCGTGGTTCTTGGATTTCTCCAGGTGGAAATAAGTTAAAGTGTGTTTGGTTGGAGGAACAGAGTGGGACAGAACGGTTCCATCCATTTTTTCTGATGTTTGTTTCAGGGACCAGCGAGGAACTTGACGGTTCCGAAGGGAATATACTGCCCATATGTGGGACGAACTGGACCACCCGAAGGGAAAATTTCGATAGCTGTAACTTCCGTGCATCTAATGCTTTAATGATGCAGGCCAACGGATCCAACAAACGGCATCCATCTCTATCCTTCGTCATCCCTTCTACCAAACAAAAAACAAGAACCGTTCGTCCCCGTTCCATTCATTTAACCAAACATGAAGTGGAACGGTTCCATTCCAAGAAATTAGGACGGTTCCATCGGCGTACCATAGCGAAGGCGTGCGAGCATACCATTTTCCTATATAGAAATTTTCGTATTCAATGCAAATTATAATGTCCGGATTGTACGTGATCTTCTCAAAATTTTGAAAATTTTCGTATTCAATATGCCAGGATCTGTAGAAATTCTTATATTGTTCGACCAATGGAGAGACTAACCTTGAAATGCAAATTATAATGTGTCACATGGTTATGTGTAGTGTGTACTATGGTTCTGTGTAGTGTGTACTATCAGATGAGGAGCAGGGTTTGCAAAACCGGTGCAAACCGGACCGGAAACCAGAAAAAGAAGAAAACCGGTCCTGTCCGATTAGCAAAACCAGGCGATTTTTGTCCACAACCGACATTATACTGTAGCAAAATCAAAACCGGCCGGTTTTACCGGTCTGGTTTTCTCGTTTTCGGTTTTTCTGGTTTTTGGTTTTGCAAACCTTGATGAGGAGGAGGTACCCAGCAGTAGATGCACGGAAGTTACAGCTATCGAAATGACTAGAAGTACACGGAGTAAATAAATGAGTGTCTTCTGTGCTGCAGGTATATATCTATACAAATTAAAACTTTTCGACAGAAACCAGAATCTATTGTTTAAATGGCATGCATAGTCACAACCTCAGCTGTTTATGGTCCTAGATAGCACCTTTACCACCTACTCCTGTGTCTTACAGATCTCACCTCCCTGTCTTAGCTCTTTTAAAACTTGTGATCTTTTAGGTGCATAATAGAACACTCTATGAGAAATCATAAGAAATAGCGTACGTACTCCTGCCTGGATTATCCCATGAAAGCAAATAATCAATGCGTCATTATCTTGAATATAGAAACATATAACATTGTATGTAAAGTTTACAATCAAAGTCAGATCTTCGAGAAGTACATATATTGTATATAGTTGTAGCCTGACATGAATTTCTTATGTCCTCGGAAGTATAAAATTTACTCACAAAATATTGGTGACTTTCAATTTGCATCTAATAAATAGTAAACTATGCAACTTCTGATGTCGAGAATTTGAAGTACACTGAAAAAGAAATAGCATCTTAGTACTTAAAGTACTTGAAAGGGGATACAGACCAAAAGATACTATATTACTCCAGCTTTTACATAAGGAATGTGTGATGTGGCTCGTTTTGAGTAGTTTGAAGTTTTAACCAGTGTGCTGGGAGATGGGAGCAACTTTTCACACTGTCGGCGCGGTTCAAAGTCTGTGGGCTGTACATGGCAGGATGGTGGAAAAGGTATGCAACATTGTACTAACAGATAATTAAATCTCCATATGGCACTTTGTCCTGTAAACAGACAACCACGCCCTCGGTTGATCAAAGTCCTAGATAACACCTTTCGTAGTACTGTAGCTAGTAGGCAACCTACACTTTGTTTAAAATGGTGAGCTCTGGTCGGTTACAAGGATTTGTGTTTGCTACTCCCTCTGTTGCTTATTGTTAGTAATTTTGGACTTCTGCACCAAAATTAAGAGTAGGTAAGAAATTATAGAGCGCACATAAATCGAAGAAGAGTGAAGCAGTAGAGACATAAAGAAAGCTAAGTTGAGAATCATGAATCACTGCAAAAAAAAGAGTTTTAGTCACCAAGTTTAAATGACCAAGGAAATTTTATCTCTGTTGGTTAGTAAAAGTTGATCAATAATGACCAAGTTTGAGATATTTGGTAGGTATACGGTTTTGGCGACCAACATTATATATAGTTACCGAGCTTGTGTTGGTTGCTATAGAGCTTTAGTGATCAATATATACAATTGTTGGTCACAATATATATATAGTGACAAGCTTTTGGCCACCAAAATGTGACCACCCTTGATGCTGACAAAATATCTATTGTAACCAACAATACACATACAGTGACCAAATGCTTTGGTAACTAACAGTCATTTTTCTTGCGGTGAATGACATATAATGTGGAAAAATTGAATTATAAAATGACATATATAATGTGAAACAAGAAGTTCCGGCATAGAACTTTTGGTGAGAAATGTGTGAAACTCAGATACAATGTTGGAGAGTTGGAGACCCATGTCTTGGTTTTCTAAAATAACTGAAATATATCTTCGACCGTATGATGATTGAGATTGAGAGATTCAGACTTGGCGGACCATCCAGGATAACTTGAGTTTCAGCTAGCCAATGCAAAGACAAAATCAGTGCCATAAAAAAAGGGTTCACTCTATTTTGAAGTCTATGGCACTGTTTGTTTCTCACTCAGATTATATAATTTAGTTTATAATTTATAAGCTGGAGAGAGAGCAGGTTATTGAGTTATGATAATTTGGTAGTGAAATTTCATAACCTGTGACTCATTTATTTCATCTCACAAATTAGCTCGATTATATAATCAATGTGGGAAACAAGCCTATCTCTGTTTTAATTTATTTGTCGTTTTGGATCTGAACACAAGAATTTATAAGAGGGGTGAAAAGGTGTAGTGCACAGAAAACGAGGAGTATAGAGACAGAGACAATAGAGATGTATTGACAAGAAGAAAAGATGTATTGTGTGGTGAAAATAAAAGCAATCTGAGAAATTGTTGAAGTCTATAATGACAAGTAATTAGAACGGAGGGCCTACTTCAAAACTTTTAGCGACAAAAGGTAATAGGAAAAATAAAAGATGAAACAAATGCTAAGAGCCATACTGATGGTCAAATATCAAAATATTTGATGTACTCCTACCAAAAGTGCAGAACAAACGTCTGAGGTTAGCCAATGCAAGTCAGGTTCTCTTTTGTGATCCATCTATCCAGATTCAAGTCTTCAATTTAGAGAAGATGCCGGTATTTATGTTTTCTTTTCAAGAGTTGGTGGTGTGCCTGTCAAGAACCAACACTTCTAAGGTAACTAGTAAGGCACGAGTTGCCTGCGACCAGTTGGCTCACCTAAATCTTATGTACCTAACTCTTTAGTTCACCTTTGATTTCATTGGACCCACAACCTCTAAACCGTCTAAACTGTAGATCCTCCAAAACTTCCTACCCGAATGCCGTCCGTTGCTACGGTTTATTTTTTCAAGAAAAAAATCATGTTCGCTCAAAAAAAAAGAAAAAAAAATCATGTTCATGTCTCATTCCTAAACACTTAAAAAAACATAAAGATCATCGGTAAATAAAAGCTGATAGTACGGGTATATCCTCAGCTTTCTTTAGCAAAAAGTATATTAAAATATACATATCGTTTTGAAATTAAGCATTCTTATTTCAATATTGCCAAATGTTCCATATTTTCGTGCATGAAAACATATAGGATAAAATTAAGTTAGCAAACAGGTAGAAAGGCTTTTATGCTGATAGCGGTTTCAATTACCGATGGACACCTGTTTTGCCGGTTTCTAGTCAAAAACCAATTGGAACCGCCAAAACCGGTTAAATTCCTTTTTCCAAAAAAAAGCGGTTAAATTTCATCACATTTTCAAATTTTTCCAGAATTAAAATCCGAAAACCGGTTATCCCTCCAAACCGAACCAGACCTGTTTCCCTTCCTAGTTACCCATTCTAGTTACCCAGAAAACCGGTGCTTGCAGTTTTCTCTCCCCTCCCGCAGGAAAGCAAAACCTCTCTAATCCACACTCTCTTTCCTCCCGTGACCCATCTCCCTCTTCCCCCAACAGAATCCACGCTCATCTCAACAGAATAAGAATCCATGCTGCCGCAACTAAATTCGCCCGCTGCGAGGCAGATCTTACCGCTTGGCTCAAAAATCTAAATCCACATGCTACTTCCGCCTTCCGGTGCCATATATTCCATTACTTCTTCCATTGAAATCATTTGTGCGTTTGTGCTCCTCGCAGCTAGTAGCCGGTTCTTAGATTTTTCTTTTTCTATCGAATCCGCTGCGTGAGGCGTCATCTATATGGCCTACCCAGTGCTCTTGCTCGCCGAGTTCAGATCCGTAGGATGGCGTTTGGCCAGCGAACAGCAACTTGCTGGCAACCACGCTGATCCGGCGCAACGATTCCGCGGCGGCACTGCGGAAGAGCAAAGGAGGCGAGATAAACCAGATCAAGTTGTGTTGTGCCATGGCCCACGAGCCTTGGCGGCTGCTGACTGACGCCGGCTGGGGCAGGCTTCTCTGCTTCGTCATGAGCTCCACCGAAGGGACAGTGAGGAAGGGGAAGAGAGCAGATGAGCGGTGGCGTCAGAGGGGAGAGGCAGTCGGTGGTGGGAGGGGACACCTAGTGGGGGCCACATGTCGGCGCCAAAATCAGCTACTGGGCGAGGCCACGACCACCCTAAGCCACCAACCGTAAATTTTAAGCATGTGGGTCTCTACTTTCTACCTTGTTTCAAATAAATGTGAAACAAATTTGCAAAATGAAGAGGCCGGCACACAACATGGTACTTCTTCTGTTTTTAAAGTGACGTCACCGTTGATGTTTTGGGTTAGTTTTGACCATTCGTCTAATTTAAAAAAATTTAAAAATTATCATATATTTTATTATGATTTGTTTTATCACTCTAGAAAAATTTAAGCATAACTTATAAGTTTATGAATTTAAACTAATATTTTGAATAAGACAAAATGTAACTTAAGAAGTCAACGGCGACATCAATTTAATAACGGTGGTAGTACGATGGAGAGCACCAAGATACTAGGAGGTGTTCGTGTTTTAGGCCTAAAAGTCACATCAAAACTAATCTTATTATTTAGGCGTATTAAATATGTCTAATCACAAAACTTTTTTACAGATATGTGCTAATTTGCGAGACGAATCTAATGAGCCTAATTAAGCTATGTTTTGCTACATTGATGCTACAGTAACTATCGTCTAATCACGGCTTAATTACTCTTATTAAATTCGTCTCGCAAATTAGTATAAAGTTTTAGGTTCGGAAACGAACACCCCCTACGTCGTGAGCATTTTAGGTTGGGAAATCTCAGAGGGTGTTCGTGTTTTTAGACCTAAAAGTCACATCAAAACTAATTTTGCTATTTAGACATATTAAATAAGTCTAATTACAAAACCTTTTTATAGATGTGTGCTAATTTGCGAGACGAATCTAATGAGCCTAATTAAGTTATGTTTTGCTACAGTGATGTTACACTATCTATCGTTTAATCACGGCTTAATTACCTTCATTAGATTCGTCTCGCGAACTAGTACAAGATTTTATAGTTAATTTTTAGTTAAACTTTATTTAATACTCTTAAATGACAAGATTCTAGACGCCTAAAATTAAGCCTACACAAACGAACAGCCCCTCAGTGCGCTTGCGAGGAGTAGTAGTTTAAAACTTTTCACTTCTCAATCAATGATTCGCACTTCACAAAACTGTCACTGCCCAATTCGTACACCTGTCAAAAAAAGGGGCAGTACAACACCACCTAAACAAAACAATAATAACGGTACCCAAGAAAAGGTAAAAGAAGTCGCCGCGCTCGGTCCCTACAAGAAAACCAAAGTGATCGAAACGAAGGAGACGACGACGACACAGCAATATCGCACACGCCTAAATAAAGCAGCCAATCCTCGGCGCCCAGCGACGCGCGCTCTCGCTTCCTCCGACGACGCGCGTACGGCCACGCCACGTCGCGACGACCCCGCACGCAACCTCCTCCGGCCTCCCGAGACAACCGGCCGGTAGGCGGCAATGAAGGCCCCCGGCCGCGGCGTCCTCGTCGCCGGCGGGTGCGCCGTGCTCCTCGCGGCGTTCTACCTGGTCGCCACGCTGGTGACGACGCCGCTGCCGTTCCTGCTGCCGCCGCTCTCGCTCCCGTGCCTGCCCGCCGTCGACGCGCCGTCGGGGTCCGGGTACGCGGCCCCCGGCGTCGCGGCTCTCGCCGACGCCGCCGTGGCCTACGCCGTCGCGGAGACGGTGCCGCAGCAGTCGCTCGCCGAGATCTCGCTCTCCCTCGCCGTGCTCCGCCGCCGCGCGCCGCTGCGGCTGCTGGTGTTCGGCCTCGGCCGCGACTCGGCGCTGTGGCACGCGCTCAACCCCGGCGGCGCCACCGTCTTCCTCGAGGAGGACCCCGCCTGGTACCGCGTCGTGCGGGCGCAGTCGCCGGAACTCCGCGCGCACCTCGTCGCCTACCGCACGCGCCTCGACGCCGCCGACCGCCTCCTCGCCGGCTACCGCCGCCAGCCGGCGTGCCTCCCCGGCGCCGTGGACGACGGCGGCGCCGACGTGCGCGTGCAGGGCAACGCGGCGTGCCCGCTGGCGCTGCACAACCTGCCGCCGGAGGTGTACGAGACGGAGTGGGACATGATCATGCTCGACGCGCCCAAGGGGTACTTCCCCGCGGCGCCGGGGAGGATGGCGGCCATATGGACGGCGGCGGCCATGGCGCGCGCGCGCCGCGGCGAGGGGGACACCGACGTTTTCCTCCACGACGTCAACCGGAGGGTGGAGAAGGTGTTCGCCGAGGAGTTCCTCTGCGAACGGTTCCGGGTCGGCGGCACCGGCCGGCTCTGGCATTTCAGCATCCCGCCCGTGTCGCGCCGCGGGAACGGGACCGCGGCGGCCGGCGGTGGTCGGAGACCATTTTGTTAAGAAGGTGATACAGTTATTAAAAAGAGTGTGTGATTTTGCAAATGTAGGAAATCCTTGATTATATTTATACGTGTCCTCTGCTGTTGAGCATGCGGTTCAAATGGGCATTGTTCAGATATGCACAATTTTGAACTGAAGGCAGAGGATTTGAATCCTGAGGACTAGCAGTCTTGTGACATGTATCTTCAGTTCTGTAATGTAGGTGATATATGTTAGTCGAATTGATTGCTGCATAATCCATGATAGCATGGGTGTCGCGCCGTGGGAACGGGACCGCGGCGGCCGGCGGTGGTTGGAGACCATTTTGTTTTAAAGGTAATGCAGGTAAAAGGTGTGATTTTGCAAATGTAGGAAATGCCTACTGATTAGCAATTCAGATGAGCATTGTTCAGAGATGCACAACTTGAACTGAAGGCAGAGGATTTGAATCCAGAGGACTAGCAGCGGCATTGTGGCATGTATTTTCAGTTTTGTAATGTTGGTGATATATGTTGTGGAGTTGATTGGTGTACAACCCATGATAGGAACACACATTAGCTTGACCGAAATCATGTGTTCCAAAGAATCAGAATCTTGAGCTCTTGGCACACAGTTTGGGTATATATACATGCAAATAACATCCATAAAAGATATATATATGGCAATTCCATGTGCCAAGCAAGTGGTAACCCGTTGTGCATAACTAGTACGATTCGGGGGTTCAGTTTGGGGAAAAAAAACATAATTTATCGTTATTGAACATTAGGTGTGATGATAGGTATGCAATGCAAGGGACCAGGTCTCCTGTGAATCTACTGTTCACTTTGATCGGATCCAAAGGACCACATATCATTTTATAGTAAGATATAACAATTATTTTCCCTAACACATTTTATGAAGAGTGATGGTAAGAGTTTAATATTGGACACTATTCATCCAAGTCTAAAGGTCCAATTATTTCTATGCAACAGAATTTCATAATATGCTCAAAGTTGGAAGTGTAAAAAGCCATGAGTGCAAATGTTTCAATGGCGTCCCTACAAATAATAACATGTTCCTCATGATATTTCTTCCAGCAGCCCCATCATGCCTGGTAAGGCCAAACACACGACGACTCAAGGTGTGCAGATCCACATGGAGTCGCGTTGGACAAATAATGATTCTTCGACTCATGGGCCCAAAAACGTTGTACACAAAAAGGGCCCTGTATTTTTCCTCAATGGAAATTCCTGCTGTCCCAAAAATGTCTGGTAAGGGGCCCCCAAGCGATGCACATGGACATGGTGTTGATCTCAAAAAAAAAAAAAAAAAAAAAACATGGACATGGTGTTGCATAGGACAAATATTGGTATTTCAATAAATATTGATATTTCGACCCACAAGCGGAAGTTTCTATTTACATGGAGACTTCCGGTCAAGAAAGCGCGTAACCAAGACAAAACACCCCAGACCCAGTAACACTTGTTATCAGGTTGTTCATCTTGACGTCACTTGGATCAAAGTAAGGGTCGGGATATAAAACCTGTCAACCTTACATCCTCTCCGGATTTTTAGCCAACTATTTCCTTGATCCTCCTCCACCTGAATTAATTCAGCCTAACAAATGTAGGGCGCTTGCAATCGTCAACAAATGGAGAGGCTTGATGTTGCGAAATGCAACCCAAAATACACTCACACAACAGCTTGCCTGGGCCTTATACCAGAATGCTTTCAAAACAACTAGATATCCTTGCATAAGCTAGAACTGCTCTTCAACCATCTGGAGTGGAAAGTTCCATCGCAGGTGGGTGTTTGGTAATGTGACTGGTTTTTCATTTGATCGGAATCTCAGGCTCTGCAATGGTATATTGTAACTTCAGTCGCCCCCATGCCTGCAAAAAATCCAAGGAGCACATTAAACAGAAAATTTATCTCATTGCAAAAGTAATAGTCCCAATTGTAGTGAGCGCTCTATAGTTTGCTATGGTGCATATTTTCATCTATATGGGAAAGAAAACGAAAGGTCCCCTGAAGGTCAGCAGGACTTAATCACATACGATATGACAAATATCCAACCAACAAAACACTTGCACAAAACCAATGTGATTGTTATAGGAATGGATCGATCTACAAGTGCAGTTAAATACTCAATATACAATTACTACAATCACTGCGAATGATTTTATCTTCAACAGTCTAGCTCTTCCTTAAGTTTCACAGCATAATCAAAACAACTAAATGCTCCTGATGTTCTGACTCAAATCAAAACAACTTTAAGCACTCTTATTTGAGTTCATGCTTAATGGAAGTCTACAAAAGTGGTTACATCAAGAGGTTGATGTATCACAGCAAAGAGTTGCAGCGTTGTCACATAGATTAAATATTGCTGTGTTGCTGATGCTCTAGATTGTTTGGACAACAACTGCGAAGTAACAATAGTTCACTGTGACCTGAAGCCAAGCAACATTCTCCTCAATCAGGATTTTGTTGTTCAGGTTTGGGCCTTCAGTCTTGAATAGATTCTTTCTACTTCGGTAGGTCAGCAACAGATAAAGTCCAAGAACACAATTGGAATAAGAGGGACAATCGGACATGTTGCACCAGGTAACACGAATTATTTCTGACGTCTCATACCATCCAAACAAAGTTTGTATTGCCTTTTTAAATTACTACTGTTTATCTATGTAATATGGAATATGCAGATGGTGGTTCAGTTTCTACATGCGGGGATGCATAGAGCTTCGGTATATTCATCCTTTGATTGCACCTACTCACGATATGTTCAGAGATGAGCAGACAATGCAAATGCATGCCGAGAATGCATTCCAAGGATTCTAATGAAGACTGTTGAGCCTCTCATTCTCACTTGGAGAAGCATTTCGAATAATTTGCAGAGTGGAAGACGATGTTGCTTGTCACAAAACTCGCGCTATGCTGCACCAAGAGACACATGAAGAATGTGGCTGCTGAGACGGACAGGTAAGGGATCATCATATTGAAAGAAGAAAGAAGACAAAACAAACGGGATGTTACTGTTCAGTAGTATGTCACTATTGCTCCATGACTTTTCAGCTTTGCAAATAATATTGCCTGAAATAGTAAATATTTCCCCATCAGATATATGATAGAACCTATTTATACCCATCGACACCAAAGCTAGACTGGGCTATCTCTTTGTTCAACTCCAAATGGTGGAAGTTCTCAACTCTATGAGACCTGCCTGACCCATGGCACCAAAGATGTTCAATGCAACATGTGGAAACGTATAATATCACTGGCTCTGTAAATTTGTGAAAGTATTGGGAAACTACTGTGATACTGAATTACTGATGAACTTTTTTATATGAGATCACTCTTTATCCAGTGACAGATGTTACTAATCACTGCAGTGCCGCTTGACAAGGGTGCAAATCATCACGCAGCCGTCTCTCTTTCGTTACTCAGCTTCAATGCACTTCCTCCACTTGTACAATCCAAACTCTGTTTCACCAGCCTATGGATAATGGAATATACAAGCAGGGGAGGTTTCAGTAAGCATGCAGTGGAGTGAGGATGCAAGCCTAGTAGAATCAAGTGAAGTGTTGATAATTTGACTTGAGTGAAGAAATGGCGTACAATCAAGTTGACTCTACCATTCTAACTTGGAGAAGCATATGCAAATAATCTGCAGGGTGGAAGAAATGCAATGGATGAAATTGAAATCATCAAGGCGATGTTGCTTGTCACAAAACTCGCGCTATGAGGCACCAAGGAGACACATGAGGAATGCAGCTGCTGAGACGCACAGGAAAGGGATCATCATACTGAAAATAGACACCAAAAAAAAAAACTTCAATAGTAACATGTTTTCCCTCAAAAGTATGATACAACTTATTTATCCCCATCGGTACCAAAGCTAGACTCAGAGCTATTTCCTTGCCCAACTCCAAATGGTGAAATTTTACCTCAACTATATGAGACCTAATCCATGGCACCGAAGAAATATGTATGTTCAATGCAAAAATGTGGGAACCAGATGTTACTAACCGGCTCGTTTTGGTTACTCATCTTCCATACCCTTCCTCGACTTGTACCATAATCCAAACTCTGTTTCACCAGCGTATGGAGAATAGAACATACAAGCAGGGGAGGTTTCAGTAAGCATGCAGTGGAGTGAGGATGCAAGCCTATACTATCAAGTTCGAAAGTGTTGATAATTTGACTTAGTGAAGAAACGCTGTACAATCAAGTTGGGAAGTGTTGACAATTTGAGTTGGGCGGAGAAATGCCTGAGAGAAACAAAGGGTGGGCATCATCGCTCATCCCACCTCAGAGTGTCACTTAGCATGCCTGAATCAGCCTTACTCGATCTTTTTCTCACCTCATTCACTTTCCCACTCATGTCCCCCCTTTCCCTGCAACAAGCCCGTGCTGTTTAAATTCAGGCAGGAACTCTAGTACTGCGTATCATTAGCTTGCTGGATAAACTCTACGCGCGTACTCACCCAGCGGTGGGGCAGTCAGAGCATACGACCTGCCGTGCGCCGAAGTCCTCTTCACCCGTGGTCCCGGAGGGTGCCGCTTGCGCACAGGGTAGGAGGGCGGCGTCGCGTTAGAGAGCGATGCATTGGCGACGGGGTGGTCGGGACGCGTCGCGGGCAATCGGCGCTGGGTGGTGCTCGCGCGCAAGGAGCGGCCGGTGGCGGCGGCGGTGGCGAGGTTGCGGCGGCCGACCAGACGAGAGCACGGGGGATTTGGGCCTTTAGGGCCGTCAGATAAAAAAATAACGGGCCGATGGAGCTCGCGAAGCTGCATCACAATACCATGGGACTTTTCGAGACAACATTCATGACTTTCCTGTCCAACTGCACACGCCTCCACATACTTGACCTCCAGGACAACATGCTAGGTGCCACTCTCCCAAGTTCTATAGCCAATCTAACAGCAAAACTTCAAGTGCTATATCTTGGATTCAACGAGATTTTGCCGGGCAAAGATACCATTTGAAATCAGCAATCTTGCCGGGCTAAATAAGTTGCAGTTATCCCATAATCGTTTAACTGGTTTCTTGCCCAACAGCATCGGGAGGATGAATTCACTACAACTCTTGGGTTCGAAGATAACAGGGTCCATGCCATCGTCCCTCGGGAACTTAACACAACTTCAACTTCTTTTCACGCATAATAACATGTTTGAAGAAAAAAGGGTTTCGATGAGCGACACGAGCGACGGAGCAGGCGAGAGGAGGGGCGGTGCTATACCGACCTCGTCGGCGGCGTCGACTCCGACGAAGACCCCGCGCGGCACTCCCCGGGTGTGCAGTCAAGCGGCTCCCCGCGTGCTGGTTCGAGTCCAACCAGTTCGAACGGGACCGTGCCCGAGCATGGCCCAAACCAGCCCACCCCTGTTCATGGTGGGTCGGGGTTGCAACCAGGGCAGGTAACCTCCTTTCTCTCTCCTCACGTGTTCTCCACGCCCAGTATCTCGCCTCTACCTCCCTCTCCGTCCCCCTCCACTCCTCCCCGAGTGGCGGCGGAGGTGACCAACACAAACCCTAGCGAGTTGACGGTGAGATTGGGGCATATCTGGAGGAGGAGTGAACAGGTCGGTTCATGTCCGGTGATTGCGATTCAAGCTAATTGGGGGAATTTTGGTAAGCCGCAACCCAAATCAGTACCCCTCTGTGGTGCAGATTTTGGGTGGTCTACCCTTGGAGGAGATACAAGATCTTTCGCGCAGGTAACCAGACAACAACAGACGATGAATCGATTCCCACCGAAGAGAGGTTTCGATGAGAAACCAGGCAGGGATTTCGGAAGAGGTGAGGGGAATCGAGGGCTTGAGCAACGTCTGGAGTGGGCTGGAAACCGGGATGGCGGAATTGGAAGAGGTCCGGGCAGAGAAGGAAATTTTCAGCACAATAGAGGCAATTTTGGTGCAAATCGAAGCGGATTCCAGAACACAAGGGACAACTTTCACAGGGAGAATGTTGGGACGAGCAGACAGTTTGCAGGTCGTGCAGGTCAGGTCGACCAAGCAGCTAACCAGAGACAAGTGCAGGGTAGCCACTTTGTAAACACCAGACTGCAGGATACAGGCAAACACAAGCAAGTAATGGGCACGGATGCAGTTCCAATCAAAGAGAATGAAGACAAGAAGAAATGGGTGCCGAAAGAACAGCATGATGGTGGAATCAATATGAATCAACAGATGAATATATCTGAAAGCATAAATCATATGCCAGTGGATGAGAAGGTGAAAGGTGGTTCAAATGTACAAGTAACATCAGATAGGAGGATGGCTGATAATTTTGAGCTCAACCCACAATTCAGGTGTGGAAGATGTGGAAATCATGGACATGTTGAAAGATGCTGTCCGCAGAAGAAACCATGGGAATATATAGCTCCTCTATGTGGGATAGCAGCTCCAGGACAAGGTTTCTTTTTCATTGATGATACACCAATGGAGAATGGGCCAAAAGATATGTCCACTTGTGCAATCATCAAAATTAAAGAGGGTGAAGCTACTGCAAGGCAGATTGAACTTGAGTTTAAAACCTTAGCTGGTAGTAATTCTACATGGAGGTGGTTTGCCAAGAAGATAGCTGAAAACAAGTTCCAAATGAGATTTCCTACTGCTAAGAAAATAGAAGAACTGTCACATTTCATAAGCATGAGAATGAGAACTGTTCCAACGGCTGTGATCAAAGTGAAGAAATGGAAAGCGTCTTATGGGGCTAAGGGAGAACTAGAACAAGCTTGGTTCAGAGTGAGAGGGATACCACTGGAAAAGAGGTCTAAACCCAATGTCAGCTATGTGGGTTCGTTGGTTGGCTTACCTCTGGAAATTGATGAGGAAAACTTGATGAAATATGAGTATGTAAGAATCAAAATTGCTAGCAGGGATGCTTCAAAAGTCCCAGGAATAGCTGAAGGTGCATTGGGTCTGCTGCTATATGACTTCTTTTTTCAGAGAGAACAAGTGTTAGAAGGGACAACAAATCCTGCTGGGAACAAATGGGTCAGAAATGAAGGGAATGATGATCACAGAGATAAACCATCCCCTAAAAAACCCAGATTCGAGGACAGAGTTGCTGGACAACAACAGCAAGGTGCAACTAATAAAACAATTCAGTCAGCCCCTCCAAAAGTCATGACAACAGCAAACAGTTAAAGCAGAGGTAACTGGAAATATTGGAGAGTCAAGCAAAGAGAAGGATGTTGAGATTGAAACAGTGCATGAGTCTAGTGAGGAGGAAGCTAGTAACTATTCAGACCTGGTAGCTCCTGGGGGTGAGAAATTGAATCTAGGAGAATCCAGTAACAGCAAACCCATGGAGGAGATTAGTAGGCGACTCTGGTCTATTGAGTGTGAGAAAATTGGTATGGTAACAATCAATGAGTATGGGAGTAACATGATTAAGAGTAAATTTGACCCACTGGCAGCTATCGAGGCAAAATTTGCACTAGAATCAGCAGGCACACTTCGTATTGAGGATTTGGAAGCTGAACTAAATGCAACCAGCAGCAAAATAGAAACCATATCACATAATGGGGTGCAGGAAAATGAATGTGAGAGAGCCACATCTCTCAGCCCAAAGGAGACAAGCGACAGGCCAATGAACTTCTTTTCCAGTCAGGAGTCTGATGGTGTGCCAATAATAACACAGGTTGAACAACAGAATAACATGCAGAGTGAGTACCAGAACACAGCTCAAGTGGTTCCTATGATGGAGGATGAGGTGCAAACTAAAGGAGCATCAGAGGGAGTGGTTACTGGGGAGGAAGAGCAACACAAAGAGGTCCAAGATTTGATTCCCAAGCAAGTCCAGCAGCCAGAGGTAGTAATTACAAGGAAGTGCACAAGGTTGCAAGGTCAATTGGGCAATGTCTCTGAGAAGGCCACCAATATGGCAAAGAAGAGGAATCTGGAAGGTACAAATCTTACTGCACATAATTCTTTTTCTGCATTAGATGATGAAATAATTGTTAATAAAATTGCTTTGATGGGTATTAATCTTGATATCTCTGAAATGGATAAAATTAATATAGTCAAAGATATGGAGCATGCGAGGCATTGTCTAGAGGAAAAATCAAAAGTGCAGGAAAATACTAGTGCTGAAAATGAAAACTGTGGGGGTCCCTCTGTGACTCTACAATTGTTAGAATGGCATGAAGAAGAATCTGAGGATGAGGATGGTTTCCAGGTAGTATCCAGTAAGAAAAGCAGAAGGAAAGGTAAAGGTAAAGTAAAATCTGGTGCAAAAGTGAAGGGCAATGGGGTCTCTCCTCTTGAGAGCACCCAGAAGGAAAAAGGAATTCCCATGACTAGCTCTGGGATAATCCTGAGAAGAAGAAATAATATAAAGTATCCAAAATGATAGGTCTCATCTGGAATTGTAGAGGGGTGGAAAAGAAGGGTTTGAAAACTTTTCTAGGAGACAAAATACAGGAACATCAGTTGGATTTTGTTTGCATTCAAGAAACTATGAAAAAAGACTTCAGTGATAAGTTTTTTAGGAAAGTAGATGGAAGGAAATCATATGCCTGGCAATGGATGCCCTCCAAAGGCAAATCTGGAGGGATCCTAGTGGGGATTAATATAGACAGGTTTGATGTTGTCTCTATCAGCGTCAACTTCTTTTCTATTGAGGCAATTATTAAAGACAAGAAGGACAATGTAGAACTGAAACTGGTGACTGTGTATGGCCCTGCTCAAGAGGAAGATAAGGACAAATTCCTTCTTGAATTGTCCCAAATCTGTAACAGACATAGTCTACCCATGTTAATTGGAGGAGATTTCAATATACTGAGATTCAGCTCAGAAAAAAATAAAGACTTCCAAGGTGGAAAGTGGACTGATCTTTTTAATCAAATTATCAATATGTATGAGTTGAGAGAGATTTTCTTGGGAGGTGGAAAATATACCTGGAGCAACAACCAGGTGAACCCAACACTGGAGAAACTGGATAGAATAATGATGAATGCAGAATGGGAAAATAAATTCCCCTTGTCTGCAGTCAAAAAGCTACCTAGATTCTTATCTGATCATAATCCTCTTATGGTCTCCACTGAACCCCCTGCTCCTTTGCAGCAGAGGCCTTTCAGATTTGAACTCTCTTGGCTCAAACAGGAAGAGTTCCTAACAAAAGTAAAAGAAATATGGGAAAAACCAATACATGCTAGTTCAAGCTTGGATGTGTGGATGATAAAAGAAAGAAGACTCAAGACATATTTCAGAGGCTGGGGAAACAAATTGAGAGGGGACATCAGGAAGAAAAAGAATGACCTCCAGGAAGAACTCATGAATCTAGAGATTTTGGAAGAGGAAAACATGCTGAATGCAATACAACTGGGCAGGAAAACGGAAATTCAAGTGGAGCTTTTGGAAATATATGACAATGAGGAGCAGTACTGGAATGAAAGATCTAATTCAACGTGGCTGCTGAAAGGGGACTGTAATACTGATTACTTCCACAGAATTGCAAATGGCAAAAAAAGGAAAAACACAATCTATTCACTTCAACAGGATGACAGAATTATTGAGGGTGACGAAAACCTACTTAAACATGCAACAGCGTACTATAAAGATCTATTTGGGCCGGGTGCAACTCCTGAAATCAAGCTAGACGCGAGATGCTGGACTGAACAGGAAAAAGTGGCAGATGCAGATAATGACTGGCTCACAAGGGAGTTTACTGAAGAAGAAATAAAGACAGCTATTTTTTCAATGGAAAAGAACACAGCCCCAGGTCCTGATCATCTTCCTGTTGAATTTTATCAGACCTGTTGGGAAATTATCAAAACTGACATGGTGAACTTATTTAATGATTTTTATCTGGAAAAACTGGATGTGGAGAGAATGAACTATGGTGTGATCACCCTTTTACCAAAATTGAAAGAAGCAAACAAAATACAGCAGTACAGGCCTATTTGCCTGCTGAATGTAAAGTACAAAGTGTTCACTAAAGTGCTTACTATAAGAATGGAATCGTTAATGAATAGGCTGATCAACAGATGCCAGAATGCTTTCATCAAGGGGAGAAATATTATGGAAGGAGTAATGTGCCTGCATGAAATTTTGCATGATACAAAACAAAGGAAATTGGATGGAGTAGTCTTGAAACTGGACTTTGAGAAAGCTTATGACAAGATAAGCTGGGATTTCCTGTTCTTCTGTTTGGAATGCAGAGGTTTCTCGAGGAAATGGTGTACTTGGATAAAACTGGTTGTAACAAAAGGGACCCTCAGTGTCAAGCTCAATAACCAGATAGGGGCCTACTTCAAAAGTGGTAAAGGAGTAAGACAAGGTGATCCTTTGTCACCATTCTTGTTCAATCTGGCTGCTGACACCTTAGCTAAGATGATTAGCATGGCACAGCAAAACCAGCTAATAAAAGGTCTAGTACCTCATCATATTGAAAATGGTGTGGCTGTGTTACAGTACGCAGATGACACTATAGTGTGTCTACAGGACAGTGCCTCTGATGCCGTGAACATGAAACTTCTATTATATATGTATGAGACAATGTCAGGCCTCAAAATCAACTTCCAGAAAAGCGAAGTGATGATGGTAAGACATGATACTGAGAAGGAACAGTTCTACTCTGAGTTGTTCAACTGTGCAGTAGGGCAATGGCCTATCAAATATTTGGGGGTACCAGTATCTGGCTCAAGACTGCATGTGATTGACTGGGTGCCGCTAGAAGGCAAATGTGCCAAAAAAATGGATGGGTGGCAAGGTGGATGTGCAACAATAGGGGGCAGAAAAGTCTTGATAGATTCTAGTTTGAGTTGTGTACCAACTTATCATATGTCAATGTACCTGCTACCAAAGACCACAATTGAAAGAATTGACAAGATCAGGAAGAAATTCTTCTGGCAGGGGGGAGGAACTAAAAAGAAATACCATTTGGTCAAGTGGAAGAAGATTTGCATGCCAAAAAAGAAAGGAGGCATTGGGATTAAAAATCTGAGGAAACAAAACATAAGTTTGTTATGTAAATGGTGGTGGAAAATAGAAACAGCTGATGGACTATGGCAGGAAATCATAAATAAGAAGTACATCAGAGGAAAAAGCATCTCCCAGATCAAGAAGAAAGCAACTGACTCCCCTGTGTGGAGTGATTTGCTGAGTATCAGAGAGTTCTACTTACAGAACAGGAGCTTTGCATTGGGTAATGGGAGGAAAATAAACTTTTGGGAGGATAGATGGTATGGAAATGTGCCCTTAAGACAAAAATTCCCTGAATTGTATGAAATCTGTAATGAGAAACAAGTGACGGTGAGGGAGATGAAAGAGAAGAATTGGGCCTTCACTTTCAGAAGATGGTTGGACGAGAGCCAACAATCTCAGTTGAGGCAATTACGTGATGCTCTGCTTGCATGCATAACAAATGAGGAGATTGACAGGCCTAGATGGGCCCTAGAGAAATCTGGAAATTTCTCAGTCAAATCCCTATATAATCAGATGCATAACAATGTGGTTGATGTGAACTTTAATGTGATCTGGAAGGCAAAAATACCGTTAAAGATCAAAATCTGGATGTGGCTTATTAGTCAGAATGCTATCTTAACAAAAGACAACTTAATCAAAAGAAAGTGGAAGGGAAACAAAAAATGTGCGTTCTGTGCAGAAGATGAAAGTATAAACCACTTATTTTTTGGCTGTGCTGTCAGCAAATATGTTTGGAGTATTGTTGGGGCAGTAATAGGGGCAAGATGTAGACCTGATAGTATGGTTCAATACTGGACCTGGATACATCACTTCATGCCATATGGGAAAAAATTTCATATGGTTGGTTTAGCTGCAATATGTTGGGCAACCTGGAAGTTGCGCAACCGAACCTGTTTTGATAAAAAACTTATTCGATCTCCTACTGAGATTGTCTGTTATACATGCTCGTTTCTGATTTATTGGGCAGGCCTGCAGAAAGGTGAAGACGGCAAGGCTCTCTCGGAAGGGGCAAGCACACTGAAGGAAGCGGCACTACAGCTACACGCGAGGACGGGCGACGCTCCAGCAAGCACAAGGAGGGTCGCGCTGTCAGCAAACTAGTCAGAAAACAAGCAGCGCTCGGCGAATCCCTGCAGGGTGTTCTAATGGGCATGAAGATGGACTCTGTGTCAGGAGCTTCCTTTCCCACAGTGTTTTGCATCCCGTATGAATAGAAGTAGTTGATCTGTTGAGATCTTTTTGCGCTGAAGTAGTGTTGGAAAAGACTTGTAAAAAGTATCTCTTTTTTCGCACTTGCTTTTACGTTTTTGCTCTGAAAACGCTTTTAAGCGAGACCTGCTGTGATTTCGTTACCACAAGTAATGAAATTCCAGGGCGTGGCCCTGTTGTGCAAAAAAATAATAACATGTTTGAAGGGCCTATTCCGACAAACTTAGGAGATCTCCAGAAAATACTTTCTGCAACTTTCTATAACAACAAGTTCACAGGTCCATTGCCCATAGAGATCTTTAAGCTATCATCTCTTTCAAACATTCTAGATTTGTTAGGCAATTATTTTGTCGGTCCTCTTCCGCCTGAAGTTGGCAGCCTGACAATGCTTGAGCACTTGTACATCTCTCGGAACAACTTATCAGGGCCACTACCTGATGCACTCAGTAACTGCCAGAGCCTGATGGACCTTCGATTGGATGGTAATTCCTTCAACAGTAGCATCCCTGCATCTATCAGCCACATGAGAGGCTTGGTATTGCTAAATCTGACAGAAAATGCACTCTCAGGTGTGATTCCTCAAGATATAGGGCTGCTTAGTGGAATGGAAGAGTTGTATATTTCACACAACAATTTGTCTGGGCATATACCTGAAAGCCTTGAAAACATGACATCCTTGTACCACCTCGACTTGTCCTTCAACTTTTTATATGGGGAGGTTCCATCACATGGGGTGTTCGGCAATGTGACTGGGTTTTCGTTTGATAGGAATCTGGGGCTCTGTGGTGGTATCTCAGAGTTACATTTGCCTTCATGCCTGCTAAATTCCAAGGAGCACAAAAAAAGGAAACTCCATCTTATTGTCAAAGTAATACTACCAATTGCTGCCATTGGTTTATGTGTCAGTTTGGTGTATATTTTCATCTCACAAAGAAATAAACAAAAAATACAGTCTAAAACCTTGGCATGGACTCATTTCATAGATGATAAATATCCTAAAGTTTCTTATGCTGAATTGGTACAAGGAACGAATGGCTTCGATACAGACAATCTTATAGGTACAGGAAGGTATGGATCAGTGTACAGGATTAGTTTGCTACTAAAAAATTCAATGACTACAGTTGCTGTGAAGGTTTTTAACCTTCAACAATCTGGGTCTTCCAAAAGTTTTATTGCTGAGTGTGATGCATTTAGCAAGATCCGTCATCGCAATTTAATTAGTGTCGTAACTTGTTGCTCAAGTGCGGACTTAAACCAATACGACTTCAAAGCCCTCGTATTTGAGTTCATGCCCAATGGGAGTCTACATAGTTGGTTACATAAAGACTTGAGTGCATCACAACGACAAGGTTTGACATTGATGCAAAGATTGAATATTGCAGTTGATGTTGCGGATGCACTGGATTATCTACACAACAACTGTGAGCCAACAATAGTTCACTGTGATTTGAAACCAAGCAACATTCTTCTCGATCAGGATTTGATCGCCCACGTTGGGGACTTTGGCCTTGCAAAGATTATATCTGATTCAGCAAGTGAGCAAGCAATCAACTCAACCAGCACTGTTGGAGTAAGGGGAACAATTGGATATGTCGCTCCAGGTAACTAAAATTTTCTGTCATTTTATACTTTAACAGCCACATTTTGATTGCATGTCAAATCTCTACTACTGTCTATGTAATGTAGAATATGGGGAAGGCGGTGAAGTTTCTCCATGTGGGGATGTATACAGCTTCGGAATTTGCATCCTCGAGCTGTTTACAGGCATGGCGCCTACTCATAACATGTTCAGAGATGGGCTGACCCTGCGAAAGCATGTCGAGAATGTGTTTCCAGGGATGTTAATGAAGATTGTTGATCCATTCCTACTCTCCGGCGAAGGAACATATGCAAGTAATTTGCAGGGGGGAAAAATGCAATGTAAGATATCAACAAGGTTGTGCTGTCTATCACAAACCTTGCTCTGTCCTGCAGCAAGCAGGCACCAACTGAGAGGATGTGTATGAGTTATGCAACAGCAGAGATGCGCAGGACAAGGGATTTCTATGTTGAAAGAAGACAAACAGAAGAAGCTAGCGAGTTTTGATATGAATTGGGCTACAAGAAGTAGGCACGTGGACGTGCGTTGAGTGCTCATTCATTCTGCTTTGCTTTCTGCTTTGTGAAAATAATTGAGTTACACTACTCATCTTCTTCTAAAATGTATAACTATGTAAAGCATAATTTGTTATGCCCATACAATTACAAACTTCCTATCTCCTTGCATTCCTCAAGAAGTTGGGATTTCAGCTCACCTAAAAAATAATTGATTCAGGGCACGGAATAAAATATGCATGTGCATCTCACATAGGGAACCTGTTCTTGTTGAGTTTCTGACTGTAATAAATGTTTGGGAAATTGCTGTGGTACTGATGCTCTTTGATTGTAAAAGTATTTATTCAACGATGACTATTACTTACTGTCTCACTGTACTGTAATGTCACTCTACGAGGAGGCTACGATGCACTGGATTTGAAGAATGGACATACTCTGTTCTTTACCTGGTATCTGAAGAATGGACTATCCGGAATTCGCTTCTGCAATCCGCCTGCAGCCCCTACTCTGTTCTTTACCTGGTATTTGAAGAATGGACTATACAGTTACCATTAAGAACCAGAGGGAAGGATTAAACATGAAACTGAAAAACTGAGGTGACATCATGCCATCACAATTCATAATGTTGGAAAACTACTTGTTTCAGGCATGTGTACTAAACTATGTCAACTTTATGGAAACATATATGAACGGCCATAGCACCTGAAATCTATGTACTCCCTCCGTTTTTTAATTGATGTCGCCGTTGACTTTTTAAGTTTCGTTTGACCCAAAATTTTAGCTCAAATATGCAAAATTTATAAGTTATGTTTCAAATTTCTCTAGTGATAAAACAAATTATAACAAAATATTTGATAATTTTTAAATTTTTTTGAATAAGACGAGCGGTCAAATGTAACTCAAAAAGTCAATAGCGACATCATTTTAAAAACAGAGGAGTAACTCAGAGCACCCGAGACATTGAGTTAACAGCTAACAAACAACTTATTGAAGGGTGGTGAAACTGAAAAAATGGCACTCTCCCTGAACATCTGTGCTACCTCATAGCACCTCATTGGTACGGAATCAACCCTGCGAAAAGAAATTTTAAATTGGTCTCCCTCTGAAGCTAGGTACACTATTTTTTTCTTAGCAAAAACAGTAGTAGATCATTCTTGCCTGCCGACTTTTAATACTCCATTCTTTTATATACGACGTTGGTTAGCAGAAATTTGATAGCGAAATCCCGTTAATATAAATACTTCGATGGAAGCACATCTCAAGTCTCAACCAGCCGTCATTTTTAATCTCAAAAAAAAAAAAAAACCAGCCGTCATTTCCCCTTCCCCTGAAACAAACCATGCTCATTCCACTACAGTTGGAAATAGATTGCTCGATTTAGGCAGGCAATCATGTTCCCAGATCCCCTGAAACCATAAACCATTCGGTACCAATGCCACTAGATCCCACACAATTGGAACCACTAAAGTGCCGCGGAGTGTTATTAGTTCGAAATCTTTCAGAAAAATAGCGAAACAAAGTTTGCAGTGTAGATTATGTTCGCATACTTACGGATCAGATTACCGAGACATCTCGCGCCGGCCGCACAGGCTGGATTAATCTGTGCACATCCAACTGCTTGTGTGGGTACAAACTTTTGTTGAAATAGTATGGATTTTTTCCCCTTTGATAAGTAAAATGTGAAAAAAAAAAAGAGATGGAATTAGGCTGATTCAGGATTGTCTTATCAGAGGCCAGCCAATGTTTATACACATGCAAAGCCACTATGAAGAACAACTTCGAACAATGCAGTTTCAGTATCCAATACTTAATTACCGACAACCAGACAATCCAATCAACTCAGCCCTAGTTAGGCTTTCAAGGTAAACGGACAGCTGAGCTCACAGTTTAAGTGGTCCAGAACTTTTAGATAATGACTTAGGACTGAGAATCATTAATTAAGTAGGAGAAACTGCGAATATAAGAACAAAAGAAAAATAGAAGAAAGAAAACAATTTCGCAAGGAAATAGCACTAAACCACCAAAGACCATAGGAACATAAAAAATGACAATTAGGCCAATTTTAATGGGGGATTTCATCAACATTAAATGAGGCGACACATCAGAAAAAGGATGACATGGTAAAGCAATTAAGATGAAATAGTACAAATGAGCTTCATGGGGATGAAACCCATTTGGCACTGTTTCACATGCTGTAGTACTGATGAAACCCATTTGGCACTGTTTCACATGCTGTAGTACTGATGAAACCATTTGGCACTGTTTCATCCCAAAATGGTTTGACCAATCTCAACCCAGCAATTTTGATGTGACGGCTTGTCTATGGAACCGTGAGATAATACCATGCATTGAGAGAGGTCATTTCATCTGTCAACCAAACTTTAAGAGCCGATGTGGCACTCTTGAAAAATGTGGGATGAAACTATAGACTGAGACTGGCCTTACAAATGAACAGTTTTCCTGAGTTATTGAACCAGTAAGATAAATTGAAGTCAACAATAAGCTTTCCCGTTACTAAAACTTTGCTTCGTCGACATTGACAAGGTCGAAATTTGTGAAACATGACAAAAAGAATACGCACTAGGTACATACTTTCCTTAAGATATGATGCTACAGGTTGTATTCCATGGTATCAACCAAAGCACTCCGCATTAGTCAAACATCATTACCGTGGAATCATCACAAAATGGCAAAAAAGGGGAGACGAAAAAGACAGAAAGCATGGTACTATCTCATTCCTGTATAAATAATCTAGCAGGGCAAATGACATGTCACAACTTTCAATCACCATACCGTCCTTGACCTGCCAGCTGAGTCGTCTCCTGTACATACCAATCTCATGAAACAGCAATAAGAGGTTATTTTCCTTCCAGGCCCGGTATCCTCCAATTATAAGATTACAGTATCATAAGAACATCATACGAGCCAACCAGGAAGGCAAGACTTTCTTCACAAAATCAAGTATGTGATTCTAAACTCTATATCGCAATTACGCATTCAAGAATCTTCAGTCTTGTGACCGTAGTCTTGCACCAAATGTGTTTCTTAACCACCATTGAATTTGGTACCTACCGCGATCAGAAAAGGAAAGTAATTCATTGAGACATGGAATTGCATACCTGTAGACGTTGCATATAAATGCTTTAGAAACCTAATAAAGAAGATTTAAAAAGTATCAAAATCGTAGAGCACATGGTGTATTGTGTAGATTGAGCGATTGACCTACACCTCCGCCTCCATGTTTCCAGGTGTCATCGATGTTTCCAGTTGTTCTGTTAATTCTCTTGTCGTCTGTACTGCAACAAGCATCAAGCTTTCCTATTCAGGCATCACTGACAAAATCCACCAACACCACTGATGGGGTTACCCTGCTTGCATTCAAAGCAAGCCTAAGAAACCAGTGGGGTGCCTTAGCCTCATGGAACGCAACCACTGACTTCTGCAGATGGCAAGGTGTCAGTTGCAGCCATAAGCATAAGCACAGGGTTATAGCACTTAACCTCTCTTCGAAGGGCCTTGCAGGGACAATCGCTCCTTCTATTGGCAACCTCACATTCTTGAGAACTTTAGACCTCAGCTGGAACAATTTGCAAGGCGAAATACCTTCAGCGATTGGTCGTCTATCTCGGTTACGGCATCTTGACTTGTCCAACAACTCATTTCATGGTGAAGTAAATGCCAACTTGAAGAACTGCACTAGTCTTGAAAGTATCAACCTTGATTCAAACAGGCTCACTGGAGAAATCCCAGCCTGGCTAGGAGGATTGTCAAGCCTCAAGGTCATAAGCCTTCAGAAGAACAGCTTCAGTGGGATAATCCCACCATCACTGGCAAACCTTTCAGCACTGAAAGAAATATATTTTACGTACAACCAACTTGAGGGATCAATACCTGAGGGCCTTGGCAGATTCAACGGCCTTGAGATCCTGGCGTTCGCTGCAAACCACCTCTCAGGCAATATCCCTACAGCACTGTTCAATCTTTCTTCACTAAACCATTTAAGTGTGACCATGAATGAGCTGCACGGGATGCTGCCGTCTGACTTGGGGGCTCACCTGCCAAATCTTCAGTACATGCTCCTCGGGATTAACGACTTCACAGGAAGCCTTCCCGCCTCACTTACCAATGCAACGCAGATATATTCTCTAGACATCTCATTTAACAATTTGACTGGAAGCATGCCTCCTGGGATTGGAAAGCTTTGCCCAGACTTTTTGTCTTTTGACACAAATCAGCTTACAGCTACAACTGTTCAAGACTGGAAGTTCATGACGTTCCTGACAAACTGCACACGCCTCCGTATATTTGACCTCCAGGATAACATGCTAGGTGCCACACTACCCGGCTCTGTTGCTAACCTATCAGCGCAACTCGAAGTCCTATATGTTGGATACAATGATATATCTGGACAAATACCATCTGGAATCAGCAATCTTGTTGGGCTAACTCAGCTGCAGTTCTTTTATAATCAATTTACTGGTGTATTGCCTGACAGCATCGGAAAATTAAGTTCTCTGCAAGTATTGGGGTTCAATCATAACCGGTTGACAGGGTTCTTGCCATCCTCACTTGGGAACTTGACAAAGCTACTACATCTGTATGCAAGCAACAACATGTTTGGCGGCCGTCTTCCAACAAGCATAGGGACACTACAATACTTGACTGAAGCCGAGTTTAATAACAATGAGTTCACAGGATATTTACCAGCAGAAATCTTTAACCTATCATCCCTGTCATACGCGCTGCTTTTATCAGACAATGATTTTGTTGGTCCTCTTCCACCTGAAGTTGGCAGAATGACAAAGGTTGGGTGTTTATACATCTCCAGGAACAATTTATCTCGGCAGCTACCAGATGCTATTGGCAATTGCCAGAGCTTGACAGAGCTTCGGTTAGACAGTAACTACTTCAACAGTAGTATCCCTGCATCTATCAGCAAAATGAGAGGTTTGATATTGCTAGATCTGTCGAAAAACACACTCTCAGGTGCCATCCCTCAAGATATAGGACGCATGAGTGGAATGAAAGAATTGTATATTTCACATAACAATTTGTCTGGGAAAATAACAGAAAGCTTTGAAAACATGGGATCCTTGTACAAGCTGGACCTGTCATTCAACCTTCTGACTGGGGAAGTTCCATCACATGGGGTGTTCAGCAATGCTACAGGATTTTCGTTTGATGGGAATCTCGGGCTCTGTGGAGGTATCTCGGAATTACATTTGCCTTCATGCCTGCCACCTTCCATGGGGCACAACAGAAGGAAACTTTGAATCATTTTTAAAGTGATATTTCCAATTGTTGGAATAATAATGTGCCTCAGTTTGGTGCTTGTTTCCACGTCATTAAGAAATAGAGCAAAATCTCAGTCAAAAACTTTGACAGGGTTTCACTTCACGGATGATAAATACCCTAGAGTTTCATATGCAGAATTGGTCCTAGGAACAAATGGTTTCGATACAAACAATCTGATTGGTACAGGAAGGTATGGATCAGTGTACAAGTGCAGTTTACTACCAAAAAATACAATGACTAAAGTTGCTGTAAAGGTTTTTGATCTTCAACAGTCCGGCTCTTCGAAAAGTTTCATAGCTGAGTGTGAAGCACTAAATAAGATTCGCCATCGTAATTTGATTAGCGTAATAACTTGTTGCTCAAGTTCTGACTCAAACCAAAATGATTTCAAAGCACTCGTATTTGAGTTCATGCCTAATGGGAGCCTACATAGATGGTTACATCTAGAAGTTCATGCATCACAGCAAATGCAAAGTTTGACATTGATTCAAAGATTGAACATTGCCGTTGATGTTGCTGATGCATTAGATTACTTGCACAACAACTGTGAGCCACCAATAATTCACTGTGACTTGAAGCCAAGCAACATTTTGCTCAATGAGGATTTGGTTGCTCATGTTGGGGACTTTGGCCTTGCCAAGATATTTTCGGATGCAGCAAGTGAGCAACTGATTAGCTCAACGAATACCACTGGAATAAGAGGAACAATTGGGTATGTTGCTCCAGGTACTCAGATTGCCTCTAACACACTATGCTCTCACAGCAGTGCTTTAACTGTGTGTTAAGTCACTAATGTTTGCCTATGCATTGTAGAATATGGGGAAGGTGGTCAAGTCTCTCCATGTGGAGATGTATACAGCTTCGGAATTGTCGTCCTTGAGCTATTTACAGGCATGGCACCAACGCATGACATGTTCAGAGATGGGCTGACCCTGCAGAAGCATGTCGAGAATGCACTTCCAGGGATGTTAACAAAGATTGTTGATCCAGTCCTACTCTCCGATGAAGAAGCTTATGGCGGTTATTTGCAGGGTGGAAGAAATGAAATAAAAGATATCAGCGTGGGTGGAAGAAGCGCAATGGACGATATCATCAAGACTATGTTGTCTATCACAAACATTGCGCTATCCTGCAGCAAGCAGATACCAACTGTGAGGATGTGCATGAGGGATGCAGCATCTGAGATGCGCAGGACAAGGGATTACTTTGTTAAAAGAAGACAAACAGAAGAAGCTAACTTGTGTTGATATGAATTGGGCTAGGTTGATGGTGGGCATCACTGCGTAGAATATCCACTCATTCAGCTTACCTTTCAGCTTTGTCAAAATAATTGACTAACACTAGTCATCTTCTGCTAAAATGTGAGAATATAAAGCATCACCTATAATGCCCATACAAGTTACAAAGGCGCATTTGTTCTATCCCCTTGCCTTACTCAACAAGGTGAGATTTCACCTCACCTCAACAATAGTTGATCCAAGGCACGGAACAAAGAATGTGTATGCATCTCACATAAGGAACTTATTTTTGTTGAGTTTGTAACTGTACAAAATGTTTGGGAAATTGCTGTAGTACTGATGCTCTTTGAATGTAAAAGAATTTATTCAACAATGACTATTACTTACAGTACAGTGTCACTATACGAGGAGGCTAAGATGCCACAATGTCACATTGTGTACACATCTGGAATCCCTTCTGCAGTCCGTATGCATCCCCTCCTTTGTTCTTGACCTGTATTTGAAGAATGGACTATACATTTACCATTAAGAAGCAGAGGGAAGGATTAAACATGAAACAGAGAAACTGAGGGTGGCATCATGCCCTCACGATTCATATAGACTGAAGCTACTTGTTTCAGGCATGTGTACTAAACTATGTCAATTTTCTGGAATCATACATGAACGACATCCGAAATCTGTGTAACTCAGAGCACCCGAGACACCGAGTTGACAGCGAAAAATCGACTTATTGAAGAGTGGTCAAGCTGAAAATGGCACTCTGCCTAAACATCACTCGTGCTACCTCGGAACACCTCTTTGGTACGGACTCAACCCTGCGAAAAGAAATTTCAAATTGGCCTCCCTCTGCAGCTAGCTGCACTATTTTTTTCTTAGCAAAAACAGTAGTACATCTTTCTTGCCTACCCATTATTTTCTCTCTTTTTATTCAAACAAGGGGATCCCCACCTCCATTCTTAGATTTTGAATACTTGATAACGAAATCCCATTGATATAATACTTTGATGGAAGCACATCTCAACCACCCCTTCATTGCCCCTTCCCCTGAAACAAACCATGCGCATTCCACTACAGTTGGAAGTACATTGCTCGGTTTAGGCAGGCAATCATGTTCCCAGATCCCCTGAAACCATAAATCATTCGGTACCAATGCCACTAGATCCCACACAATCAGAACCACTGAAGTGCCGCGGAGTGTTATTAGTTCGAAATCTTTCAGAAAAATAGCGAAACAAAATTTGCAGTATAGATTATATTCGAATACTTACCGAGACATCTCGCGCCGGCCGCGCACGGCGATGGACACGGGCACGGGGCTGCGGGTTGCGGCGGCCGGACGCCTGCTTCCAAGGGGGGCGAGGCCAGCCAACGAGCGGAGCGGTGGGACAACGGGTGGGCTGTTGGCGCCGGCGGTGGGGGAAGCGAGCAAGGAGCGAGGACGGACGCGTGGCCATGGCGATCGGCGTGGCCACGGGATCGTTAGATGCAGAATTAACCGTACGGATGGGCATGGTGGAGAAAATCATAGCTTCTCTTGCTTGCTTGTTTGCGAACCGCTTGTTTGCGAACCAATTACACTTGAAGATTTTTAATTGCTTTACCCTGATCTGTTGATACTTGATAGCTTTTGCTCAATCTGATACTGTTACCATGGCCTGATCCAAACAAATCAGGTATTCCGCTCATACCATTTGCGTTACCACTATTTTTGCATTCCGTTTGCGTTTGCGGAGGCCAACCACACACTACCTTATTTGTCGGTTTACATTCTAAAATGGCTCACTTACTCTTCCAAGTAATTTTATGAGTGAAATGCACCGTATGTTCTTAAACTATTTGAGAATTCTCATCTAGGTCCACCAGATCGTTCACTTAAGTCCATGAACTATTTAAGTAGGTTCATTTAGGTCCAAAACCCTCCAACTCAGATGAAACAGCGGACTTGGCGTTTCCGACATGGACAAAAGATCATGTGTCGGTTCATATTTAGAGTAAACCCCTTAAATTTTGTCTTATTTCTATTCAGAAGGCCCTGTCCACACTCGCGGCTCGATGTCCCAGCTTACAGACCATATGACTCGCCATTGATTTCAACCTCTTGGGTGAGCTAGAGTCTAATATGTTTCTTATACCCTTAGCTCTTGTCCGTACGCTCCTCTCTGACTTATTTTCCGCGAGTAATCTCTGATAAACCCATAAAATTTTAGATTTCCCACAGTCATCTTCATCCGAGCTCATCCTTTCAAAGCTCGCAGCTTGTCGCAAGTTCTGTGTGCATGGGAATAAATGAGATGGGGTTCAAGTCGAGGCGGCGCTGTGGGGATTGCATGTGCGATTTAGGCGTGCGGAATAGATATCGCGTTCACACACATCCGGTGTTTGCCAAAGCAATAGTTATCGCCACCAGGAGGTAAAGAGCATGATAGCGAGAAGTAAAATTTAACGCCAACAGGAAGTCAAGAGCATTTTTTAGTATAATATACATGTTATTGAGGTTTGTCTCTTTTTTTTCAGCATACAAGTAAAATTTAAAGCTTAAATTTTGCATGATGACAACTCTTACGACAACCAATATGACATATTTTGTTGATACTATTTACATAGTAATATTGCAATTACGGCAGAAAAATGGTGTCAAAAAATAATTAAAAAATATTTTAGCATAGTTTATTGTGGAACTATCATATGCAAAATTCCATTTGTATGTCAAGTAAAGAAACATACTCCCTCCGTCCAGAAATATAGCGTCCATCTAGTTTTATCCTAAGTTAAATTTTTAAAACTTTAACTATATATTGTTTCAAACTAAGAGAGTTACATGTTACAATAGTCTATTTCATGATGAATCAAATGGCATAATTTTTGTGTTGTCAACATTTATAATTTTATCGATATTGTTGGTCAAAGTTAAAAAAGTTTGACTTAAGACAAAACTAGATGGACACTATATTTCTAGACAGAAAGAGTACTACAATACGACAGAATGAAATTGTTTGGAGAGTAAAGTGAACCATCATTTTGTTTAAGATGTGAACAAACAAATTGAATTGTTTAGGAGAGTAAAATAGATTTTTTTTTATTTTTTAATGAAGAATCAGGATGGTTGTGAATGCTAGTTGTAATTTGGACCGCTTGGCTACATCTTTTCAACGAAAATAAAACAAAAATAAGTCAAACAATACTTTTTTAAATAAAGTACATGAACACACTCAAACACGCACGAGTATTTACCCTTATGAACACGCACACAACCCTACCCCTATAAGTGCCTCTGAAAAACTGGGCCAACTAATCTTGAGATTCACGAAACTCATCCACGCACCTTGCTGTCGACGGAGACGTCGTCTCCAACTAAAAGAATAAATAATCGTAATAAATGTGCAGCATCCGTACCATGTCGAACAAGACTTTGGCGAGAGCTATTTATCCTTACAATCAGTGAATGAAAAACTATCAGTAACATGCGAAAAAACCAATGAAATCGATCCAGTCCGATTCTAGCGGACGGCCCATTGTCTGAAAAATAATTTGAATAAATTTGAAATTTTTAAAACCGCTCAAACCAGATGGTAAACCAAAAAAACCGTTTGGCTTAATATTTTTTTATAATTTGAAACTAAAAAAACCACTCAAACCGAGCGGTAAACCATGAAAACTGAGCGGTATACTAGTTAAACCGCTCGGCTTACCATTTTCAACTCTTTCAAATTCAGAATTTTGCATTTGTCTGGTTTGTTCACTGGTTTTCGCGAAAACCGGCAAACTGCCAAGCCGCGGTTTCCACGGTTCGAACAGTTTTTGAAACCTTGCTTACAATACAAGCTGGAGCTATGTGATGAGGACATCACTTCAACCATATCTACAGCACTAACTCGAGCTCGAGCACGAAAATTTAATTATAAGGTAAAGTCGTTCCTAACTGTTCTGATAAGTCTTGTATAAGATGCTACAAAATTGATGTGATGATTTTGTGATGTAGGAATGAGGAAGAAAGACAGCAAACAATGTCAAATTAAATCAAACATAGCTCTTTACTTTGGATGTTGCTGGAGACACATAAATACTCGTTGAAAAGAGCGTCCTCTAAAGCTGTTCAGAACCTTCAGTCTCAGACGAAGACCCTTGTATATATTGAGCTAAGCCCACTTAGAGGCTTTTATTCTAAAACTCATTTCCTTCTACTTCACTACAAAAGGATCTAACTGCCTTCTTTTCGAGCCCTGGTGTTTGATGTAAGTTTAGCTATTGCTACTTTCTTGTATACGTGTGTGTGGGCTAGATTATCCGATTTCAGAATTCAAAGACCTACGAATGGACTTAATAAGATTTGAAGATTGACAAGGAAGCGAGAGGGAGAGCCTGAATGTCTTCCCTCACCAAAAAAAAGTTCGCTTAAATGTCTACCCTTTGATGATCTTCAAATCTTATTAGGTTCTAAGAGAAGCGAGAGCCTGAATGTCTTCCCTCACCAAGGGCCCAAGCGCCAAGTAGGTCCATGTATAGGTCATCACATTCGGCTCTTGGTGAGACAAGACATTTTGTTAAAACTGGTAGATACTTAGCTAAAATCGGTATAATCAACATTTTCTAAAGAGACCAGGCGCTTGTTCAGCTAACAAAGAACACCTCGCCTCCAGGTTGAGGAAAGACATTTAACTAAAACCGATAGATACTTTACTTTGTCCTTCAGAATTCAAATATTCTGCACATTTTTTTAGTTAAAAACAGTGTAACATATTTCCTGCACTCCGGCTTAATGGGCATGTCCAAATGTAACCATGCCAGTTTGACGAGCTTACTTCACTTGATAATAAGTAGCGCATGATTCGGTCTATGACACCTCAGCAAATGGCAAAGAGAAACAGACATCATAATCGCTTAAAATACTCCAAAATCTTATGGTATACTTGTACCGCCTCAACAAAACAGAGTCGTTGTGTACGTTTTATATTAACACCGGCCTGCCCAGCACAGCGCTGCCGCAATCGTGGCCCCTCTCCTAACCACAATTACTAAAGTTAATCACCAGCCCTTGTAAAGTTAAACTCAAACCCTGGGTTTATCCGAAAGCGTAACGTCTCAAACTACGCCATCAGACACCCTTTCCGGCAACATCCTCCTGATGCCCGTAATCCTCCTCTATCGTGAAAACACCCACGCCACCCATCTGATCCCCACCATCCATCTGAGAAACCCAACGGCTCAGTCGCGCGCCGACCCCACCAACCCCGCCACACCACCGCCGGCCGCCGCCCGCCGCAGAGGATCCGACCACACCTAATCCACTCCGCAATTAAATAAACACACGAGCGGGGCCCACGCGAGCAGAGCAGAGCAGCCGCGAGAGGTCGCTTAAAACCCAAGCAAGCCAACCAACCACGAAATTATTTAGCGACGCTTCACCCAAAAAAAAAAAAACAAATCCAGGGAAAGCGGAAGGGTCGAGAAGGAATGGGGAAGGGCAAGGTGCACCCGTCGCCGTCGCTGCCGGCGGCGGCGGCGGCCGGAGGAGGGGGCGGGGAGGTGACGGCGGAGGCGGTGCTGATGCGTCTGCTCCCCGCGGTGGTGCTGGCAGCCGCGGCGCCGCTCGGGGCCGAGGCGAAGGAGGTGCTGGCGTACCTCGTGCTCGCCTCGCTGCGGTCCTCGGCGCCGCCGACGCCGGCGAGGGGGGAGGCGGAGGCGAGGGCGCACCGCCCCGAGCTCGGGTGCGGCTGCTTCGGGTGCTACACGGCGTACTGGTCCCGCTGGGACGGGTCCCCCGAGGCCGACCGCGAGGCCATCCACCGCGCCATCGAGGCGTTCGAGGAGCACCTGGCGAAAAAGGAGGAGGAGGAGGGGGCCGGCGGTAAGGGCCGCCGCGGCCGCAAGAAGCGCGCCTCCGCTGCCGCCGCCAAGGGCAAGGACAAGGCCGGCAAGGGCAAGGGGAAGGAGCTCGCCGTCGATCCCACGCCGCCGCCGCTTCCGCCACCACCACCGGCCGTCCTCCCTGTTTCGGAAGATCCCGCGAAAGTGGAAGACGTCGCCGAGGAGTTCAAGATTCACGAGGAGGAGGTGGAGAAGGAGGATGCTGCCACATCCGCCGCCGGCGAGGACGCCGCCTCCGGCGGCGAGGAGGAGAAGCGGCGGCGCGGGTGGGGCGGCGTGCTCAGCTGGAGGAACTGGGGCCTCTGGGGGTCCCACTAGTCGGTGAGACTACCCTCCGATTCCTTCTCCTCCAGTAGGTTTGCTTTGTTGCTTTAGTTGTTGGGGGTTTTGATGCTCATTTTGTGCTGGGGGGCGGGTTTAGCAGCTGCAGATCAGTCGATTAGCCAGTCAAATTAGTGTTCCCACTTTCACACGCCAGTGCGATAATAATAATGATGATGAGGATCACGTGTTTGTCAGTCGATGTATGATGTGTTCATGTGTTTTAGGCAGGTTGGTGTAAATATGCAGGCTGTGGGAATTGACAGTGTGCGCCTGGTGTAATGTAAATGTAGTGCTTGTATATGTAAATTATTTGAATGCATAGGTCCTTCAGTTGCTGCTGTGAATGAGTTGGGTAACCTGAATGGGCATCCTTAATTTGTGGTTAGCATCTTGCTTAGAACTCAAAGAACCTCTGTTTTGTGGGGAACTTCCGTGTTGAAGGAACAGTTAGAAATGCACGCACATTAGTTGTCTGGAATGTGGAAATCTCTCCCTGGTTCGAATACGAATTGAACTGATTGTGGTGAAATTAACTTCCTACATAAATTCTGGTGACACAGTTGCGCATCTGAGTGGAGGCACTGTCATTATCTGAGCTTGGTGATGGAGTGATTTTGTCGAATTTGGAAACATTATTGACAATCATTTATAGTCGTTCTACTAAATATCTTGGAGCTCACTTGATCACTAGTATCCCTTTGTTGTTAGTTATTATCCAGTTATTACTAATTCTGGCAAGTGGCAACTCGAACTGTACTACTCGAGTTATTGGTGAGCTAGTCCAGTTATTTGTAGCCTCCTACGATTCTTTGGCAAAAACAGATTACATAGAGCTGTACTATACCTGGCCAAAAAGCCTAAATATCTTGGAGTATGTTCTTTGCTTGAGAGCTAAGCAAAAACAGGGCGCTATCATATTTGTAGCCTCCTACGATTCTGTGGACTTCCGTCCTGCTTTTTGGTGCGGTTGATTCGCTGCCCACTTTTTGGCCCTTTTCTACGCTAACTCACGGCATACAAGTATCGCCGTCAGCCGCCTTGTGGGCGGCACAGGGGAACGCGGCCCTTGAAAAAATAGAATCTGGCTTTCTTTTGATTGCAAGCTGGGACATGGAATTTTGCTCGTCTTTTTTCTAAGCGAATATGGAATTTGGCTTGTCGATCAAGTGTGTGCCTACGCTGAGCTTTTACATGTCAGTCGCCCAAAAGAGGTGCTCCTTTTTTTTTTTTTTTTACATCTTCGATTGTTCTGCACAGATGCCGATCTGTGACCTCCGGTATTTCGGCTTTAGGCCTAAATTTAGGCCTGCTACAATCTTGTCATTTAGGGGTATTAAATAAAGTTTAATTAAAAAACTAATTGCAGAACTATGTGCTAATTCGCGAGATGAATCTAATGAGGATAATTAAGTCGTGGTTAGATGATGGTTACTGTAGCATCACTGTAGCAAAATATAGATTAAGGGTGTGTTTGTTTCTTTGTGCTAAATTTTAGAGGGGTTACATCAAAAAGAATCTTGTCATTTAGGAGCATTAAATAAAGTCTAATTACAAAACTAATTTCAGTACCTCTATGCTAATTCGCGAAACGAATCTAATGAGGGTAATTAAGCCATGATTAGACGATGGTTACTGTAGCATCACTGTAGCAAAACATAGATTAATTAGGCTTATTAGATATATCTCGTAAATTAGCACCTATTTGTCAAAAAAGTTTTATAATTAGACTTTATTTAATACTCTTAAATAGTAAGATTTTCTTTGATGTGACAGTGCTAAAGTTTAGAGGGCAGGGAACGAACAGGGTTTAATTAGGCTTGTTAGATTCATCTCGTAAATTAGCATACATTTGTAAAAAGGTTTTATAATTAGACTTTATTTAATACTCTAATAGTAAGATTCATTTTGATGTGACATTTAGGTCTAAAGAAACGAACACCACCTTGGTCGTTGCCTCTGTGTAGTCCCTTTATGATGTGGCTGCGATGTGATACTCCGTAGATGCAAATTGTGGGATTGCGTCAGTTCGACAGTGTCGCCGCTCGGAACGTGTCGCCGCTCGGAACGTGGTGGCCTCTGGCTTCCATTCCCAGCCTGGCTCTTCTTCAGGGCTGTAAGTACATCATTGACTTCATTTAATCAAGGTGTGTGCCCAGTTTCGTCATATGGCGATGTGAAGCTCCGTTTCACTGTCGCGAGATTGCCTTGGTGGTCAGCAGTCAGCACGGGGGGTACTCGTGCGATGAAGAAGACCAAAGCAAGACCTGTGTGTGTCTCGGATACTCCTACTTCGCTGTGGTTTACTAGTTTGAACTGGCAAGTAAAGTCAAACATTAAGATGCAGAGGAGGACGACGCTTTGCATATCACGAGTTCACGACCTGAACTCTTGCCATGCACCAAAATAATAATAATAATAATAATAATAATAATAATAAGATGATGATGATTGTCCCCAGTAATTTGCACTTTTCAAACGATTCAATAATTTGTAAAAATGTTGTTGCCTCAATTGGACTAACGTAGTATGCGCACTGGGAATTCGACCTGAAATTGAACTGCTTACTGCAGAACTAATTAAATTTTGAATTCCTACTGTTGAAAAACTCCGTACGAATTCATCCTTGTCGTGACTGCCTTATCATGAGTCATCATCAATATGTCTTGCCTTAGTTGAGTAACAGGTCGAATAAATGAGCCATCGAGAAGGTATTCTAAACAAAATGCTACGATGGTGGCTTGCCCCCCGCAGGTCAAGTTTTTTAATAAACACTTGCCCCACAAAACGTGGCTATGAAGAGTCAAATTTGCAACTTGGTGGCCCAGCAGCAAGCAGGCAAGCTCGTGAGCCGCTAATATGTGACCTTCATGATTATTTGTCAACATTAAATAAAACTTAATTTTAAATTTAATCTTATATTTCATTTTTTTAGCACATCTTATATTTCAGTTCTGTTTGATATTTCTCACATAAGTCTATTTACAGCAAAAAACACCACGCCTGATGACAAGTCAACGCATGTTGAAAGTTGAAACAGCCGCCCCATAGGAATGAGGATGACGCCCATGTAACGTTTTAGGCCCGATCCAACAGGCCTAAAACATTGGTTGGGCTATTTTCATCTGAGAAGTGAGGATGAGGCCCATGTGAAGTCTGCCGGATCTAAACTGCGCGCTAGAAATAGTGAGGAACGTGCAAATATATGAATTTGATTGGGTACATCTTGGTACTCCTTCCTTAGTAGATACGAGAAATATACTACATCCATACCTGACTCTCGAGTGTCGACCAGAATACAGGTCCCTAGAGGTACAGAAACTCACGTGCAACCTGCAAAACCATGCCCTGGTCGCCGGTGTACCCTGGATATATCTCTTGCACCTTTGCATGTTATACGGCCATACTCTCACACAGCTAATCATGGTGGCATCAGATCATCTGATCCAGCACGGCCCTCTAAAGCTCGTAAAGGACGCCTGCACTGTTGATGTGCACGGATTGGTGGGGACGCCTATTGGGTACATGTCCCTCCAAATGGGTAGAATACCTGGACTTCTGGCGTTTAGTTGACCTGGGCCAAGAGAATGATGACATATAGGCACTGGTCATATATGTACTGCCAATCTATATATTTGTTTAAACAGAAATTGTTTGCACTTTGGCGTTTAGAGATTTTTTTAGATAAAGGAGTCTTTTACAGAGTTGTTTTTCGATTTCACAATCAACATTGTCCTTTACCTTTTGAGATTCATTCAACAACGTCTTTTTGAGTGTAATCCCTTACTTGTGCAGTTTGCATATCTAGTCACTCGAGCAGTAACGGATCCGAATCCATTGAACACATGAGCAGCAGCTGTCTGGCGCCATCTACACTGCTGGCACACGGATCGTCCTTCATTCGTCCTTACGTATAAGTGAATGCAAATAATTTATTCAGTGCTGTGCCACGTATTATATATAATTTTTTTTTCCACATATGGACTCTTTCTCGACTCGACTAGCCTTGCATGGGGCCAGGAGGCCATACCCAGGCGTCTGCACACAGCCATATTGGAATATAGGAATAGGAATGCAAGTGATGTCCACTCTGGGTGCACGGATGGTGCCATGTCCGGATCCGTTCACGAACAATTGTTTGTGTGTTCGTTTGTGGTATTAAGTACTATACCTGGTTTTGTAGTTAAGGAGTTCATGTGATATCCCACTTTCACTTTCCAATTGGCTTATGAAAATTCTAGATGCTAATGTCTCACCTTGTTGTTTCTGAAAATTTAAGACTCGCTGTCATTTGTACATGTGGGAGTTTTTATCCAATTATGAGAATTTATATTAAACCTTAACGAGAATTTGTACCTCGTTACATACTATAAATTCCTTTTACATAGGTGACTGATTTGACTTGTTAAAATATATTCGTTGTGTCAAGTCAGTTGGAGCATTGGTCGACCTCTGCGGGCCTTTGTGGTGATGAACATTGATCTGTCACTAATATTCTGGTTGGATTTGTTGAGACACATGGGTCGATTCCTGATATTATCCTTGCTCGATGCCCCCAGTTCAGTTGCTCGCTCACCATCTCATATTCATTATAAAGGTTTTTCGTACGGCTAAATCATATTGAATTCGCTAGTACGTTACTCCTAGCTACCAATTGCTTTTGCTAACTGAATGATTAATTTGAAGAAGAAAGGAAGGCAAGAAAAGTAGAAGTACTACTGCACATACCTGCTGATTTGAATGTGAAGAGACCACGGAGTGTAGGTTGCCGTGACATGGTCATACGAGTTGTACTCAACCAACCAAACGATTTAATTAAAAAAGTGGTTTTGTTTTGGGGTACCAAATTAATCAACGTGCATGCACGGGAAAGATTATTATGTGATTATTATCTCAGCAATTTGGTGAGACAGTTACATTCATTTTCGCTAATGCATTCAACCAAACATGTGCTTTAAGTTCAGCGTCTGGATCAGAAGGCTCGTCAATTATTCGCAATTTTTTATGATTTTTAAGAGGTCGCATGGCAAGTCCACACGGTAGGCTTGTGCATGGTGGCTTACATGGGACCTTCCCTCTACTCGACCATTTGTTGCCTTCTCCATGTTCTGATCTGCCGACTGATGGATCACTTCTGCAGCTGCAGTGACGCTTATCTTCCTCTGGCGGCTTCTCTCTTCATCCTCTATTAATGCTTCCTCTAGCTCCAGTTCTCGGCTTACGCAAAGCCTCTCCAAGATGAAGGTCAGTGTTCCTAGCTTGCTCTTCATTCTGAAATCTGTATATATTTTCTTAATTACTCTTTCACCTATTCTGCATCAGTTTCCTCGTAAGATCGACACGATCATGGCCACCCTCTAAAATAATTTTTGTTTCGGTGGTTCTTTTTGCTACTGCTGTTTCAACAAGTTCTGTTCTGTATTGTGATCTGATGAATAGAAGTATTTGAGAAGGGTCAAAATTGACATATAACTAAATGTACACAAACAACCATAACAGCATTAGGCCATGACACTCGTATAATAATCTTGTTTACTGATGTATCAGCTGCTGGGTTGGATGCACCGGAAGTTACGACAGAATAATAATGATGTATTCAAAGAGTTCAGCACCGTTGCAGGTACATCGATCAACCATGCATGTCAGCTTTCTTCACTACAATTTCGCACAAAAAACTTCAGAGTTTGATCAGACAGCGTATAGTAGTGTATGGAGTAAAACGTTATCAAAGTATTGTACTCTTTGCACTAAAAGCCGGCACCTGCTTGCAAAGGACAGTGCTTCGGGGGTGAACGTCAGTTAGAAATTTCATTCCACAAAATAAGTTTGAAGGGTATGGATCCCAGAAAGCCTGGCACTTATTCTTTAAGATTACATTGGACATGGCACATGGCACTCCTTTTCCAGTTCATCTTTAGTCCAGCAAGTGTTCAACAAGCTTACAAGAAGCACCCCATCATTTTCTAGATAATATTCTTTTTGTGGATATCAATAATATTTGATTTCAGAAACATTGTACATGGAAATTCTTTTTTTTTTTTGGTTTTTTGGAGGGCAATTGTCCATGGAAATTCTGTGAACAGAAATGTTGCTTAGTTTTCATTTCTTAATTTTATATTAGAGATCAAATATTCAAATGTCGGAGTAGATATTTTTGTAGCTTTTTTTCCGAGCTGGCAATAGTTCTTTGATATCAAGTAGTTCAACTTGTTAGTTTAACTCAAGCTGGTCATACATATCGGCATATGTAAAGCTGTTAAATAAAACCCAAACTTTGAGTTTAGTTTTTTTTTTTTGGAGAATTCTGGCAATTAGTTTTGCATTATTACAAACTCAAAAACATCATTGGAGTATCCTGAGACTTTTCTGTTGCTATGATGCTAGCTGTAGTTGGAACTTGGAAAATAACTGAACGAGAACATCCTATGTGTCTGTCACTGCAGGTGGGACCTGCAACTGCATCACCGGTCTGGCCTCGCCGGACCCGGTCACCTTCCTCGCCTCCGCCAACGAATATTTCGCCGACGATCCATCGCCGCCGGACGCCTCCACCGGCCTCTTCACCTTCGGCGGCAGCGGCCTCCTCACCATCGGAACGCTAGGCATCGCCGCCGTCGCCGCCCCCGGAGACGACGAAGACGAGTACGACTGTGATGCCAACAACAACAATGACGCCACCGCCGACGAGGAAGACGACGACGTCGACGGCGCAGCCACGCCGACCTTCACCTACCCACCACCACCGCCACAGCCCGAGGCGGCCGCCGTCGAGAAGGCGGTCGTCGCGGTCGAGGCCATCGCGGAGAAGGACGACGACAACACGACGGAGGACGACCTCATGGTGGTCAGCGCCGAGCTGGAGAAGGTCCTCGGCGGCCGGAACAGCGGCGCCGCCGGCGACCTGGTGGCGTCGGCCCGGGCGAGCTTCGCCACAGGCGTGGACTGCCCGCTGCAGGGCTTCCTGTTCGGCTCGCCGGTGAGCGACGCCGAGTCGAGGCAGGAGCGCCGGGACAGCGTCGGCGGCGGCCGGCGCACCTCCCTCGGCGAGCTGTTCCTGCGCACTCGCTTTGCCGACGAGAAGGTGGCGCTCGTCGCCGTCGAGGAAGGCGATGGCAAAGCCGATGGAGACCGGGAGGACGGGGAAGCGGGGAGAGGCGGCAGCGGCAGCAAGATGATGAAGAGGAATGTGAAGGATGAGAAACTCGCCGGCGGTGACGGAGCGCCGGTGAGTGCAAGCAAGAGCAAGTTTCAGAAGGTGTGTATCATTTATCATCGATTAATCCAGTTTTGATTTATCAATAACCTACAAACTTTGACGAATTGCTTACCGAATATGAATTTAATTGCTCTGTTTTTTTCACCTTTAAGTCACAATTTTTTAAATTTCAGGCTGCGCATGAAGCACGATCCACATTTTTGCCCATTTTCTTCAAAATATCTTTTGATTGCGACTGGACTTTGAAATTAATAATTAGCAACCAAGTATCCAGACTTCCATTGTCAAATCCGTAGTTTGTTATGAAAATTGCCTTCACATCATGATATTTTAACAATAATTGCTTAACTAGAAGATTGGACGTAGTGTTTAGTCTCACCACCTTAAGAGACTTGCACGGTAGGTTGTTTAATTAGTCTCACCAACATCTATTTTATATAGCACTCCGAGCTTGCTTCATTTTGAGGGAGGTGAGACAATCGTATACGTTTTAGAATTAACAAAAGTGCAAATTTTTCTACTTTCTACTACCACCTAGTTTTACGAAAGTTATCCATGGCTCCTATGAATTTTAAGATTTTTCATGAACTTACAGTATGTTGGGTACTAAGTCAGTTTCGGATACAGTTAGCATGACATAATCTATTGACAGTTCAAGCTATCTTGTCGTGATTCATTATATTTAATTAATTAACGTCCATTGATGTTTTCGATCTTGTGACCAATTAGGAGTCAATTTGCTTCCAGAAGTGGGGGCAGTGAGTTGACATCGCGATTTGTTTGCAATCTCCTATCCAATAATTTGATGGCTCATTGCATGCGTTTATCATTTTATCATTAGTCTTTTTCTGATTGTACACTTGGCGTGCGGATACCCTTCAGATTGATTTCTCTTCCCCTTGCAAAAAATTTTCCCTTGCAAAAAAAAAAAGATTGATTTCTCTTTTTTCTTTTTAGTCGGCAGATCAGTTTACTGTTGATTTGGCTGTGATCAGGTTAGCACTTACCGCACGGAAAAGAAAAATGTCATCCTTTTGGTCGCTCGTGCAGACACTGCCTCGAAAAATTCCCCTTTTTGACATTAGATGTTTGCCATAGGCCCATAGAACTAACTCTTCAAGAGGATAAAAATCAAACGACTCATATGCATGTCACATAAAGTCAATACAATTGACATAATGCTTGAACTTACTGATCAGTTCCACATACTGTGCATTAGGAATAGTCGAGGTAAACTTTTGCAATGTGATGATACGCAGGGACATGTGTATGTACTAAAAAAGGGAAGCATTTTGCTCATTTGCAGATCCTTCAAATCTTCCACAGGAAAGTGTACCCGGAGAGCACGGCCCTGACGAGGAGCCTGACCAAGAAGAGCCGCAAGCGCTGGAGCACTGACGGCGAGCTCCCAGCATCACCCAAGCTCCATTGGCGGAAGGAACCCCGCCTGCCGGGATTCGGCTGCTGCACCAACCGCGCCTCCTTCGGCGGCGGTGCTTCCCCCGACGTCGACGACGAGCACACCGGCAGCAAGAGCGGCCACTGGATCAGGACCGACGCAGACTGTGAGTGTGCATGCATGCATCCACATCTCAAAATCCCAGTCCGTAAACATTGCATTCACAGAACAGTATATTCTCCACCACCAACAGTTTGCAGTCACAAAATGCAGTCTTGACAGTGAGATGTTTCATACTGTTATTGGCTAGAATTTTCAGGAGCTGTCGATTAAGAGCTGTATGATGGCGTAGGCTGCCTTGTACTTACTGAACATCTCTTTTCTATGACTGGATGCAGATTTGGTGCTGGAGTTATAGAGAAAGAAAAGGGCCGAGTCAGGAATGAAGTCAGAATCTGTTGGCTGAACATCATGGTCAAGCATAGTGAGTATATTGAGTATGGTGTGTACTTGTGTTTGTGTGCTTGCTGCCTTCAGCCCTTATTATCTGTTTGTCCATGTTATCTGAATCAATGAGTTGTATGTGTCAGTCCATAGAGGCGGGACAGGACTGTGAATGTATAATGAACTTGATGTATGCTTATGATGTGATTGGTGTTACACGGACCTAGTGGCTTCCTGTGGGTGCATAGTGACCCACAATTAGTGAGCGATTGAGCCCCCAGATCATTCTGTTTTTTGAACTCTTGTTGCTGGCCTGATTGCAGAGGAAGATCCAGTGACAAGGATGGGCCTAACCAAAGATGTCGTTGTTCTCGATGGGATGCACTTTAGCAAGTAATTCCTGTGCCCAGAGCTGTTTTGCATCCACCAGTTGTCCATTTGCTTGTGTGCATGTTGATTGAGGTTAGCAGGTGCTCATCAGATACAATGCGCACTGAGACATGGACACAATGTTCCCTTGTGTGCATGTGACTTGTGAGCAAAGAGCCTGAATGGCATCGGGTTTACAGTCATGGATACTGGCCATGGGATAGCACGAGAGCACTGTTTTAGTGCAGTTTGTGCATGCATCTTTATTGTGCGAATTCCATCAAACTAGCTATTGCTGAAATTATGTCCAAATTCTGAACAAATTTGTTAAATACGTCCAAATTCAGTACAATTTATCCAAATGCACCTCAAATCAATCAAAATGATTATATCAAAATATATGAAAGTAGGGGCAAGATCAACAGGATAATCAATATTGCCTTTCAGTACAACATTAACACCTAAAGGAGTAGGGATATATAAAGTCTTGCTTTGTTTTCAAAAAATTGAGGACAAAATTCCAAACAATAAAAGTGAGGTAAAATACACAATTACAACTTGGAGTTGAGGTATGAACACAATGGCGCCCCATAAAAGTATTATCTGCAAAACAGAAAGAGTTATATATAATAAAAAATGCTTAATGATGTCTTTTTATAATATTTACTCTAATTGATTTGTTTGTACCGGGAGTACGTAGTATATAATGTTTGTTGAAGTTTAGAAGTCATCTATTTGTTAAATTCTTGGTAAAGCCTCATTTGTAAAACTACATATCAAATATTGGTTATTACATAAGTGATTAACAAATGACCTATATAGTGGATAACCAATACTTCCCCCCTGATGAAAATGATGACATTCCGACAGCGTGCGATAGTTTCTTTTTTGAAACATCAAGATTTCCCAATCATATCTTGTATTTTGCACACTGAGGGTTTTTTCACTGTAAGTTGAAACTGTGAGCATCTCCAAGAGAGCACTCCTCAACCAAAATTATTGGTGTTAATCAAAAAACCATCGCCAATAGGACCCTAAAATCATTCTCAACTTTTTCAGCCCCTAAACTTCTCTCATATGTAGCTACAAAACAGGGGACGAAAATGGGGACCTTATTCCGTCTCTTTTCAATAGAATTAATGTTTATGTGGCTCTAAATGCTGATGTGGTCTAATCAAAAAAATTTTGATCCACTTTTACGAAGGATTGGTGGAGGAGGGAAAAAATTATCCCTAATAATTATTTGGGTGCTTTTGGAAATAAATTTTTGAAGCCAATTTTATGGAGATATCTTGTAGATGCAGAATGTTTAACCACTTAAGGACAGGATTCACAGGACCGCCTTTGGATCACAAGCATTAGAGAAACAGTCTTACTGCAGCTGCCAAATAGATCTGACACGGTGGCTAGTGATATACTGTTGTCCCTCGATCTGCTATTCTGGAACCTGCACCAGAATATAATCTGACTGGACGCTCCCTCATGAGCGTGACAGCCCTACATGAACTGCTTTGTGCGTTTCCTCAGGCCGACCCGACACCCACGGCAAGCCCGTGTTGACCGTGTTTCACTATCTAGCGTGTCGTGTTTGACACTGACCGCATGATTTTATCGCCACGGCAGACAGCAACATCATTTCCTCCATGTTCCTCCAATCATGAGATGGCCACATTTCATATTACTTCAAAGAATTGAATTTCCTTGTAAAAACACAGTGACACAGGGTTGAAGCATTATATTAAAACAGCTCTGCTTTTGATTTCCACGATATATAGGCAAACATATGGAAATGTTTTTCTTAAAAGGTTACAGTCAAATATACTAAAATGAGGGAGTATGTGTTGGAACATGGTCCGTGTGAGGCGCATTCACGAGAACTCCCAAAGGACCAGGTTGATATTTTCACCTACATAATCTATTTTGTTGCAGATCCCTACGTATTGTTGCAAAATCCACACCATATCATACTTAGTTTGATATTCACCCTATAATATGTTTTGTTGCAATTCCACACACACCTACAGAATATTGTTGCAAAACCACCCCATTGCACATATACTTTGACCGATTTCATACAATTTTGTTGATGTATTGGCACGAAAAACCATATATACTAACCAAGCTAACCTTGTTCAAGTGGCTAGATATGACTTATTCCCCTAGTTTCCGTTAAGAAAATATCAATAGCAAAACTGTGTTCAATGATATTATACTTAAGCTTAAATTAGCCATTTTTGTCGAAATTTTCCAAAATATGAAGATTATACTCTTAAAAGTTCATAACTTCTATAAGGATTGCATCCCTACCTCAAATTGATGAAAACATATTGAATTAGTTAAGTATGCGTACAGACTGACTTTTGCAAAGGTGTGTGGGTATCTGTAACAAAATAAGTCATGGCGTGAATGTCAAACTCTAAAATGGCACATGAATGTTTACAATTTTTCCAACTTTAGTCCTACATGACTCTGTTAATAACGTGGTGCACATCAACATAAATGGAGTAGAATAATCACTTTTCTTAGCAGAATAAAGTAAGTATGTATGGCGATGAAGAAAAGTGATTACATACATACCTTACTTTTCACATCAACATAAACCCGGCGATGAAGAAGAGCCGGCGATCAGTCCGCGAGGGGAGGGGTCGACGCCGGTTTTTGTTCGATCAGTGTACGTGTAAAGCCCGTGAACAGCATGTGATAAAAATCAAAGGCCTGTGCGATCATGATGTCAAATGGGCCAAATCCCAGGCCAATCCTTACAAAGGCTAAAATCCCCGATCTATGGGGGTAAATTAGTAACAATCCGAACAGGCCCAGCAAGGCCCACTATAGGGTTAAGGCTATCCGCCGTCCCCACCGCCGGTTAGCCGGATTTTGCCTTCGCATCCTGCGGTCTCGAGTCTCCTCCGCCGTCGGGAGCACCGGCCGCGTCGCTGGGCCAGCGCGCTCCTCTCTATCTCTCCCTTCAAGCATCCATGGTCCCCCGGGCAAGCCGGTGACGTGGCGGACCAGTTCTTCGCGTTCTTGGAAATGCTCGCCGCGCCCGCGGCCGCGGCGGTGGCCTTCACGCCGGCCGCTTTGTTATTTCCATCGGTGAAGCCCGCATCCAGGTAAGGCGAATCGTTCTTGGACCCCCTTTCCTCCTCTTTTCTCTTGTGGGAGGCTGCTTCCCGTGATGCAATTCTTTGTATCCATCGGTCTGATGCAGGGGATGGAGGAGGTCTTGGAGCCGTCCAGCCACTCGAGTATCAGCTGAGTACTCCCAGTTGGAGGTGCGCATTTATTTCCTTCCGATATCGATGTTTTGGTTAAATATTGGAATAGAAATGCAGTCTGATTCAGCTGGTATTTGGTATGAGCGAACTGTGCATAGCAGAAATTCAGAGGTATCTAAATTGGGGAATGTAGGCAAGCTGCAGCACTTTGTTTTATTGTAAATGCTTGTTGACATATGGATTTGTGTACATCTTTCCCTTACGTGCAAACTTTGATTTTTAGCACTGCACAATGAGATAGTTATGGTTACCTGCATACTCAATAATTCAAAAGGGGACTCGAGTGGATTGTGCTACAGGTTTTGGTAGCATATATATGTATCACTTTACTGTAACCAATTTGTGTTGGTGAATTTCATCTATTTTGTACACGATGCAATGAATGCATCTCTTTACACTTTACTCTATCCTGCCTGGACTGAAGCTGACTAACCTATTTAGGGGAGAACAGTAACTATTCCAGGGGTAGTTTAATGTCAAAGAATATTATTTATCATTACAAAACAATGTGCAATGCAGGAAATGTCAATCAAGTGCTCATTGTTTAGAAATCATCTCGGTCGTAGATGATCTATCATATATGCACTCTAGATGCAATTTCTTCTTTTATTTTGGTGGGCAAACACATTGAACTTTACCTTTTAAAGGTGAGAAAAGTTACCTATCGGCCTCCTGGAACCGAACAAAATTTGTTGAATGAAATAAGTCTCTCTCTTCAGGACAAAAGGTAACATGCCATTCTTGGAATAATTATATTTCCTAATGGCTTCTGTTTTTCTAAGACTGTTGTATATGTGCAGTTTTGGTTTGATATTTGGGCGGAGTGGGAGTGGAAAGACCACCCTTTTACAGGTTTCCATTAAATTTAAACATTCATTCATTTGTTTTAATCATCTAAAGTTAACACCTTGATTTGATTTCTCAGCTTTTGGCAGGTCTATCACAACCCACATCTGGGTCAATTTGCATTCAGAAGTATAATGATAATGGAAAGCCTAGCGGCCTACCTGAATTGCTAACTTCTGAAAGAGTTGGAATTGTATTCCAGTTTCCTGAGAGGTTTGAATTACCCTTCCATAAAAATTGTGTACATGTGGACAAGGAAACCTTTGAACAGTAGAGCACTTGTAATTTTAACATCAAAGTAAGAGCTATTACATTTATTCTTTTAGGTACTTCTTAGCTGACACTGTACTTGAAGAAGTTACTTTTGGATGGCCCAGGCAAAAGGTTGACCTTATATTCAAGGAGCAGCTCGCTATAAACCTTCAAAATGCCTTTAACTCGGTAATTATTATGTCACCAATTTTCTACAAAATAGAACACTTTTTAACTTAATTTCTTCCCTTGATAGCCCCTGAGTTAAGAAATTCCTTGAAATGCAAATGCATCATTGTTTTGTGTGCTGTGCCATCGACTAGGTTGGTCTTAGAACCATTTCATTGGATGAGGATCCACAGTCTCTAAGTGGTGGGTTTAAACGGCGCCTAGCTTTGGCAATTCAACTGGTAGTATATTTGTTTGTTTTTTTATGAATCAATGCTCTCTATCTTTTCCCCCAAAAGGCAAAGTGGCTAATTCTCATTGCTGCTCATTTCTTTGTTTCCCCTTTAATTTGTAGGTTCAAACTCCAGATCTTTTGCTGCTTGATGAGCCTCTTGCTGGTCTAGGTTTGTGCTTGAATTTACTATGTTTATGAAACTAATGTTTGAAGATTTGTTCAAATCTTGTTTATTGATTCGTTTCTGAACAAATGCCCATCTCTGAAAGAAGCTGCACATATTTGCATATGCATCATACCATGTCTTGTGACAGTTCTTCAGATTGATATTTAGAGCTGAATATTATGATTGACTTATTATCTGTGTGTCAAACATGTGTCCAGATTGGAAGGCACGGGCTGATGTTGTGAACCTCCTGAGGGACCTAAAGAAACACCACACTATATTGGTTGTAAGTCATGACTTAAGGTAATGCTGCGCTCATAATAGACAAAATAGGAATTCGTTTCTATTTTTTATGGTACATTAACAACAACAAATTGAACATTTTAGAAGCCACATTTGCTGGTGTCTGCTTCGGTGCAGCAAAAAGCAAACAACATCTTATGATGCAGACAAAACTTTCATAATGTATGACTACACCATTTTGCAGGGAGTTATATCCGCTAGTGGATCACTCGTGGAGGATGGAAATGGGAGGAAGTTTGAAGGAGGAAGCTTTGTCTCTGTAAAGATGTACCTGTTGATTTAGCTGTCAGTTATGCTAGGTACTATCGGTCATCCAAATCTGTAAGATCAATTAGTATAAAAAACTAAAATTATATCAATCTAAGAAAATTTTGGCAGATACAATGGCATCGAAGGTTGCTGTGACTGAGTTTTTTTGGTAATGGGTGATGAATTGTGCAGATTAAGAATTCGGGAAATGCACACTGCTACAAAACTTCAACGAAGGGACAATCCTAAACACTGACTGCTGAAATGGAGACAAAATTTTGGCAGACTCTTGTCAAGCTAAGGTGGTTTTGGCACAGTGCCTCTAAATTTATGTTGAGGACATGTCAATCTATTGTTTCGTGTTGCACAGATGAAAGTTGCGGCGACTGAAAGGCTTTCAAGTTTTGGGACATGGGTCAAAATGATGCCATGGATGATGTTGGCATTTATAGTAAAGAGATTCAGAGCTTCATTTACTATTATAAATGTCACTGCTCATATTGTTGCTTGCCTCAAACCTTGCTCTGCTGGAAGAGTATATTGTTCTCTTGTTGATTCTTTCCCCCAAAAGATCTTTGACCTGCTGTTTCTCCACTTTTAGTCGTTTCTTCTTTATATGGGAGACCTGGTGTTGCCTCCACTTTTCTTCAGTTCTTCTTTGTATGGGAGAACCTATCTCAACCATGCAGTATTATGTATGAATGTTAACCTAGGTTTACTATGGTCAAAAAAGTTACATGGATGCAGTGACTTACGCTTTGTGTTTGTCAGCTTCAGCTTCATTCAGACCTTGAGATATTTACAAGACATGTTTTAAGCATATAGGTATCTTCATTCAGACCTTGAGATATTTACAAGACATGTTTTAAGCATATAGGTATCTTACACACTAGATGCAATTCTGTGGGTTACATGTGCTGCGTAGTTACATGGAACAATATATATGTTCAAAGCAAGGCACTCGGTTCTTCTAGACTACAATTGTCACTTTCATAGCTTATCTTTTTCCAACCTTGGTAAAACACACGTGTTTATGTCCCTGTCACCAAATTGCCAGGAGGGAAGTACCTTAATTAGCAAGGATGTAAATTTTAGAAAAATGACATTACCCAAGATTCTGTAGAGCCGAGGATCTTGCAACAAGACACCTCTTTTGATCAGGGCCATGGTTGTTCCATTTGAAACTTCTTCCAGGAAGGCTCCAGGAAGCTGACAAGCTTGGAAAGATTTGGTTAGGTTCTTGGATCAGTCCTCCGCTGAATTGGTTCCTCTTTTTTTCCCTCATGAAAGGACCATGATACCTGTTTGTCTACTTTGCTATTTCCTTTTGATGATTGCTTTGGCCAGTTGGGTCTACAGATGTCATCTTCACTAGTTACAGATGTGCTTGGCTCAAAAAAAAAAAAAAAACTAGTTACAGACGTGCAGGTGACCTGGACCTTCTGAATGAAAAAAATAATACTAATATTGGCTACCAACATGCGGACTCTGGAGATAACTTATGTCCTTTCATTCATATTGCTGGGCATGCATTGGCACCACATACTACCTGTTCCTGGTAAATGACGCTGCTCTAACTAGAATAACGTCCAGCAATATGAATGAATTGGCAAGTCAAAATTATTATAGCATGCTGCTTTTTCATTTGTATTCATAGATATTTACCTCTCCAAATTAGAGTTGACAAGCAAAAAAATGCAAGTAACATGGATTTTTTTAATAATACCTTTATTCAAGATTTATAGAAATAATACCTAAATCTAGGAAATTTCAAAAATATTACTCTATTATAAGTTCAAAATATTAAAATAGTAAGTTTGTATGATTTCATAGATCCACTACTTGGTAAAAACTTTATTTTTGTGTCTCCGAATAACAAAAGTATATAAATAGTTATGTGGATGTGAGTCATCTGTGTTTTTGTGTTCCCAGCATACGAAAGAAAATTGGATGTGGCGGGTGCAAAAACAAGGTACTGGTGTGTCCCAATCAGGGATTACAAAATCGAGGTAAACTGGACTGGTTTTCGCGAAAACCAGAAAAACCGGTCCGGTCCGGTTTACCCGGTAGTCCGGTTTTCGAATTCAAAATTTAAAAAAATTAAAAATTTAAAAAATTTTGAAACAAAAATATGTAAAAAAACTAGATGAAATTTATAGCACAATGGTGGAAGAAGAAAACGAAAATTCGATCGTTTGATGGGTCAAAAAAATCAAGCAAGATTTCTGGGTTGAAAAAGGAAGGAAAAAAAGAAAAAACCTTTTTCTTTGAACCAGCAAACTTCTTTGATTTTTTTGACCAAGCAAACGATCGAGTTTTCGTGTTTTTTGTTGCACCATTGTGCTTCAAATTGTATCTAGTTTTTTAACATATTTTTTGTTTCACCTTTTTCAAATGTTCATTTTTTTATGATTTTAAAAATAAAAACCGGCGAACCGAGCAAAAAACGGACCGCAGCGGTTTTCCTTTTTTTGCTCCGGTTTTCCGGAAATATGGTCCGGTTTGCCGACGAAAGGGTCTGGTTTACCGGTCGGTTTGCAAATTTCATTTTCGAATTTTGGATTTTGAATGTTGTCTGGTTTTTAGAGTGGTTTTTCCGGTTTAAGCGGTCAAAACGGGTTGTCATCCTTGGTCCCAATGGAACTGTTGTTCTGCGTCCAGTGTATGAAAATTTTGGCCTCCATTTTTGGACATGACAGTTCTCTCTCTTTCTCTGTCCATGTCATTTCACCTTGCCACTGAGAACTAGAGGAAGGGTAGGGTGAGAGCCACGGAGGGGATGAGACATGGCAGGTGAGCTAGAGTGTAGAGTTGGCTGTGGAGGAGAGGAAGGTGTTTTGCGTGGCCCACGGTGGGAGCAAGTTAACGACGCTAGATTGTGGTTGTGCGGTAGTGTTTGTTGGCGGGGAGCGCTTGCCTGCATTGAGCAGTGGTCGGGAAGAGGCCAGTGAGGGAGATAAATAGTTGAGCAATATAGGCTGCAATAGGTTGAAACGAGCCTTCACGAAGAAACAGGAGGGGGAGGAATGAAGTACAAGAAATGCCTTAATATTTTTCTCTTTCGAAAATGAAGAAAATTCATATTTAATTCTAGCTTTAGATCTGACAAAATATTTAATTAGAAATTAAATTGGGTGAGTGGGGAACTTCAGTGATATAAGCAAAATTTTAGGCTAGAAGGATTACACAATATGATCTTTTTCATTTAGCATTATTGAGTAAATAGAAACAGTAGTTACAGTACTCATTAGCCTTTCTTTAGCAGTAATTGGAGATAACTAATTATATGGAACATTAGTAGTGGGTTAGATGAATTATGGTGTTTTTGATTTAGGAATTTACCTTGTCAATTTATTGCTTGTCTATTGCAGTTACGATGAATATGCATCCCTGGAATTTGCTGTGGCAATGGTGACGTCTCCGAAGGTCCATATGGTTTTCTTGGAGCAATTTTCTGTTTGTGGGCATTAAATATTCAAACTTTGAAGGTACAAGGATGAAGAAGATGATAATGTGGATTTGTATATTTGAAGTTTTTATTATTGTAGCTAAACCATTGTGTCAAATGAACATGGGGTTGAACTTAGATTGGTGGTGTAAGGGATGCGAGTTGTCCCTTATGCTAGCGCCATGTCCAAAAGAAGTATAAGATTAGAATCAATAATGGTTTATGTAATAGCAGCGCAACATGAGTGATTGAAGATAATTATAGTCATGAAATGGTGAGTGGGGAACTTAAGAAGATGACTGATACGTGTTATTGAAAGAGGCAGACTAATGAGGCAATTGTTATTGTTGAGGTCAGGATTAAGCGGGCGAGGAAAACAAGAGAATTGTTCAAGAGCTTGAGAGCGTACGTGGATGTTATGTAATGTGTGAGTAACATTCTTTACTTCAATCTATGGAGTTGTGATTACGAGGAGGATAACAATGATGATGATTCTCCTATCCATGAACAGGCCTGATAAAGCAAAAGGTGTACGGTGTAGAAAACATGCACCTCGATGGAATTCTGGCTCCATAATGATGTAATCTCAATCAAGTATGGCAAAATTCCTTCCATTGGTTGAATTTCTAATGCTGGATCCACCATCGCTTAAACTCTAACCTCTTATATGCCAGCGTACCAAATGGTGGATCAAATACAAAAATGTGAGGAAGGACTTCATGGAGTCGGTAAATGGATGGGAATTGTACGATAAAAGGGTGTTAGAAGAAATGAAGTTTCCAGCAACTGACGTAGGTAAATCTTAATCATTAAGGACTAAGATATGTAGATCGAAACAAATTAACAGAGATGAATTTGACAGAATTTTTATTGCTTTCCAGGTTCGGAGAAATCAAACAAAATGCCAAACTATTGAGGTTTTTGTATGTGCAACACGCATAAGAATATTCATTAGGATATTTTTGTAATTCTCTCAAGCTTTTGTTGATCCTCGCCTCATTGTTCTGTGCTGTCCCTCGACGGTAACCGCTCCCTGATCCGCGACGCCACTGACCTGTGCCCCTCGCTGATCCATCAGCTCACCTCCCTCATTGTTCCACATCGCTGACGGCACACTCTCCCTCCCTATTCGTTTTTCCTTCACACAAACTATCACTTAAACGGTTAGATGCCTAATTTTTATGCATTCATACTACTAGTATTTTGTGACGCAAATGTACATTACAGTCACAAGAGCATCAGATATATCTGAAACTGAGACCAGAAAAACAATGAAACAAATACCTTACTTTTGTCAAGAAGATGAAACTTAACGGTGTCGTATACACTGGACCAGACCACAAGATCAGTGACCCTTATTTAATATCAGAACAACATGAGAAACAAGATGAAAGTTTACACGATCGACTAGGGGGAAAAGCATAAACATACATTTGCATATCTGGACGACGGCGACACTTTGATACTTGCTTCATGCTCTCAGTCCAACACTTTTACAAGTCCAATGGAGGAACAGTATGCCTCTGGGACTGACGATGTAAACCGGCACCTGGCGACAGAACAGAGGTGCTTGTCAAAACAAGTGTGTATATGCGTGAAATAAATATCGTACCGACTTTCTGGCACTTGTTTATAGTTCTCTTTTTGCCCTACTGCTTTTCTGCAGCTTTAGTTTCTAGTAGTGCATGGTATGCATTTTACATCTGAGGGAAGGGCTTAGTTTTGAAAAGCAAATCATATCTAATTAGATATCTGCGTGGATCGGGGCTCTGCAATCAGGAAGAAATCAAAAACTAAACACACAAGGTGCTTCGATATGATTACTTGAGTCGATGGTTGTATGATCTCCGAGATCATCAGGCTGACCTATAAGTGCAAGATTGTGGTGCTTGGCGTTTGTGATTTTGTCTGTCAATACCACAAAACTGCATTTCTCCGACAACTGGTGAAACTGCTTGTGCCAGAAGGACAAACGAAAGGAACTATTTTAGTCGTGCTTGTTCAGAACTCACAAAATATGTAGGTTTATGTTTTTTTTTACGATTACACAGTACAACTCAGACACTCACAACGCACGCACACTCACCCCTATGAACGCACATACGAAAACCCTACCCCTATGAGCATCTTTGAAGACTGAGCCGGCAAATCCTCGAGATTGACGAAGTCACCCTGGCACCTCGCTATCGACGGCCACATCGCCTCCCGCTGAAAGCACAACGCCGTTAAATCCTAAAAAATTCACTCCCATGGGGAGTCGAACCCAAGACCTCAGGTGCTACTGAGGCTCTTGTAACCACTACGCTACAGGCCATTTCGCAAATATGTAGGTTTATGTTCTGAACACAAGAAGGCATGAAATACGATTATCTGACACTACCAGAATCTGCAAGTTTCCCTAGAGACGGAATTCCTAGGGAAACCCGAAAAACAGGAAAGCTCCACACAATTCTCCACACAATTTAAATTAACTTCAAATACTTCCTGTGTTGAAAAATTTTTTCCACGCAATTTATTCCGTTACTGTAAATCTCATAACACACTTATAAGTATAATTTACCAGCTAGCTACGTATACAAACATGGACTCTGTGCGGTGTTGTGAGATGCACCATGAGACAAAAAAAAATCTTGTCATCATGTGCTGTTTGCTTTTGCTGTTGGAAATTTAAATGGTTGGATATAGTTCATTGTATAATTGCTACAAAGTTCTGATAGTTCCAAATGGAGTTTAAAAGCAGTGACTTACTGTAGCTCTCCTTGTTACCTTAGCAATGCCTGGTATCTTTTTGAAGTCTTACAAGAAGGATCGGTATCTAGATTTATAACAACCGCTCTATAAATGGCCACACATGCAGGTGGAATGTTAATTCTCTCTCTAACAGTGGGCTGATATGATTGACTCAACATCACACTCAATTCAAGGTAGAAGGCCAATTAAACTTAAAATATGGACCGTGAGAAGAACTCAAATGGTGTAAAACTTTTGGGTACTTGGATGGTCCAAGTACCCAAAAGTTTTACACCATTTGAATTCTTCTCACCATTCAATCGAATCTACTTCATAAACTCTATCAAATGCACTTGATTATAATTTGCTACAATCCCCCACCCTAGTGAAATAATTGGAAAAAGATCAGAAGAGAAACTAAATTCCTACATACAAATCAGTGTGTTTAAGTAGTCATGCGACAAGCTCTTACAAAAACTCTAGAAATGACTAATTTGGGGGAATAAAGCATACTTCTCGCTAAGAGCTTACATTGTATGCGTTGACAAGTGGGATGTATCGATCCTTCAGACAGGAAAAGAGGATGAGGTATAGATCAAATGTTCTCAAAACTGACCTAAATAAATTCTACCTAGCTCATGGTAGGTTTTTTTTCCAGTATATACTAGCTAGTTCTGAAGAGTGAAAACTATGCAGCAAACTGGATCTGAAGAGCGCTTGGGAGAGCCCTCTAGAAGAAGGCAGAAGCTGAAGGAGCTTTCATGGCCAGTCAAGAATGACAACTACCCTATCAAGTAAAAGAATATGAGGATGCATGCATGTAGATTTTCGTTCCCCACTGAGTACGACATCCAGCGTAGGATGGTCATGACATTGCATAAATCATGATGGGAATTTGTGAGTTGATAAGATGATGAACGAGTTCCCATCTTAGTTACTTAAATAAACGGCCTTCATTATTTCAGGATTTCTAGAATACTAACAATTCTATAAATATTTATAGATTGTTTTTAGCAATATTGTTTCTTAGGGGTAAGGAAGTTTTTGGAGAAAAAATAGCCCCTGTTACAGCATATATATGCCCTTACGATGATTGCACGAGATTCAACATCGATGGAGTTCAAGGAGAAAGTACTGGAGCTAAATGGTTTGATATCATGGCTGAAGTTTCTTCATGATTTTAGGGCTCTTCTTTTCATCTATGATGATATATGCAAACACTGACATCAAGTTGTATGTCATGATTCGATACAAGAAATATTGGATACCTGTTTCAGCTAAAAACAGCTCCTCTCACTTGCGCACCCTGAATATTCCCCTTCAGTTGTCATTACGCATGTAATCTTTATGGGCATCGCCTTTAATTGCAAGCAATGAAATTAAACAGATGGAATGGTGCACACATGCAAGTTCATCCTCACTGTTAATCAATCCATGTGCTGTGATATAGCTGAGCCCTAACCTCATTTATGCCCACCCATGCAGTTCAAAGGTTTGTTGAAGCACATAATTAAAACATATCCTAGTTTGTTTTAAATCAAAATACACCAAACAAAAATCCAGTTAGCATGATATTTGATAGCTGGATCTGAAGGCATTTGGAGAGGCCTTGCTCTTGCTCATATGTATTAATTTATATGCGGGATGATCTTTTTATGTCCCGATATGAAGAAGGGAAAGTGGAAGCAGCAGCAGAAGAAAACAACAATACCAATGGCATTAGGAGTGGACCAGGCTCAACTAGTCAAGATGAACCAGAGGCTAAGCATAAAATATTTCTAATCACTTAGCCGCCGTGCCACGTATGCTCCCTCTCGTGCGTCAGCTCATATGGTTTCACAATACAACACTACTGCAGCACATAGTTTCAAGTCTCTGGTGGTATACAGTTTTAGATGCATGCATCGGTACATGCTGCTAGTCCACATGCATATGCAGCAGCTGCCGCTGCTGGTCCACGCATGACTTGGAACAAAATGGCCAAGCAAAGTCGACACGTTGTTAGGCACTGTTGATAGTTTTGATCCGTACATATATGGGTGCTGGCTGCAGCTGCCTAGATGACGACGCACGTACGCGTGCACGACTTGGACTGCAGACCAATGTTCTTGCATGTTTCCGTGTTCCGGAGAACCGTGATTAATATTCAATGGAAAAGGAATTTTACTCTGCAGCTGGAGTTAGTCCACATTGACCAGCTCATTTGTTTTGTTGCTCATTTTGGACGTCCTCTGTTCTACTCTACCTTCAATCAATAGAAAATATGGTAAGTGTACCGATGTACAGATCTTCTCTGCCAATATATATTATAAACGAAAATATGTGTCAAATGCTTATGTACGTTTAACGGGATTAATTTAACCATTTCGAAGCTTGCTACAGCCGTATGCTTAATTTGCTTTGGCAAAGTTTTCTGGTCCATATATATGCGTTTGAATTCATGCATGCATGAGTTGGTTAGACGTATACTTCACTGTGACTGACGCCCACCCAGCTTAATTATATAGCTTTCATGACATCAGCGTGCTTACACTTCTTCTGGCTAGCTAGACAACTGTGACAATACATGATCTTAGTTTGATACATCTCAAGACATCCGTTCAACGACATGTGGGAACGCTCTGATGCTATAGATATATAGAAGCTTCAAGGAAATTCAAATGACCTTGGCCTTGTGTGGTCAACCTCAGTGTTTGCTTTGACCCAGCGCTACCTACAGTTTAAATAAGCTTGTGCTTGTTATCCAAGTTACTTGCTTGATTATCCAGTGATGGTCTACCGTCTACATACTCTGGTGAGTGGCTGCGTTATATTAAAAAGTGTTCATTATGCATAAGATGATGCTACTGAAATTGAAGACAAAACTCTGGTCAAATGGTTCACTTTTTAGCTTAAAGAGATGTTTCCTCGTACCTCCATCCTTCTTGTTCATTTTGAAATGCTGGGAAACAAAAATATCAAGCACATGTCATGTTCCCAACTTGCCTACAAGCATGTACGGTTCTGTTTCGACTTGTCGCAGTCATTTTACAATTGCAGGGTTTTATGTGTGATAATCTAATTAATTAGCATGTTTTCACCAGCGATTTGGTTCCAGTTCCTGCGCTGAAAGTAGATTTATCTTGGCAAAAAAGAGCAAAGCCATCAACAATATGTCTCGAATAATGAATCTTTAAAAATTCTTTTGAATCCCCTCGCAAAAAAAAAAATCTTTTGAATCTTGGTTTCCTGATTAAATCGTATAATCTTCCGTTCCGGGGAACTTTCTTGGTTTCAAAAAACAGGCAAAAGCTATAAACTTCTTTCTCGTGGCTACATGTATATATGACAATGTTCAACGCATATGTGACCAAGTGCAGACCCTATTATCACGCGCACAATTTTGTTCCACTTACAAACCGTGGAACCGTCAACGGGGGCGCTCGTGCAGATCGGCTATTCCAGGAGAGCATGCTTATGCAGCACGGACAAGTCACCGGAGCTGGGACTGTGCTACTGTTGCTTGTCCAATTCTACTGGAACACCAAATCTAGCCCGCAATCTTACTCTAAAACACCGTGCCGTTCACGACAACCGCACACGAGGCAAGCCTATGCCTTTTTCTCTCTCTAGCCCAGAACATCTCTCTCTTCCTCTCTCTCTCTCTCATGACGCATGTGCCTGTTTTGTGTGGAATGTAGAGCGCAGGGAGGAAGCCGCCTTTCCTAGTCTACGGGCTGGTCAAAGTGAAGGTTCGCCAGAAAAAGGCAGAGCTAGCCGCGGTTTAGCATTAACCCCTCTATATAACCCTGGTTGTAACTTGTAAAACTCTTTCAGCCTCTCTCTTGTCTCTCTCTCTCTCCCCTTCCTTCTCTCTCTCTTAAACTTGAAGAAGCCATGGAGGGCAATAATTATTCCGTGCTCTTTGCGACGCAGCCGTCTTCTTCCACCTCCAACACATACCATTTCATGGCTGGAACAACAAGCAGGCACGACCATGATCACCTTGTCGCTCATCAGGGAGGACACAGGAGCCATGGCTCGTTTATGGGCGAGCACTCCAGCTCCAAGGATGGTGCAAGCCCGGTTGAGCTTGGGGAGTGCTCGGCCGGAGGAGGAGCGGGCGAGACGGATCGATCAACCGGGGTCTCGGAGAAGAAGAAAGGAGGGAAGAAGGAGCGGCGGCCTCGGTACGCCTTCCAGACGCGCAGCCAGGTCGACATCCTCGACGACGGCTACCGCTGGAGGAAGTACGGGCAGAAAGCCGTCAAGAACAACAGGTTCCCAAGGTTTGTATATTTCTTCTTATATATGCATGCAATCCATTTAGTTCCTCTGATTGCATGGCTATGTATCTCCATTTTTTGATCTGCGATTTCATATGCTGCTTGCGGATTTCGACCGATCGAGTCGCTTTTTCAGGGGAATGCATTTTTACTGGTCATGGGGTGCACAAGATCACGTTTTTTTTTCCGGCAGGGTTTGGAGAAAGTAGGTGGGATGGAGTCCCGGTGAATCTTCCAAGCTCTGCTAGTGGTTGTTGCTTACATAGGATAAGGACATATCTCATCCTCATCATCTAGATGAAAACGACTAGTTTCACATGTTTTTGGTGGGCACCGATCTTTCAATAAATAGGCTCCTGATGGCGATCGATCGAATTTGACCAGAAATTAGTTCTAACACCCACCGGTTTAGCTGCAGAATATATATATTATAATTGAATGTTTTATTTATCAATCGGAGCTAGAGAATTCAGTCGCCATCTTTACGTTCCTCAAAGAGCACAGAAACTGGTCTCTTTGGGCTTCTAAAGGATATGTGGGCATCTTTTGGCTTTTATGGGACCATAAGGATTCAGCATCAACTGTTTGCTGAAGAAACGTGAACTCTCCAAAGAGTTAATTTATTAATTACCTAAGTGGCGATAAACAGTAATATTAGCCTAGAAATAATGAGAGGGGGCGATAACTGAAGTTCTTTATTAATTATTGTTCATCTGCGACTTTATAATGTACAACGTACTAGTATCTAACTAGTTTTTTTTATTTGACGGTATATTATGAATTTGCGTGTCATGAATTTACTGATGTCGTCATTCCTTCTTTGCTTGCAATTGGAGCACATCTAGATTAAATAAAGCTTCTTTGTGTTTATACTTGATATGTATCAAGGCATTGCCGAAAACGTATCCCGCCCAGACATTGATGCTAGCTCGACTAGTTAAAAAATGCACAACTATCATGGATAAATATTATACCTTTGGTTCATTTCTAAACAGGATGCACTATAAAGAATAGAAGCTATCGATTCTCTACAAATATTTAACAGTTTGTCTGGTAGACTTATATCATCTAGAAAGAGCAATGGTATATATGTGCTAGTACAAACTTTCTAGGAGAGAGAAGGGTAAGTACTAGAAATTCTCACAAAATATATAAATGAATCATGTGCACATTTAGTTAATTTGCTATGATCAAAAGCTAATGTTGAACACATTTAATTAAAACATGTATGTGTGGTTACCTAATTTTTTTATTAGATGTCATAAACTAGAAGTATGGGTACAGTGGTGTGTGAAGCTAGTATAATCCTTACTTTTGTGAATGCACACAACTGAAATAACTCATGTGATCCGTTACTCCACTGTACCATGGAGAAATGACCTTTTTGGATAACAGGAGAAAAACAAGAACTGTCTGCACACAATATTCTTCTCACCAGGAAGTGAGTGAATATGTATCCACGATAAAGCTAGCGGCTTTATGTAACGAAGCCAACCATATTCTAAATGCATACACGTGCTTGCGTGCAAGCACCTATATATATGCATGAGCAATAAAACATATATATTCCATATCTGTTCTTTGCTCATGTTTAGTTTGTTTTTCTTGTTTATTTTGTTGCTGCACATGTAATTAATTCACGGAAATTGTTTCTTATTTATTTTTCTTGATGGATGCAGGAGCTACTACAGGTGCACACATCAAGGTTGCAACGTGAAGAAGCAGGTGCAGCGGTTATCTAAGGATGAGGGTGTGGTTGTGACAACATATGAGGGAACTCATACACACCCCATCGAGAAGTCCAATGACAACTTTGAGCACATACTCACCCAGATGCAGATCTACTCGGGCATTGGCGGCTCAGGCTTCAGCAGTAGCCCAATGTTCCCGTGAACCTGCATATATGCACCATGCACATCAACTAGCACAGTGTTTTATTAATTTGTACATTAAGCTTTAGTGGTCTAAGAGAAAAAATAATAAGCGTGATTTAACAGATAGATGCATGTCCTACAGACTCACGCAAGTTTTTCTTCTTCTTCTTCTTCTTCTTCTTCTTCTTCTTCTTCTTCTTCTTCTTATTCCAGTTGTAGAATAGTGTAGTGATTCAAAATATGTTGTTTTCTACACTATAACTGAATTAATTTTGAGTTATTGGAGGGCACATAAATTGTGCTACCATCACTTCCTTATCATATGTGGATGGAAGATAATATTGCTACTGTATAAATGATTCTCACTGCACATAAAACCAGCCAATGAAATGTTTTTTTTTGGTCCAGCTTTATAGTTCAAATGGGCATATATCCCGGGAGGTGGAGCCGGCCAAAAACTTTAGCTGATAGGGAATGTTTTTCATCAAAAGTGTATACATATCTGATTATCGTGTAATTTGAAATTTTTCAATCAAACCTGTTAACATATGATTTACTTATGTTAATCCAAATGTAGCTCAAATTCTTGAACCACAATTTTATGAGTTAAATAAGAGATCAGATTGACTGAATTTCAGTTGAGTCCAATAGCATGTCATCCTCTTTGTTATTTGCATTTCTGTTTCTGGAAAAGGAATATGTTTCAAGATTGTTCTAGCTTCCACATCAATTGGTGCATATAATTTCTCGTTACAAATAATAAGGTTCAAAGCAAAAGCTTAACACACGTTCATAATACTGAAAGTAGTAACTTACCGGATCTATAGTTATAACAATTGCCATCATTGTACTCTCCGTGTTGCTAATTGGGCAAGATAGCTTCGCATGAGCTGGACGAAGCATTATTCCATAATTGTAATTCCTTTCTTTAAGTTACTCTCATCTATGACTTTCTTCTGCTTCCTACACGCTGTAGTTTTCCAAGTGGAACAAATCAATCGATCTACATGAGAGACGGATGAGTTCAGCAGAAGGACAGTGTGAGAGGGTGCGATAAATGTGATAAAATTTTATAACAGAAACGATCCATCACCTTCCTCAGAAGTAAAAAGTTGAACCTCGGTCATTTAATTTGTAAAAAAAATGAGAAGGTAGACTTTCGTTGAGACAAAATTAAGCGGAACAGATGGGAGGAAAAATTAGAACCAATGGACTCCAAAGGAAAACATAATTTTACTGGCACATAAAGGAATAAGAATATTTTCAGTGGGGAATAAGAAATCTCTATAACTTGTGGCAAAAATAGTTCCTTTCAGAAACAATATTCGCCACCACAACTGGGGTTACAATAGGGGGCCTGCACGCGAGCCACAAGTTACTATATACCAAGAAAAAATAATTTTCTCAACTCCTGTTTGTCAAATACATGAAAAGTTATAAAACTTTGATAGATACACACTCCTGGTATAAAGAACTCTAAAAGACAAGTAAAATGCCAAGAAAGTATATATCTAAGCCTTTTACTGCTCTTCACCGCCACTTCTTTGATTGATGTTACAGAAGAGGGAGGACCATAATCAAACTTCAACTCTCTTCAGCCATTTATTAAGAAACACCATAGTCTCTAGAAGCTACAACATCTGCATCATAGAATTCACTGAGACGTAAGATTAGTCCCATGAATGAAAACTCACCAAATCTGCACATGAGGAAAATGGTACATATCCTATCTCACTAGCTCTTCTATGTGTATTGGCATCATTACATATACCCATTTTATCTGTCAATAATACCCTGTTGTGTAGCATAAACACTATTTTTATATACACTAATCCTTCATATTCGTATATAGTATTGTTCTTGAACTTTATGGTTGCAAAATCAAATAAAATAGACAACACTATGGACAACCCAATGACCTTAGACTAGAAGCCCTACACCAGATTAGGAAGATCACTAGAAGGCCAAGGTTGCTAGTCAGCACAGCTCATGTGCCGATCGGGCACATTGACAAGAGCCCAAACTAAGGCCACTCAACATCAAGCTTCTTGTAGAAGATAGTCTACCCGTAGGATTCAGTTATTAGAGATAGGCTTGATCTTGACGATTAGGTTAATTGTTTCCGTAGCTAAAATCAAGATTGATATTTCATGATGGTCAAGGGACTTTAGAATGGAGTATATTGAAAATGTTGAATATTTGAAAAAAATATGTAGTTATGAAAAAGTATACTACCTCCGTCTCTAAATATATGACTTTCTAGCATTGAAACGGAGGTAAAACTTCTCGTCTCTAAATATATGACTTTCGGGCGCCCGCGGGTGGGAATAAAAACTCCGCGCCCGAAACAGCGCAGCAACAGGCCAGTTTCAGTCCAGCCCAGCAAAACATTTAGCCTCGAACACATCTATGGCCCATTAAGAAAATCGTTCTACCCCAGTCCAGTTGCCCACTGCGGTGCATCAGTGTAGAGGCAACCCAGCACGTAGTGTGTCTCTCTCTCAAAAAAAAAAAAAAACAGCACGTAGTGTGGGCCCGTTCCCCAATCCCCATCTCCCTCGACGCTCCGAGGTCCGGCCACCGCCGCCGCCAATCGGCAGGCACCACTCTATTCCCTAATCCCCATCTCCAGTGCTCGTAGGAGCCGATCGCGGCGCGCCTGTGGTTGGGTTGCGGGGTGTGGCACGGCGTGCGCAAGCGGTCCATGGCGGCGCAGAGCTGACGCCGAGTTTGGTTTTTTTTTTTTAGAAACTGGGATTATATTTCACATAAGCTTTCGATAGTTTTCCCATAACTTACAAAGACTATCCTGAAAGTAAAATAAATTACAACCAAGTCCTTGCAAGTTTCTCCCGGTCGTGCCCGTCGCCGACGGTCGAACTTGCTGTCGCCCGTGAAGCCGACCATCATCCGGATGAAGAACTTCAGAAATTTTCAGAGGCACCATGGGCAGCACGTCAGGGACACCAACATGCTTTATGAGCATTGAACGTACAGGCCAATCATCGCCAGCTAGCAAAGAGGTCTGGCGCCTCAATCACCAGCAGCCCCCGCTCGCCGAACAACGAGTCCCCAAGAAGGGGAAGGAAACCACCAGAAGCTGTGGAAGAAGAAAACCAACCCGATTTCTCAGCGAGTTGGTACACTGACTTCCTCCCTTTCACAGAAGAGAAGAAGTATACAAATCCGCCACCGCCGGCCACAGCCAGCAGCCGGAACCACCATCCGCCATGACTAACAACTACAGCAAGGCGGAAAACAAAAGCATCCCTAGAGATGACCACAGTACCCGCCCTTTCGCAAAAAAGCAAGGAAACAAATCTCCATCCGACGCCGCCTGCACGGTCTGGGAAGCCGACAGAAATGACAGGGAAGAGGAAGCCGAAAGAAGCTCCAGCACCCTCCTCCTCGCACCAATGCCGTCGCCGGCCGGAGACGCGGGAGAGATAATCTAACCTACCTAATCCTAGGCTAGATAGAAAGGATACATACGCCTGACGCCGAGTTTGGTATGCGCGCGTCGTCTCACGGCTTAACGCTGCTTGCTGAATGCGCCGGGGACCCAATCCATTTGTCTTGTCCCCGAAAAATATCAAGCCCGGAAATACCCAAAACACCCACACACCAGTCGCCCCCGTCGTCCCTGTCCGGTTCAGTCCTCCGCCGAACGCTTGTTTGCGCGCACGCTACCGCCGAGGAATTCGTTCCGTGTCCTCCACGTCATTTCTTTCTTCTCAACCGGCACGGGGTCTCGCCGCAGAGATCACTCAATCGTCAAGCCTCGGCGACGGACCCCCTCCTCTGGCTTGGGTAAGTGTCTGGACTCTCTGCCAACAAGTTTAATTTGTTCCTTCCTTGCTGCGACGAACCGATTCGAGAACAAATCTTGCTTGCCGCCCGGGGCCGGACTCGTGCTCCTCCGAGCCGTCGAACGCCGCGTCGTTTATTTGGTTGCTGTGAGGAGCCGGCGCTAGTAGCAATGACTTTAGATTCCGGAAATTTATGGTGGTTCGATTGGAATCAGACCAACTTGGCTACAGCTGCTCGCCCCCTGTATTTCCGGTTGTGTTAGAATCGAGTAAGAATTTAGCATTTGTCAGGCCCTCGTTTGCCGCGTCTACTAGGAAGATTGGGCGTGGCCTGGTGGTGGAGGCGCCGGGATGGCAGCCCACCGGTCTGGGGTTCGATCCCCAGATCCCGCACCCAGCGAAAAAAATCCCCTCGCCTTTCCCGGTAAAGACTCGCACCACAGCTCACACGGCCAGCTGAGTCCCTATGTATGATCGAGGAGGGGTTCGGGGGTTTTCTAAGTCTGCGTGAGAAGGTCTTCTTCTTAGCAAAATGCCGTGAGAGGGGGGGGGGGGGGGGGGGGGGGGGGGGCTTCCCCTGGCAGGTCGAGTTTTTACTAGGAAGATTGGGCGTAGACAGAGTGCATACTGACATGTTGTACTACTGGTGTTTGCTTTTCTCCAATCGAGTGCGAGTCCGCGGGCGACCATTTGCAGCTTCAGATTGTGCACTTCTGCTCACTTCTCTGTGGATTGCGCCATACAGTGTCTCTGGAGTCTATCCAGTTCTTGCTGATCTCGCACTTCTGTTGTATGGAACCCCTACTGTCTAGCCAGGGCCTAGGCGCACTTCCGTCCGCGTAGATTCTAGTGCAAGGACCGAAATCTCTGTGGTGCCTGGTTACAAACTAGTACCAAGAATCTGGTTTATGCGCTCTCTGATCTGTTCATATTTTCTCCTCATGTCAACCATGTTAACATATTCTGTGTCATGCTTCATATCTGAATTTCTAAAACATTCGGTTCATAGCCTTTTTTCTTGTTACAGAATATGGCAGTCCTCTGTTCTGCACACGCTGCTGCATCGGTTAATGCTAATTTCCTTGTTGGACGGTTACCACCCAATCATCGTCCAGTAATCCCCCAATATGGAAATAGTCTCAAAAGGCGAAACAGACATGAACAAGTGAAATGTTTTGCCAAAGGTTCATCGTTACAAGGTATATTCTTGCTGTATGTTACATATGTATGAAATCTTGTTACCGTTGCTGGAAGCTCCAGATAAATTAAGTTGTTTCCAACTGCACTGCTAAACAGAATATTGGCTTGCCCTCCTGCTTTGTTAATATTTGATCATCTCTTCTAATCTGCTTTGTACACATATTAGGAAGCAAAATCCTGTATATTCCTTTTACTCTGCACCAGAAACTTCGGGAAATAGTCTTGCAACATAGATCCATCATCCATGTGTGCACACTAAAGGTGCCATTTTCCTAAATTTTGCAGATCCTGTACCCTCGGTAAAGCCTTCACGCCTTCTTCCAACAGAGGACTTAACGATATTTCCAAACTCTGTTCCCGAAGAGATATTTAGCACAATCAGATTAGATAACTGTGATGCATTCTATGTGTTAGAACTTAGCACAAGCAGAGAATTTAGCTCCTCTTTGGTTGACAAAAATTCTGCAATCTTAGTCTGTTTCATAGATGTTGTTGGGGACTCCCTGTTACAAAGAATACCAGCAATCTATACAGATCAATCTGCACGGGTAAAAGCAGAGCAGTCGATTCCCTTCCAAAGTGGTTCACTTGATGTTGTCATTTTCAAAGGCTCTAAATTGCAAAGGATAAAAGAAATCTGGATTGGTCTTGAATCAGGTACATCACATACCAATTTCATGTTGTATGTCAATATTCTTTTTTGCACATATTATAATGAGACTGTTGTATTCACCTGATGAGAGTTTCCTTCTTATGTTACCTTTGAAGGTCAGGTTCATGGAGATTAGATGGTTTAAGCTTGAAAGTGATACATGGACCGTTGGAAGCATCTAAAGAGATTGATGCAACATCTGGGTTCAATTTCAGTGGTTTACAGTACACATTTGAGAAAATCAATGCTCTTCTTGGAGAGGATGGAGTTTCAGTAGCCGAAGTAAAGCCTGTGGCTGTCAATGACTTGTCTGGACTTAGCCTTTCTGACCTTCAAGAAGGGCAGTTATCCTCAAAAGGCGCCACTAGCATCGCTAAGGAAGTGAAAGAGGATGGTCTAAAAGAGTATGCTGATCTCAAACAATCGTTGCTGCTCTACGATGCAGCTATTGTGATTACAGGCTTCTCTGCCTTCACCTTGGCTTCAAAGGACAACGCCGCCTACTCGTTCCTAGTTGGTGGCATCGGAGGGTTTCTCTATCTGTTGCTACTTCAGAGGTCCGTTGATGGGTTACCTGTGATTAGCTCCCCCTCAGAAGTTGGAAGTGCACAGCCTTCCGTAAGCGGTTTCAGCGGTGTAAGAAGGCCATGGTTGATACTATCACTGGTATTGGTTGCCGGTGCTGTTGCATTGAAGTATGGTGCTGGCGGTGACAGGTTTGAGCTGACACCAACCGAGCTCTTTGTCGGCACTGCAGGGTTTCTGGCAAACAAGGTTGCTGTTCTTCTGGCAGCGTTCAAACCCATGCAGAGTAATTCTAAGAGTGAAGATGGATCTGGGGGCCAAACTTGACTGGAGTAACAACTAGTTGTTTATCAACAGTATTTACTATCTTTAGGCTCATTTCCTAATGTGCAGAGGACAAGTCTTAAACTGAACTTTGAAGCATGTTGCTTAATCCTCTTGGCAAATATCTTTCAGTGAGCACAGCCTGACAGTCAAAGGGTAAAAAGCTTTCTTTAACAGAACTTATTGAAGATCAGTTAAGAACAGGGCTCCAAGTTCAAATATTGTGTTACTAAGAAGATCAAAAGCTCAATAAATATTGTGTATAACGGTATATAACCATTGATGTATATAAATGTGAGACCAGTCAGGAGTAAGTAGGGATATGAATAGTCAGAAAAATCTAAGTCTCTGAAGATAACATATTCGTGATCATAATACTTGTGAAGAATATAAATCTTCACCCGCTCTCCTTCTCTGTTGTACCTATGGATGTTTCTGTAAAGAAGTTGCACTCAGAGTTCCATAGTTTAATTAGCGTGAAAGGGGTCTTGGCCTAATGGTTAAGGCATCCGAGTAACACCTCTCAGGTCCTGGGTTCGACTCCCCGTGGGAGCGAATTTTCAAGGATTTAACGGCATTTGTGCTTTCAGTGGTAGCGACGCTTCTGTCGACAGCGAGGCGCCAGTGGTGACTTCGTATCTCGGCTCAGTCTTCGAAGATGCTCATAGGGGTAGGGTTTGCGTACGTGTGTTCATATGGGTGAGTGTGCGTGCGCTGTGAGTGTCTGAGTTGTACTGTGTAATCTCAAAAAAAAAAAATAATTAGCATGGACATTGTTACCGATGAGTCAGTGACGTTCGCCACGTCCTGCCTAGGGAATTTAGTCAAACATATAAGTAAACTATTTGCCCCAGATCCTCGCGAAAAAAAAAGAAACTATTTGCCCCAGATCTAATCCCGTCACCGGCCACATATATAGCGCAGATAGATTCTTTGTACCGAGTCAGATGTCCAAAAAAAACAATCCTGAGCCGGCGCCGACCCCACCTGGAGTTAAGAGACAACGTTGACATGACAATAACTACTAGCACCTGGTGATCCAGAGTGGATGCACTCCAGCAGTAGCGACCTTCTTCCATCAACAACTCTCACCCAGATCAATCAACAGCCATGGGCAACCCTGCTGTCACCATCGGTGTAGTGATCCTTGTTGCCGTCGTCTCCACCGCAGCTTCAGCGTCTGCGGGCAATGCGACGGCGAGCCCGCAGAAGAACGCGACGGCCCCGCTGCCGCCGTTCGGCACGAACCACGCCGTCGGCGACGGCGCCGGCTGGTTCTTCGACTGGAAGGCCAATGGCTCCGCCGCCAACTACTCTGCCTGGGCGGCCAACCGCACCTTCTACCTCGGCGACTACCTCAGTGAGTCATCTCTCTCTCACTCGATTGATGAACAAAGTATAATTGAGCTCAAACACTTGTGATGACTGACATTGTTCGCTCACGTTCGTGATGTGATGTGCGTAAATCGAAGGCTTCAAGACGGACACGGGCAACACGGTGGTGCACACGACCAACGCCACGGTGTACAAGGAATGCATCGCCGGCGGCGGAGCGAGCGGCAGCAGCGGGTGGAAGCCGGAGGCGGCGTTCCTGGCCGTGATGTTGACGGCGGAGGGCGCCAACTACTTCTTCTCGGACGCGTGGGACGGCGAGCACTGCCGGAAGGGGATGCGGTTCGAGGTCACCGTCGCGCACGGCCGCGGCCTCCCCTCGGTGCCGCCGTCGTACTACGAGCCTCTGTCCGGCGCGCTGGCAGGGACGCGGGACGGCAAGGTTGTGGCCATGTGGATCGCTACGGTTGCTGCTGTTGTAGTGCTGCTGCTGTTGTAGTGCTGGTGCTGTGTGAAGCTTGAAATGGCTGGCCGTCTCAACTTTGCTGCGGAAATTACAAAATTGGTATAAAAGGAGGGGTTAAATCTATACTTGATAAAACTATTATTCGCGCGAGGTCGTCAAACCGTAATTTTCCAGCTGCTGGCTAGGAGGGTTGGGAGGATGCAGTACTCCCTCCGTCCCTAAATATAAGACTTTCTTGACTTTCAGGCATCACATTTGACAATTGGTCTTATTCAAAATATTCATAAAAACCCGTAAATATTAGGGTGACGAGTCCGCCTCTGAGCGGCGTGGGTGGGAGCCACCACGTTCGCTCTAAAATGCTAGAAATTCTCACATTAATCTGAGAAAATAAGAAGTGAAAATTACCCACCGCTGCCATTATGAAACAATTAGTAAAAAAAAACCCCTAAAAATATTTTTAAATAGCTAAGTTTGGAATAATAAAAAATAGCCAAAAACACCCCTCGCAGCTATTTCAAAAATACCCTTCTCACCTATTTCTAAATTACCTTCCATGCCATTACAAGTCCAAAAAAAACTAAAATCGGATTATACAAAATAGCTAAAAATATCCTTAATTCTTATTTTTAATTTACCAAACATACTATTATGAGCCCAAAATAACTAAACTTTGGAATAATATAAATATCCAATACATACTTCATCCTAATTTCTAAATACACCATTATAAAAATACATCGTGACATTCTAGCTACCATGGCAGATTATCTTATTTTTAGGATGACATATTCCTTCGAAAGATTTATTTTTAGCAACCATGAATATGTTAGTTGTTTAGTATGCCACGTTTGAACCGACCTCACTTCTAAAATAAAATCAAATACATTTTTAGATAAGACAATAAAATATGACTCATCTCACACTCAAATTGAGAGACGGTGAGAAATTCTTCAATCTATTTTCTACTATTTTATAAATATAGAGTATAAAATAAGTAATAACAATAAACTGTATTAAACTAATGCAATAACATAAAAATATTGTAAATAGTAGTAAGTCTAGCCGCGCAAATACGCGGGCAGCCATACTAGTTAGTTTAATTAACAAACTGCGATGGTTCTACATGGTTTTTGAAATTATGTACGATTTTATCTTGGTTTTTCTTTTCATGAACTAGAGGTTTTCCCATTGGGAATCTTCTCCAACAAGACTAACGTGACAGGATGCCACACCCATTACCAGCCCATTGCTTTGTCAACGTGCTAGGTCAGCCCACACGGAAATGGCCTCCACTTCAAGCAGTCATGTAGTTGCGTGCATCACGCTAGCACCGCTAAGCTATGGTTAAATTAGTCGCGAGCACGATTATTGTGTAGATTTAGGAAAATAAAATTCACTCATGATCTATACCTTAAGCTTATAAAAGATATGCATGCGGCACACACAGACATAATGAATCTTGTTGACCTTGAGACTGGGACACCATAAGGGTCACAGTGCCATGTCACTCGATGAATGCACGTATAGTGGATCGGCTCTTAAGATGAGCTATTGGATTGATTATTTAATATTTAATGTATGCATGCAGTCAGTACCATTGGTGGAAACGAATCACTTTTCTTGGACCAATTGTTCAGCCCGCTTTGGCTCGACGACTACCCAAACGCCCGCTACTTTCTCTCACTTCGTTTCTCCCTCTTCCAGCTTAGCATATTTGACGTGGCAAGCCTTTTCGCCGGCTGACTCATCTTCATTATACCCTTTTTTTATTTATCCTTAATGACACTGTACTCTGTTTTGAGATGTAACTCATCAAATTAAATCAATGCATGCAACTAAAACAAGCACACCTGTAAAAAAAAAGGTAGGCAGTGTGTGTGCAAAGCTTAGACAAGAAGTAACTAATTAAATGGACCCGGTTGGGTTTCAGCACTAGTACAAAAGAACCTTTTAGTGGGGGGTTTTTTTTTTGAAAGAAATGAGAAAATAGTGATTAAAAAGAAAGGTGGCTGGGCTATGGCTGGCTCGGACCCAGCCCGCCACAATCCGGTCCGCACGCCGGAACCCTAGACGCCACCCGGATCTGCACTCCTCGGGATCTCCGTCGGGGGCAGTGCCCTTGTCTTGTTGCAGATGTATTGATCCGCCACCATCGTCGTACTAGAGTTGTTATGCAGCAGCAAATTGGCATCTCCAAGTTCCTTTGCACGTGTGGCTCCGCATCATGTCCCTCGAGGACTCGCCAGGCGGAGACGGATCTGCACCAGGTCACGGCCACGTCCCAGGGGCTGGCCGTGCCATCGATCAAATACCGCCTCCGTACGTGTTGATCTGCGAGCAGAGGCGGACCACCCACGCCGATTCATAGCTTCCGATCGGTTTGGCCTCCTCTCCTCGGTAGCCTTCACCGCGTGATCAGCAGCTGCCCACATCACCACATTTCATCATCGCCTAGCTAATTTCCTTCATCCATCATCCAATTTCATCTCCCTCTCGAGCTTTTAGTGGACGACGCTCAATCGGTCAGTCATCCGATATCAAAGAAACGACCAAAACTCATGAAAGAGATATGAGACCCTTGCTGGCGGTGGAGCAGGAGCACCATGCCAGCGAGGAGATCGTGGAGCTTGGAGGGGTGTTCGTGCGAAACGACGGAAGTGGATGAGCGCCTGAGCCTGAACGGGAGGCGGTGGGTTGAAATCGGACTTGCACCGTTGCACCTAATAGGCATTTGCACCCTAATTTTCCCCGTATTGCTGAATATCAGAAAAAATGTAAGTATTTCTGAAGATACCTCAATGTTTTGATTTTTCTTTGTCAGAATATATCTGCACGACTGCAGCAGCTCTTCTCTCTGTTGAATCTACGAATGCTTCTTCTGTCAAGTTGCACCGGACAATATGAATTCCACAATTTAATTAGCATGGACATTGTTACTAATTGAGTCACTGACGTTTCCAGCCTCCAGCCTTGGTAATTCAGTCAAACAGTATCGCTGTCAGTAAACAAGTTGGCACTGATCTAACCCCGTCACGGTCCACATATAGCGTAGATAGATTCTTAGTACTCAGCCAGATATCTGCATAAACATCACTAGGATTGGCTGGCGCGCTCCTGTACGCGGTGTTTTTGGGTATTCTGAAGGGCGTTTTCTGTTTGGCATCCGTATTTGCTGCTTGCCAGTTTGTTGTTTCTGCGGAGACTACGTGAGCCGAACACGAAAGCACAGACAACCGAGCAGGACGTCCACAGGCGGATGAAGACGAAGAGGGGAGCAGGTTCACAAACATAGATTACACAGAAACGATGCAGTAATCGCACAGGAAGCAAAGCAAGTGCCAAAGAAACAGAGGCGCAGCGCAGGACGACGACACTGCTCCAATCACCAACCGTCCCCATCTCGAATAACACCCTAAAACTGGATCATCAGAAGGTGGAGCGCAAACACGGCGGGCGAGAAACGGGGAACAAATTCAACAACCAACCTGCCCCACAACTCTTTCAAAGCGGTCACGAAGGCGGCAAACATCGAAATCTTGGCGAAACGGCACCACGGCGGCCTGAATCAACAGGAATGGCGGCACGGAATAGGGGCAGAGCAAGAGACGAATGCGCAGGAAGATGGAAAACGTAACACAGAGTGGAACAACGCGGGAGCAGCGACAACAAGACATGAGGGAAACTTTATCCAGGAGCAACGGCACCACCGCTGGAGCAAGCTTACCAGGAGCTGCACCAGCAGAGAGGCGAGAATGCAGCAGGAGAGAGGCGAAGAGGAAAGGAACGGCGCCGCTGCGGCGGCAGCGTCATGGAACACGACAAGGTGGCCGCTGCGCAGGGCACACGCCGGCCGCGCACTTGCAACCCAAATGGGCGAAGGAATGGTGCCGAAAAACGATGGGCCAAGAAAATCAGGCCCAACACATCCATCGAAAGGACAGCCTGAAGAAGAGCGTGGCCATCGGCTGGGCCAACGGACGGACCGGAAATGCAGAGCCCAACACACAGAGAAAGCCAACGCGATCTACTGCATGGGGTGGATCCTATATGTAGGGCGGGCTATAGTTAAGCTTTGATAGAACTGTGTTTGAGATTCGTGCAACGGCTCAGAATCGCGCAGGTGGAGAAGGAAGGGCTGAGGTACCGCCACGTGTCAGCTTCTCAGCTTCTGGTTGGTGCGGGTGGGAGGAGGAGGAAAAAGAAACGGTTTTCAAACTTTAAACACATTTTTCTCCTAAACCGTAAGTCCGTTTTCGAATCCGTTTGAATCATCGTGTTGTTTAGAATTAATGCTACAAAATGAGATCCAATATGAATATTTTTTTATTTTTTTTGAATTTTGAATTTTTTGTCAACATTTTGAATGTACTAAATCAACATTTTATTTGCACTGTGTCAACATTTTTTATATACTATGTTAACATTTTCGGCAAAAATGTTGACTGATTTATTAAAATGTTGAAATAGAACTACAAAAATGTTGACTCTTCTGTTTTAAAATGTTGACGCTCTGACTTGAGCTGGGCTGCTCAGATTTGATGGGCTATTGGGCCGATCTATTTTATGTTAACTATAGGACGCCCTCCATATAGTAGGTCCCACTGCAGCGGGACTTCATCAGTTCGACGACATGGAGACTTGTCTTTCCGGATCGCGACATCAAAGCGGAGATAGTGTCGTCGTCATAGAATAATTTTTCTTCTCTGTTTTGTTGCGGTTAGATCTGACCACAATGAAGGAATAGGGAGAATAAGTTGCAGATCAGTCTGTCTTTTTCTTCGGTGGCAGAAAGAAGAAGAAGATAGACACAAGAAAGAAGAAGTCTCTTTACTTCGCCTACATGAAGGTTGGTTGTCGTTTGTTGGGCATATGTTCTCTGGCCTTTTGCCGAGTGTTTGCCTGTGCAGTCATCTATACTGTTCGTCATACAGGTTTGGAGTTGAACTTTTGAGCTATACAAAATGTGAGTACAATCTAGATGTTCGGGTTCTGGATATATGTAGTATATTCCAGTGTGCTTGTAACTTGGTGATGTACTCAGCTATGATTTAATATACTTCTTCTTTCATCTCAAAAAAAAAAAAAAAACTACGGAGGCCAAACTAACCTGTTGAGCTCCTGCCTCTCCTATCTGAATAAAAAAGTTAAAAATAATTGTAAAACGGTCACAAACAAGAGCTTTCAAAATCGTAGTGTGTTGAAGACAAATTTGATTTTGTTGATGCGTTGGAGGCGAAGCCACGTTTTCTCAGTATGTTACAGACAATTTTGCCAAATAAACCAACACACTCGCTCGCCATAGGTTGCGGGTGGTGCTACCGCCGTTCGATGAAGTACATCTGTGGCAGCGATTCTTGCTGTGGATGAAGTTAACAACCTGCATTGCGCTATATGGGTTTTCAACTGGCTCGCAACCAATCCATCCGATGGAATCGAGAAGGAAATGTGGTGGTGTAATAGAGGCAGAGGGGTTTGCAAAGATTCATCCAAGATGGAAGGTGGCATGGATGCCATGTCGGTCTGTTCAGCCGTGAAGTTAAGTTTTGACCTCATACATACCTTTTAAACATAATGTGTAACCCAAAGCAATTTACAAAAAAGTATAATTGAAATGTCTCATTTTCTTGTTTTGACGAATAATATGTCTCCTTTTCTTATTAGCTAAGGTTTTTGGATGCATTCATGAAGAGATCTCGTGTTCGAATCTTAGGGGACATGATTTATTAAAGTGAATCACATTCAACTCCTGTTGCTACTTCTTCATGCTTGAAGAAAGCCTCAACGTGTGTGTATGTATGTGTGTGAGGGGGTAGTATTGAATATAAGTGAATCACCGTCTTTCCTCGTTATGTCAAGCCTTCAATTTTATCACTTTTATAAAAAAAATACCGTGCTCTAATTTTTTGAGAAAACATCTATGTATATGATTATAGTATTGAGACAATGACTTATGTGAAAATAATTATAACATATTTTTCATCACAATTCACATAGTTGAAAAGCATACATACATAGATACATATATACATACATACGATGTCAGGAATCTTACATTTACTAATTGGAGGTTCCTTTCGAGGCCTCCACGTTAATCGGAAGAAAATTAAAGAAATTACCAGAAAAAAGCAAAACATCTATCCGTTAATTTGGATGCTCGGTAATCTATTGATCAAAAAGTACATCACACGTATGTACTCCTTCCCACCTAACCCTAGCCGCCTAGCATCGATGTCGCTTCCTCTCCGCCTCCCTGTTGACCTCCTCTCCGTTATTCCTCGAGAATTCTCCAGCACATCACCATTCTATAGCTGCCACACCTTGAAGAATCACAAGAGGCGAACAGGCTGCGGGGAGGAAGGATCGAAGAATAATTGCCGTGACTATGCGTTACCTTGACGAACCCGCATCCCATTGCCGCTGCCGATTCGATCTACTAGCATCGGGAAGCGCTGTTTGCTCTGCGACTTCCAATCTCTCCTTCCACTACTTCCAGACGTCGTACCTACGTGCTTTGAAACCACTGCAAATTTGCAACGACTGACATCATCATCCGTTCTTGCGTAGGAGGTCAAGAGCAGCGGAACTTCGGAAGGATCGTTCATGCAGTTTGCATGGACGTCCATGGATTAATCAAAGAGACCAACGCAGGAAGGGCATGGACAATATCTGCACAGGGGTCCACCAATTAAGATGCGAGCTACCTCTAATCTCTCGCTTGCCATCTTGCATAATCACCTCAACGGGCAATCAGCCATGCGTCATAGATAAATTGATCCTGATCTTGTGCAACTACCAATGGCATGCGGCTCTGCAACAAGGTATTCAGCCAACATTTTTTATTTTGGAATTTCGATTTTCTGACTTTAATTTCCTTTTCTTATTCGATTGGCCTACATGTGAAAAAAAAAAGGTTTGAAAGACTCATGGTTACTACTTGGTATTGGATTGGAACGGATCAACCCAGTGACATTCAGTTGCTACCACAATAAACTATTTGAATTATCAATATACTGTTTAATTCACTGTGGTTCACAAAAGCAATTGCTTTTTTCACCATGGTTCGCAAAAGCAATTGCTTTTTGTTCAAATTAATATATTAGATGCATGTTGCAGTAACCATTGATCCATTTGGACGTATATTGTCAAAATCATGCGTGTAGTGTTCTATAATAACTAGATCTGAGAGCTAGCTAGCTACAATCATTTTTTTTAAATATGACATGATTTATATGTGCATGGTTATGTACATATAGTCAGTTAATGAATGAGATGAAAAATTGGAGGCATATATAATTTTGAATGCTCAATAGACTATATATCTGATCCATTAACGTTTAGGTTGTTGCTTAGTTGGTTGAGTGAATTTACATGTTAGATTCACGACATTGAAGCTGGATCTTGCTTCTATATAACTACTTTAAATTTCGTTCTGTTTGGCATGTATTTCTTTCTATTGAATCAAGTGAATCACCTTCCGTAGCCACGAGAACTCAATGTATGCAGTTTCAACATACAGATTGCATCCTTTTGTCCCGCATGATATACATTGAACCATAGCAAATTATTTGCCCCTTTTCAGTTATTTTCAGTTGAGAAATTTAAAATATATAAAATTGTCAAATTAAGTGTCAATATATAGGAAAATATATGGAGACCACAGTTTTGATAATATGATCATGCGCGAACAAAATATACTTATCAAGGAAATTAGATAGTAGAACCTATGAGTTACCTTATTATCCTTGAGTGGTACTTTAAGGATAAATGAACACAAAAGACTCATATCGTATAGCCAAAAATGGGAAATCATGTCTTAACTAATATATTTTAATTGCTAGCCCGTGCACTTGCACGGATTGATGGGCTAGTTTATGTTATAATTATTTTAGCATAGTTTTTGGTGTGAGCTACATCATGAAAAATTTAAGCTTCGAAAATGAAATTTATATGATGATAGTTGACACAATGACCTATGCGAAAATAATTAACATATTTTTCATTGCAATTCCCATAGTTGAAGAGCATACATACAAATGATGTCAGGAATTTATGTTATAATTATGTTAACATAGGTTTTGTTGTGAGCTATCATCATGTAAAATTTAAGCTTCAAAAATGAAATTTTATACTCCAAGAAACCAAAAATTGCTTCAGCTAGCTTGAATTGTGTAAAGAAGTACATCAATCGTCGATATTATTTAGGTGGTGGAATTGGAACATCGGAATAAATCGTGCTTGAGAGTAAAATGGAATATTTTCCATCTCAAAAAAAAAGGGATAACAATGAACATCGGAAGGCTTTGTGTATGCGAGATGAAGTGTCAAGCTGCAGTCGTGTCCGTAATGTTGGCATGAAACAAGCGTTGAAACTTGTCCATGTTGGCAGCCTCCATGCCCACGAGCATGCGCACGGCGCCGCTGCCAGCCTCACCGGCGTCCTCCATGAGGTAAACAGACCCGGCGCAGATGGACTCCGCTCGCGACATGACCTGCGGCTTTCCCCACCCGAAATCCACGTCGTTCACCGGCATCCCGAGCCAGCTGGTGATCCGGAGGTCCGTCTCCGGCATGCCGCTGCCCGTCCCGACCCAGCTGCTGACCCGGACGTCCGTCGTCTCCAGCATGCCGCTGCCTTTCCTCTGTTCCGCCAGCTCGAGGTAGTCGATGGCAGACCGCACCAACTCGTCGTCCACCTTCGCGATGGCGTCGGCGATGTGGCCGGCGATGGATGCCAGCGCCGACGACGACGACTCCGAGGCGGTGATGTGCCTCACCACGCCGAGCCTGACAATCGCGTTGCCGAAGTAGCGGTCAGGGAGCACCGGCCGCAGCTTGCGCCGGACCTCGGCCGGGAAGAGGAGGCGGACGCGAGTGTCCGGCGGGAGCCGCCGCGCGGCGCACGCGCACTGCCACACGAGTGCGCTCACGGCGCAGAATGTGCTGGCACCGCAGCGGCGCCGCAGCGCGGCGACCTGGTCCTTGGAGATGGTGAAGGCCGCGGCGGCGGTTGGTCCCGGCGGCTTGGAGAAGGTGACATTGGGGAAGAGCACCGAGAGCGCGTCCGGGTGGACGACGGGGGGCGACCGTGGGCGGAGAAGGTTGCGGTCATGGCAGGGGAGCTGCTTTACGGCGATGCCGTCGTTCCTGGAGAATGCCGACCATGTCTGGATGAAGTGGAATGCGCTCAACCCGTCCCCGGCAGCATGGTGGAAGGCAGTCCCAAGTACCATACTACCACACTTCAACAGAGTCACCTGCAAAAAACCTTCGACATGCGTCAGAAATTACACATCGGACTGGTGCATGGTATATAAGTATAATTTACCAGCTATACGCGTCATAAACTACTTCTTGTGTAGCTTTATAGTATGATATGTTTGTGAGAAATACGAGGACATGGTATATAAGTTGTTGAAGCCTTGGACGTTTGTGGGTCTTTATTTTCTCGTGTGCTTCCTGTGGGTTAGTATTGTGAAATGGTATCCAACCCCAACAGGGATTGTTGTAGGAACCGTGCTTCCTTTGAACAAAAAGGAAAAAGAAAAAAAAATGTCACATCTAAATGGAAAAAACAAGTCAGGACCTGTATGGCCATTATGATGGATGATGGCTTGACGCGAGGTACAAAAATCCTTCCAAGCTCCGGCGATGGCTTGAAGTCGAAGTCATCGGCGGTGAGATCGGAGCCAGCAACAACGAAGAGCACGCCCTCGCTGTTGCAGCTGATCTCTATTCTACCTTCCTCATTGACGCGAAGGCGGCCCGCGAGTGGATAGAACGCCACCAAGGCCTTGGCCAACGCCTCCTTGAGCCTGGCGATGTCGTAGAAGGCAGTGCCGTCGGCCTCGGAGCGGTACAAGTACACCATTGGCGTATGGCCGTTAGTTGCCTGGAGGAGGTCGAGTGGAGAGAGCCAGAGCACCTTTGTTGGTGTCGCCTCGCTTGGTGCTATGAAGCAGGACTCTTTCACTTGCACCTTGGACTCCATGGACGAAACAGTCAACATATTTCAAGAGGAGAGTTTTTCCTTCTCAGGCACTGAACGATTTGTCATGACCCATCACCACAGAAGCTATAAATAGGGACGCAAGCAATTTAATTAGTCAGGGTGTGAGGTGGAGAACAAACCACATACTTTCATTTGTTCAGATCGGAGCAGTTTACTAGATAACAAACCGATACCTTTTACAAGATAATGGAAAATGTATATTTTCAAAGATAAAATGATATATAGTCTACAAATTATGTGATTTAATTATTTAAAATATTAATGTAAACATATTTAAAGTTATAAAAAAATTCTATAAGCAGACAGTCCAAGTTGAGAACCCACCCCTTATCTAAAAAGCGAAAGGCAGCGGGTTCATGAAAATAACCTACCGGTTTTTGTGACAGATGATTTTAGTTTTTCAACTCATATGGTCATATTACAATTATATATGAACAACTAAGCGAACTAATTCACCAATTTATGTGTTCTTCATAAAGTAGTTGGTGTCAAACTAATATATTGTCAAAATTCAATGAGTATTGTGAAACGGATAACTATACATCATGCATCATGCACATATTCCTGTGAGATAAGAATAAGTTTTTGTTTTCCTATAAAAATATTAGAACAATATGTTTTAAAAACATTTTGTCCTAATTAAGTTACAAACCTACTCGCTTATTGGCAGCAAACGCATACCACACATAATCATACCTAGACAATCAATTTTTTTAAACTTACTTTTTTTGCTAAAGTTTTTAAAATTTATTTCATGGTTCATCAAAGTGCAAATGAATAATGCAAGGAGTGGCAATTTCCTACCATAATAAATTCCAAGAAAAAAACCTTAGTTCTGCATGGTTTTAAAAATTATGTACAATTTTATTCTGATTTTCATTTTTCATAAACTAGAGTTTTTTTTCTTGACGCGCGGCGGGAGGGTGGGGTTGGTGGGGGTGTGCGGAGGGGTTGACTTGGAATCTTCCCCTGAGTTGACTTGGAATCTTCCCCTGACAGCTGACAGCTGAGGCTATGTTGGTGGGGTTGGTGGGGATGTGTTGGGGGGTTGGGTCGATGGTGGCAGAACTGCCCTGATCCCCTGACAGCTGAGGCAATAGCTGCGCGAGACGGACTACAGCTGAGGCAATAGCTGCGCGAGACGGACTACAGCTGGCGGTAAACCAAGGAATCCAGCGAATCCATCTTGAGTCTGATTACCAGGAACTTGTGAAGTTGTGGGAGCATAGGAACCAGCAGCGTTCAAGAATCCACCACACTTTACAGCAGATTGATGCTCTCAGCCGGAGCACGGTAGAGTTCAGGTTTGTTTTTGTTAATCGTCTTTGTAATAAAGTAGCTCATGAGTGCAAGACTTGTCTCACGTAGCTCACCGATGGAAGAGTGGCAAACTGATGCTCTTCGGTGCTATGGCGTTTCCTTGAACCTGAATGTACTGTTGCCTATGGCTAAGCATTGAAAGCTCCGGTTGATCTCAAAAAAAAAAAAAAAAGGGAATCTTCCCCTGGCCAACCAACGTGACAGGATGCCATGCTTTGTCACTCTGCTCTGTCCGCCACACATGGAAATGGCCTCAATCTTAAGCTGTCATGTGATTGCGTGCAGGCACGCAGGCATTAAATTAGTTGCGAGCATGATATGTATCAGAGATTTAGGAGAGTCAAAATCACTCTTAATCCACACCTTTAAGGTTCTAAACTGTTTGGAAGCTCCAGATGTAGCGCGTCTTTGTTGACTTTGAGAAGGGACGCCATAATATGTAGAATCATTCCATGTGTAACTAATGCTGCCAGCTAGTACCGCATTATTTGAATTTTATTTCTCCTTAATGTACTACAGAACGCCAAAGGATGGCAAGTTTTTACAGATGGAGATGGATAAATAATATCTGACTGCATTACACCAACGCAGACGATTGCTCTTGCAAATCGACACATTATTCGGCGGTTACTCGCCAGCAAATTGGATGAGGGCAAACATCAGTCGAGTTTTTATCTACAAGCGATTGCCAAGATTCGGGTAGATGTAGCCATGTGGGATGTGCATGCGTCTATTCTAGCACTTCTAAAGTAGACAGGTCGAGCCACCTCAGTGCTATGTCGTCGTCGTCTGACAGCACGTTTGCTGTGGACTAGGGTTTTCGATCTTCCGAAAGGGGTTATGATAACTATTAATTTGGTGGAGACTTGACACACGTCAATCTAGTTTCCGAACAACACGTTCCGAACCCCGCAATCGCAGCACCACGTCTCCTCAGGTTATCGACCAGTAATACAGGGTTGACCTCGCCAAGAAGGCTTATCCTTGCCTGCAAATCGAAGAACACAAGCAAGAACATAGAAGAATGCAACCAAATTGCTGAAATCTGAATTAAGATCACAAGTTGAGGTCTCACAAACCGACGAACGGCGAAACTGTTCTTGACAGAATAATCTAAGCAAAACCCAACCCTAACTTGGGTGGCGACTACTGATAATATAGAGTTTAGGGCGTGCAAGACCCTTAGACGCGCCTTTAATAGGCTCCAACACGATACAAAGCCCAAAGGCCAAATTACGGTGGTGCAGCACCGAGACAGATTCTGGACGTCCACTTGTTTCGATGGTTCCCGGTGATTCTAGACGAATTTTGACATGAGATCGGTGCCATTGACTAGATGATCAAATTATCTTACTATCCATGTGTAGAACGTCCAAAACCGATCCCGTATGCGTTCTGCGCAACTATTTTAGCGCAGACTGCTCCTGGACTCCAAAACTGACTCAAAGTCGACTTATTTTCCTCCACCTTGACTTAGACGCCCTTGCTGATCCTCTACGCCTACAAACTCCTCTCTAATCATCTCCTAGTACTCTCTATGGTTTCTAATCACAATATAATCATTAGGTAGCAATCTATTCTCAAAATTCATATATAAAGAAGTGTCTAGGAACGAGCTCACCTCTAGATTTAGTTGTCGCGCGTGAGCTCTAGTCATTGGACCTTGTATATCCCGCGGAGGCGTGTCATGTGTATCCGAAGGAGTGATGTCCTCATCATCCTCCTCCTCTTGAATTGGAGTCGTCCTCGACTCAAACTAATCTTCTTCTCCCAAGTAGGTCTCAAATCTGAAATGTTAAAAGTAGGACTAACCCCGAACTTGGGAGGCAACTCAAGTGTATATGCATTATCATTTATCTTCTCAAGTATCCTGAAAGAACCGTCAGCTCTAGGCATTAACTTAGACTTTCTCAATTCTGGAAATCGTTCCTTTCTCAAGTGCAACCAAACTAATTAAATCACCTGGTTCAAGCTTTACTTCTTTTCTACCTTTACTACCAGCAATTCTATACTTTTCAGTCATCTTTTCAATGTTATCCTTAGTTGTCTCATGCATTTTAATTTCAAGATAAAATTAGCACGTTCTTTAGCATCTTTATGAACCCTCTCACTAGTAGGCAAGGTAGAATATTAATAGGAGTACGGGGATTGAAACCAAACACTACCTGAAAGGGACTCACCTTGGTGGTAGAATGTGTCGCTCAGTTGTATGCAAACTCCACATGAGGTAAACATTCGTCCCACATCTTCAAATTTTTCTTCAAAATAGCTCGCAGCATGGTTCCCAAAGCGCGGTTAACCCCTCTGTTTGTCCATTAGTTTGTGGATGATAAGTGATAGAAAATAACAATTTTGTACTCCACAAAATATGCCAAAAGTGACTCAAGAACTTAGCATCACGATATAAAATAATAGTAGAAGGCATACCATGCAAACGAACAATCTCTTTGAAAAAGAGGTCAGCAATATGAATAGCATCATCACTCTTATGAGTTATGACAAGGTATAAAATGTGCCATCTTAGAAAAACGATCCACCACAACAAAAAGCTATCCCTCCTCCTCCTGGTCCCAGGCAATCCCAAAACAAAGTCCATAGAAATATCCGCCCAAGGAATAGAAGGAACATGAAGAGGCATATATAAACCATGTGGATTCAAGCGAGACTTAGCCTTTTGACATGGGGTGCAGCGAGCCACAAAGCGCTCCACATTTGTCCTCATCTTTGGCCAAAAGAAGTGAGCGGCCAAAACATCCACCATCTTCTTGGCATCAAAATGCCCCGTCAATCCTCCTCCATGCGCTTCCTGCAACAACAATAGACGAACGGAACCAACTGGAACGCATAGGCGGTAGCTCTAAACAAAAACTCATCATTCAATACAAATTTGTTCCATGTACGCCCCTCTCTACAATTTAACAACACATCCTTCAATTCAGGATCAAGCACATATTGTTCTTTAATTGATTTAAGCCCAATGTAAGCTTCATGACCATTGGAGCTAGGGAAACCCCAAGGTATGAATGTTTTGGTGATAGGATGAGAACCATGAATGTAACTAACACTCTTTGTGAGATCTTATAGGTCACATATGAAGAAAGCTCCGTCCGTTGGTGGTGAACACCAACACACCATGAACTTAATTGACAAGGATGATTGGTTGCCTTCATCTACACAAGAACGGACTTGATGGAGTCGCGGAGAAGACATGGATCAAGGCTAAGGACATGCTAGATCCAAGCGGGTGTTGCTTGGTTAGATGTTAGCTTGAGTCCATAGGAAAAACCGGACTATCAAGAGGGTTCGAGGTGGTTCTCTTAGTACACACTAGTTATAGAGATCATTGGATGCATGGTGAGTCTCTCAGGGGCTAGGGTGGCAGAAGAGAGTTGAAGGAACCAAAAAGATCAAGTGTTGAAGAAGAAGATCAAGAAGAAGATCGAAGCTGCGAAGGCAGAAGGGACCGGACAGTACGGTCAAGGAGACCGTACAATACGGTCTACAGAGGAAATCCAGACAGAGAAGCTCAAGTTTCTGGAAGTTGAAGAATAGAGACCGGACAGTGGACCGGACAGTACGGTCCTAGGGACCGGACAGTACGGTCTCTATTGGGAATTCCAGACAGAGAAGCTGAAGTTTCTGGAAGTCGAAGAATGAAGACCGGACAGTTTGACCGTACAATACGGTCAAGGACCGGACAGTACGGTCTTACAGGCGAAGAGCAACAGAGAAGGAGAAGTTTCTGTTGGCTGAAGAAGAATGGAGACCGGACAGTACGGTCCTAGGGACCGTACAATACGGTCTGGTCTGAGATGAGTTGCAGCACTCCCTGGATGCCGGTCTGGTGAAGACCGGACAGTACGGTCAGATGGAGACCGGACAGTACGGTCTACTGTACGGTCATCACGCAGACTGGGCACTTTTGGACAACGGCTAGTTTGAGGTTGGAGGCCTATATATAGTCAGTTGTTTACCTCTTTGAGGTGCTCTTGGACCCAGGAAAGAGTGGAGGTGCTGCCAAGAAGCCAAGAGGAAGAAGTGTGAAGCACTTGACAAGGATTTGGAGTGATCCTAGTGCTTGAGAGAGTAGCAAGTTGCATCCTTTGATCTCTAGGCTAGTGTGGGCTTGAGAGAGTCATCTAGGGCTGTTACTCTTGGTCTATGGCAAGGCCTAGACCGGTTAGGCGTCGGTGTTGAGCTGTCCAAGGAGATTGTGGAAGTCGACACAAGTTTGTACACAGTCTTGGAGCTTCCCGTGCGAAAGAAGCATCACTAGTGCAGCGCCCTTTGGCACGCATCAAGTGCGGAGCCTTACCTCCGGAAGAGTACCCGGGATCGAGCCCGGCGGGACGTGCCCGCGACTTCACTCGGAGGGTGAAGTGTGCTCTAGGAGGGATCGCCATCGAGCGGAGGGACGGGGTCGAGACTCCGGCGGGAGTGACCCAACGTGGAGTAGGGGAAGACGCCATCCTTCCGAGACCACGGGAAAACATCATGAGCATTCTCTATCCCTTCTCCTTTACTACTCGCATTTACTTATCGCACTTCATATGATTGCTTGTAGTACTTGAGTTGTACTCTTATCTTGCTTGTATGTTTACCTTGGTACCTACTAGCTTCACTAGGTTTGCTTGATTGCCTTGCTCGTGTGCTTACTTGTTATAGCCTATCTAGTAGCTCTAAGGACTCTACTTAGTGTGCTTAGTATCTTGGTTGCCTTGCCATGCCTAGCTTAAGTCTTCCGCTTTCTATCTATCTTGTGCTAGGTTGCTAGTGTGGCGTGATTGTGTTATCTATATGCACTAGCTATATAGGTTAAGGATACTCCTTAGTGTGCTTTACCTTGTCACTAGAACTACTTGCTATGAGTTGTTTGTGTGTAAGTGTTTGGAAATAGATTCTAGAGTGCACCGATTCACCCCCCCTCTCGGTCACACGATCCTTACAAGTGGTATCAGAGCCAAGTGCTCATTATTAGGGCTTTACCGCCTTGAGTCGTGACCGGGATTGTGTGTGGGAAAATGGAGTCCACTCATGATGACGTTTCTAACACTTCCATCGCTTCTACCTTGATTGAGCCTTTTGATTGTGTGCTTAATGACATTTCCTACTATGGTGTGCGTGATGAGTATGATGAGCTTGTTTTGAATGATAATGAGGATATCACTAACTTCGCATCTCGCTTGTATGTTCTCGCTAGGAAACTCATGTCAAGAGGATATCCATCTATTATGCACAAGCATGTTGTGAAGAAGCTTATCCGATCTCTACCACTCTCACGGTTTGGTATTCTTGCTTTTGCTTGAGTGGATGAGTTTGTGAACATGCCCTATGATGAGGTGGTTGCTATTCTCTCCTCTCTTGAGGAGGATATCAAGAAGGGCAAGGATATCTCTCATGCAAGTGAAGATCAACACATTGAAGCTCAACCTCTACCTCAAGCTCAATCATCATCTCGTGTTGGAGAAGGTTCTTCTTCTCGGGATCAAGAGGATGGATATATCAAGCTATGTGATGAGTTGGACCACATCTCAATGAAGCGGAATGAAGATCTTGTTGAGTTTGCTCTTCGGATGGATTCACTCATCAAGAGGATAAATGAGAACAAGCTTTGGATAGTCACCAAGGAAGAGGGACTCAAGAGGTTTCTTGATGCTTTGCCGAAGGACAAGTATGGTGATCACATTGAGTTTGAAATCTTCGAGCTCAAGTCCTACTCAATTGAGCAAGTCATTGAGATCATCACAAGAAGAAGGGCTCGCTCTATGCTCTCTAACACATTCAAGACCCCAAGTGATGATGAGGAAGAAGAAGAGGATGATAGAGTTCCCGTCTTCTATTGTGATGATGACTATTCAAGTGCTAGTGATGATGAGCCGGAGCCTATCAAGGAATATCACATGAAGAGAGAAGTCTTGCCATCCCTCTTTGAAGACTACTACAACTTGTATGAGCCGGATCTTGCCGATCGGCCTCACTATCACCTCTTCGACATGTATGATGTGTTCTATAGGGAAGATGGAGAGTCTTGGCTTGATTGTTGGAAGAGACTTCTTGTGTTGGTGGCTAGAGTGAACTCTTTTGAAGGAGAAGACAAGATTAGTGATGAACACGCTATTCACACGGTGATCTCTATGCTACCATACAATAGGAAGGTCCACATTCTAAATGATCTCAATGATGATATTAGTGGTATGACTCTCAAGGACATGATCTTGATGGCACTATCCTATGAGAATCAAATCTACAACATTCTTGAGTACTTCAATGCTAGTGGAGATGTGGGAAGGTTTCAAGGTCTTCAACTTGGAACTCATGTCACACACATGGGTGTTGATCGGACCATGTGGAGACACAATGGAGTCACCAAGGCAATGATTGACGCCTTGGATGCATTGGACTTGGACTTTCTCAATGGAGTTCCTATGGCCTACATCAAGAGCAAGCAAGAGGTAAATGATATGTCAATTGATTCTCATGATACTAACACTCCTCTTTGCTTGATGGCTACTTCCAAGGTGAACTACAAGATTGGTGGCAAACATTGGGTGTTGGATAGTGGGTGCACTCAACACATGACCGGTACTTCATCCATCTTCACCAACTTGGAAGAAAATGAAGATCATGACAAGGTCACATTTGGGGACAACTCCAAGCACAAGGTGAGAGGTCTTGGTAAGGTGGCTATCTCAAATGACCTCTCTATCTCTAATGTATTGCTTGTTGAGTCCCTAAACTTCAATCTTCTATCCGTTGCTCAAATATGTGATCTTGGCTTTTCTTGTAACTTTGATGCTAATGGGGTGGTTCTTCATAATGATGCTATGGGTCTCACTATCAAGGGCTTTCGTCATAATAATCTATATGTTGTTGATTTTGAGACTAACATTGTTGCCCCTAGCACTTGTCTCTTCACTAAGTCCGCTCTAGGTTGGCTATGGCATCGAAGGCTTGCTCACATTGGTATGGGTCAACTCAAGCATGTGATGAAGAACAAGCTAGTGAGAGGAGTCAAGGATGTCACCTTTGAGAAGGACAAGCTATGTAGTGCATGCCAAGCCGGAAAGCAAGTGGCTTCACCTCATCCATCCAAGAATTTCTTGTCAACATCAAGACCTCTTGAGCTCCTACACATTGATCTCTTCGGGCCTACAACTTATGTGAGCATTGGTGGAAATCTCTATTGCTTGGTGGTAGTGGACGACTACTCAAGATATACTTGGGTATTCTTTCTTGAGAACAAGGCACAAGCAATTGGGATATTCAAGAAGTTTGCTAGAAGAGTACAAAATGAGTATGGGCATCACATCAAGAAGATTCGGAGTGACAATGGGACGGAGTTCAAAAACTCTATCATTGAAGACTATTGTGATGAGATTGGCATAAAGCATGAGTTCTCGGCTACATACACTCCTCAACAAAATGGTGTTGTTGAGAGGAAGAACAAGACACTTATCACTCTTGCTCGTGCTATGCTTGATGAGTACAACACTCCGGAGAAGTTTTGGGCGGAAGCTATCAACACGGCATGCTACACCTCCAACCGGATCTATCCTCACAAGTTGCTAAACAAGACTCCATATGAAGTGATTGTTGGGAGAAGACCGAATGTTGCCTACTTCCGAGTGTTTGGTTGCAAGTGCTACATCTACAAGAAGAGGGAAAGACTTGGCAAGTTTGAGAAGAGGACCGACGTGGGCATTCTTGTCGGTTACTCGGGCTCGGCCAAAGCTTATCGGGTTTACAACACCTCTACCGGCTTTGTTGAAGAAACCTATGATGTGCAATTTGATGAGTCTCACGGGTCTCAAGAAGACCCTCCTTCTTCTCATATTGTAGGTGATGAACCCGTGGAGGAAGCTTTGGAGAACATGCCTATTGGTGAAGTTATTCCTCGTGAAGATGAACCTCCGACACCTCCTCCAACAACTTCATCAAGTGGACCTTCTACGAGCACATCTCAAGAGAATCCAAGCTCTCCCTCAAGTGAACAACATCAAGCACCTTCAAGTGATCCGCGACAAGCATCTTCGAGTCAAGCTACTCCAAATGAACCGCAACAAGCGCCATCAAGTCTACCTCATGCAACTACGAGCCAAGCTTCACCGAGCAATCAAGAACAAGCACAATCTACTTCAACTCAAGATGATGACTCGGGTTCACCTCTTCGACAGCAAGACACTCACATCTCTAGGGAGCAAGCCGCAAGAGATGCGCAAGATACTTCGCCGGCTCCTCCTCCTCCTCGACAAGAACCCTCAAGGAAGCACAAACCCATTGCTCGGGATCATTCACGTGATCTCATCATTGGGAGTCCTTCTCAAGGGATAAAGACTAGGAGAAGTCAATATAAACCTAATTATGTTGATGAAGCTAACATTGTTGAGAATTTCTCTTTTGTCTCTACCCTAGAGCCGAAGACGATCGAGTAAGCCTTGAAAGATCACAAGTGGGTGCTATCCATGCAAGAGGAGCTCAACAACTTCAAGAGGAATGATGTTTGGAAGTTGGTGAAGCGTCCCAAGCGATCCAATGTCATTGGCGCTAAGTGGGTCTTCAAGAACAAGCAAGATGAGAAGGGAGCAATCGTGAGGAACAAGGCAAGACTTGTGGCGAAGGGCTACTCTCAAGTTGAAGGCGTCGATTTTGACGAGACTTTCGCCCCCGTCGCTCGTCTTGAGGCTATAAGAACACTTCTTGCTTATGCTTCTCATTTTGATTTTAAACTTCACCAAATGGATGTGAAAAGTGCATTTCTCAATGGACTAATCAATGAAGAAGTTTATGTAGAGCAACCTCCCGGCTTCGAGGACCCCGAGCATCCGGACCATGTGTACAAGCTCAAGAAGGCTCTCTACGGACTCAAACAAGCACCAAGAGCATGGTATGAACGACTTCGAGATCATCTCATCACCAAGGGCTACAAGATCAGTAGTATCGATAACACTCTCTTTACTAAGCATATTGGTGATGATCTCTTTGTTTGTCAAATCTATGTTGATGATATCATCTATGGCTCCACTAACGAAATCTATAATGATGAGTTCCGTGCTCTTATGAAGAAAGAGTTTGAGATGTCCATGATAGGTGAACTTCATGTCTTTCTCGGTTTTCAAGTCAAGCAAATGAAGGAGGGCACGTTCATCTACCAAGAGAAGTACACTCGGGATCTTCTTAAGAGATTCGGCATGGAAGACTCCAAGTCCTACGACACACCTATGGCTACAAGTGTCCCTCTTGATGTGGATTTAAAAGGTATACCGGTGGATCCTAAACTCTATCGTTCTATGATTGGTTCACTTCTTTACCTTACCGCATCTAGACCGGATATCATGTTTAGTGTGTGTCTTTTGTGCTCATTATCAAGCTAACCCCAAGGAGTCCCATATGAGTGCCGTGAAAAGAATTCTTAGGTACATCAAGAGCACTCCTACAATGGGCCTATGGTATCCAAAAGGCTCGGACTTTGGACTTGTTGGCTATGCGGACTCGGACTTCGCCGGATGCAAAGTGAGTAGAAAGAGTACCTCCGGTGGATGCCAATTTCTTGGACAATCACTCATCTCATGGAGTTCCAAGAAACAAAATTGTGTGGCTATCTCTACGGCGGAGGCGGAATATTTGGCGGCCGGTGCTTGTTGTGCTCAACTCTTATACATGAAGCAAACCCTATTGGACTATGGATTATCTTATGGGCAAGTACCTCTCTATTGTGATAGCGAAAGTGCTATCAACATGGCTCTCAACAAGGGTGATCACGGTCATGCCAAGCACATTGAAGTCAAGCATCACTTCATTCGAGATCATGTGGCCAAGAAGGATATTGAATTGATTGGTGTTTGGACTCATGAACAATTGGCGGACATCTTCACCAAGCCACTTGACAAGAAGACCTTTTGTAAGCTCCGGGGAGAACTTAATGTTCTCGACCTCTCCGACTTCACTTGATATCCTTGAGCTTACATTTGTATATATGTATATATACTTTGCTTGTTTTTGTTTGTGTTGTTGTTTTTGTGTGTTCTTCTTGTTTTGTAGGACCAACGACTAACCTACTTGAGATAGCAATGAGCATGGGTTAAGCTTGGGATTGGTGGCACTTGGCTCCCGAGGCTTTGAAGAATGGCTCGTTGTGATCAAGCTCATGGAGGGTTCAAACTTGTTGTTGGTAACTTCGCTCTTAGCTTTCTCTTGTTTTACCCTTATAACATCATGCATTGTACACTTATCATTCCTTGCATTCGCATCATGCATCTTGCATAAGTGTCTCGACGCCGAGCACCTATCTAGGGGGAGTTGCTTATTCACAATATGAGTATACGACCTCCTATGATGAATTTATAGCAATGCTATATGAGCTTCATGTCCATTGAACCAAGATTTTTGAGCTCCAAGGTTAAATCCACTTGCGCGGCTCAAAGTCTAAGGGTTCATACATTTCCATCATCATCAACTAACCCCTATGTACTTCAAGACAATATTCTTTTGAGAATGTGTGTTGGGATAATTGTAGGGAGATGGAGAATCACGGATCAAGGGGGAGCTTCACGCCAAATCAAGTAACTCATTTTCCCACTTGTCCCATATATTTACACTAACCTTTTCTCCCTTGGAAGACTTCTTTTTGGGTGATAGATGCCAAAGGGGGAGAAGAGTTGGACTTTATGATCGAGCAAGAATATGGGGGAAAAGAGTTCGAGCGGAGAAGAGTTGGGAAGAAGAGTTCGGGCCTATGAAGGGTCGTGGAAGATGTCACCTCAAGGGGGAGTGTGTACAAGAGAAGATCAAAGGATCAAGACGATCAATCTTCGCACAATCTTGAGGTGATAAAGAAGAAGCAATGCCGTCTCAAGGGGGAGTTTGTACGAATGAAGATCAAGTGATCAAGATGATCGATCTTCACACAATCTTGAGATTGGTACACTTATCAAGGGGGAGCGGAATTCTACAAAGTAAGTATGAAGGTAAACCCCTTGCAACCTTTGCTTGTCATAGCTCCATGTGTTTTCTTTCACTTGTGATATGAGTTTTTGCTCTAACTTGTGACCTTTTTGAGCTATGACTTGCCTCGACCTAATCAACAAGGTAACTATCTCTCTACCATATACTTGTTGTTTAGTGTTTTGATCGAGTTGCGTTTTTTTCTTGGCTTTTGTCATTACATTCTTTATCTTCTCGATCATTTTTATCATGGTTGTCATCCATCACCAAAAAGGGGGAGATTGTAAGCTTCATGACCATTGGAGCTAGGGAAACCCCAAGGTATGAATGTTTTGGTGATAGGATGAGAACCATGAATGTGACTAACACTCTTTGTGAGATCTTATAGGTCACATATGAAGAAAGCTCCGTCCGTTGGTGGTGAACGCCAACACACCATGAATTTAATTGACAAGGATGATTGGTTGCCTTCATCTACACAAGAACGGACTTGATGGAGTCGCGGAGAAGACATGGATCAAGGCTAAGGACATGCTAGATCCAAGCGGGTGTTGCTTGGTTAGATGTTAGCTTGAGTCCATAGGAAAAACCGGACTATCAAGAGGGTTCGAGGTGGTTCTCTTAGTACACACTAGTTATAGAGATCATTGGATGCATGGTGAGTCTCTCAGGGGCTAGGGTGGCAGAAGAGAGTTGAAGGAACCAAAAAGATCAAGTGTTGAAGAAGAAGATCAAGAAGAAGATCGAAGCTGCGAAGGCAGAAGGGACTGGACAGTACGGTCAAAGAGACCGTAAATACGGTCTACAGAGGAAATCCAGACAGAGAAGCTCAAGTTTCTGGAAGTTGAAGAATAGAGACCGGACAGTGGACCGGACAGTACGGTCCTAGGGACCGGACAGTACGGTCTCTATTGGGAATTCCAGACAGAGAAGCTGAAGTTTCTGGAAGTCGAAGAAAGAAGACCGGACAGTTTGACCGTATAATACGGTCAAGGACCGGACAGTACGGTCTTACAGGCGAAGAGCAACAGAGAAGGAGAAGTTTCTGTTGGCTGAAGAAGAATGGAGACCGGACAGTACGGTCCTAGGGACCGTACAATACGGTCTGGTCTGAGATGAGTTGCAGCACTCCCTGGATGCCGGTCTGGTGAAGACCGGACAGTACGGTCAGATGGAGACCGGACAGTACGGTCTACTGTACGGTCATCACGCAGACTGGGCACTTTTGGACAACGGCTAGTTTGAGGTTGGAGGCCTATATATAGTCGGTTGTTTACCTCTTTGAGGTGCTCTTGGACCCAGGAAAGAGTGGAGGTGCTGCCAAGAAGCCAAGAGGAAGAAGTGTGAAGCACTTGAGAAGGATTTGGAGTGATCCTAGTGCTTGAGAGAGTAGCAAGTTGCATCCTTTGATCTCTAGGCTAGTGTGGGCTTGAGAGAGTCATCTAGGGCTGTTACTCTTGGTCTATGGAAAGGCCTAGACCGGTTAGGCGTCGGTGTTGAGCTGTCCAAGGAGATTGTGGAAGTCGACACAAGTTTGTACACGGTCTTGGAGCTTCCCGTGCGAAAGAAGCATCACTAGTGGAGCGCCCTTTGGCACGCATCAAGTGCGGAGCCTTACCTCCGGAAGAGTACCCGGGATCGAGCCCGGCGGGACGTGCCCGCGACTTCACTCGGAGGGTGAAATGTGCTCTAGGAGGGATCGCCATCGAGCGGAGGGACGGGGTCGAGACTCCGGCGGGAGTGACCCAACGTGGAGTAGGGGAAGGCGCCATCCTTCCGAGACCACGGGAAAACATCATGAGCATTCTCTATCCCTTCTCCTTTACTACTCGCATTTACTTATCGCACTTCATATGATTGCTTGTAGTACTTGAGTTGTGCTCTTATCTTGCTTGTATGTTTACCTTGGTACCTACTAGCTTCACTAGGTTTGCTTGATTGCCTTGCTCGTGTGCTTACTTGTTATAGCCTATCTAGTAGCTCTAAGGACTCTACTTAGTGTGCCTAGTATCTTGGTTGCCTTGCCTTGCCTAGCTTAAGTCTTCCGCTTCTATCTATCTTGTGCTAGGTTGCTAGTGTGGCGTGATTGTGTTATCTATATGCACTAACTATATAGGTTAAGGATACTCCTTAGTGTGCTTTACCTTGTTACTAGAACTACTTGCTAGGAGTTGTTTGTGTGTAAGTGTTTGGAAATAGATTCTAGAGTGCACCGATTCACCCCCCCCCCTCTCGGTCACACGATCCTTACACCCAAAAATCCAACAATCAAGTTGACATAGCAAAGTATATCGTCTAGACAAAGCATCTGCAATCACATTATCCTTCCCTTTCTTATGCTTAATGATATATTGAAAAGACTCAATAAATTCAACCCATTTAGCATGTCTACGGTTCAAATTATTTTGAAAGCGAAGATACTTAAGTGATTCATGATTAGAATGAATAACAAATTCTTTAGGCCACAAATAATGACGCCACGTATGTAAAGAACGTACAAGTGCATACAGTTTCTTATCATACGTGGAGTAAGTCAGAACTGGACCAGTCGATTTCTCACTAAAGTTTGGAAGTTGCAGCAACGGCGCGTGTGTAAGCTTGTCCTTCAAAGTACCGAAGGACTCCTCTTGCGTCTTTCCCCAATGGAACACTATGCCCTTCTTCGTCAACTCATGCAGCGGTGCAGCAGTAGTACTAAAATCCTTGACGAAGCGGCAGTAAAAACCTGCAAGACCAAGAAAACTCCTCACCTGTGTGATAGACTGAGGAACCGGCCAGATCTCTATGGCTTCAATCTTTGACTCATCCACCTTAATGCCTTGTGGAGTAAAAACATAGCCAAGAAAAGAGACTCGATCCGTGCAAAAGCTGTACTTCTCAAGGTTACCAAACAAATGTGCATCTCGTAAAGCATTAAAAACAGCACGTAAATGATCCATATGTTCATTCAAAGACTTGCTATAAATCAATATATCATCAAACTAAACCACCAAAAATTGACCAATAAAAGCTCTTAAAACCTCATTCATTAAACGTATGAAAGTGCTAGGTGCATTAGTCAAACCAAAAGGCATTATTAACCACTCATACGAACCGAATTTAGTTTTGAAAGCCGTTTTCTATTCATGCATCTCCAAGTTTCATTCGAATTTGATGGTAGCCACTACACAAGTCAATCTTTGTGAAAATTACAGAACCACAACTCATCAAGCATGTCATCTAGCCTAGTGATAGGATGACAATCGAATAGTAATATTATTGATGGCTCTACACTCAACACACATACGCCAAGTACCATCTTTCTTAGGAACCAAAAGTACAGGAACGGCACAAGGACTAAGGCTTTCACGTACGTATCCACGGTCCAAAAGTTCTTGGACTTGTCACTGAATTTCCTTAGTCTCCTCCGGATTCGTCCTGTAAGCAGCGCGGTTTGGCAATATTGCACCCGGAATCAAATCAATTTGGTGCTCTATCCCTCTCATAGGTGGCAGCCCCGGAGGTATCTCAGCGAAAAAAAATGTCCTTGTACTCGTGCAAAAGGTTACTAACAGCAGGAGGCAACGAGCTAACATTATCATCAAGGAAAAACAAAGCTCGTTTACATATCAAAGCATAGCAAACATCAGCATCCGAAATTTGAGGAAGGTCACTTTTTGTAGCTAGCATAACAGCACCCTTCAATTTAATTCCCTCGCCCTTAGAAATAGGTGTAGACTTATCACTTTTAGGTGGGAAAACAGAATTAGCAACTTGCCGATTTTTAGATTTAGCATCATTCAAACTAACAGCTCGTTCTCTATCAGCCTCTACAATTTCAGCAGGGGTCAAAGGAATCAAAGTAATTTTCTACCCCTTATGCACAAAGGAATATCTGTTACTTCTACCATGGTGTGTAGCATCATTATCATGTTCTCAAGGTCTACCCAACAATAGTGAACAAGGTTGCCTAAGTACCACATCACAGTCTATAGAATCAGCATAAGTACCAATGGAAAATGAAACTCTGCAAGTTTGTGTTACCTTAGCTTTTCCAGAATCATTTAACCACTGAATATGGTATGAATGTGGGTGTGGGCGAGTGGCCAAGCCAAGCTTCTTAACCAAATCAGAACACACCAAATTGTTGCAGCTACCTCCATCAATAATGACACGTGCGCGACGGTTGTTGACGACGAAGAAAATCTGGAACAAGTTATGTCGTTGTAGCTTGTCTGGTTGTTGAACTTGTGTGCTGAGCACCCTCTGCACAATGTGAACGCTCCTGTATGACACCATGTCGTCACGACCAAAGAATTTACCGTCTTCCTCAACATCGTCATCATCTTCAATGTCGGAGGTGCTTATGTACCCTCCATCATCTGTAGTAATGTATGCCCGCTGACTTGGGCAATCCTTCTGCATATGCCCAATCCCATGGTAGCGATGGCACTGAATACCAGAAGTGCGTCCTGTCGAGGCGGAGGAAGCATTCTTGGCGGAGGAAGCACTTTTGGCGGGTTCCGACACCACACCTTTTCCCAAATCTGAAGGGCGTGCGGGAGATGGTGTTTGTAATGCTGCAGTGGCGCCAAAGGCTGATGGAGGCACCCAGAAGGAAGTGGGTTTGCTGCGTAGCGTGTAGGGGGCGGTGGTCTTGCTCCTGTTCTGCTGTTCACATCTCTGCAATTCCTTCTCTGCAAGCATAGCAAACTGAAACAAGTGGTTGACAGTGTTAAATTCTTTATAATCAACAATGTCCTGAATCTCACGCCTCAACCCCGTATAAAAACGACAAATAGCTTCCTCATTTTCCTTTACTATCATGCAGCGTTGCAAACCCTTGTTCTAGGTGTTGCAACTTTTTGCGCAAATCTCTATGATAGGAAGGAGGAACAAAACGGTCACGCATAGATTATTTAAGTTTATGACATGTAACAGGAATCTCATCACCAACTAGGGAATTCCACCAAACAATAGCAAAGTCCTTAAACTCACTAGTAGCTTGCCGAACTCTATCCTGTTCAGGAACAAGGTGGGCACTAAATTTTTTTCTACTGTCATCTCCCAATCAAGATATCCCTCAGCATCATATGCACCCGAAAACGATGGAATCGTAAACTTAATCTTAGCATAGGGATCATCAGGAACTCAATTATTATTACCATGTTATCAGTGCTGATTACCCATACCACGGGTGTTATGTTGTAGTCGTTGTCGCTCCTTGTTCTCTTGGGTCTTTGCTTCATCAATGTCCCCTTTCTCATCATACACCGTGTCTTCTATTATGCCGCTATTAATCTCCAAATCATTAACCTTGCCAGTTAACGTGGTAACCAAGGTGGTTACAGCGGTAACCGTGTCGGTTAACGTGGATATCCTCCTGTCCAACCACTCTGCCTGGTTGCCACCGCCAGCTATAACTGCCTTGTCGACAACCCCTTTCATGTCCTCAAATGCCTTATCAAGAACAGCTTGTAGCTATTTATGACTAACACATTCGTTGAAATCCTTGTGGGTATTGTCAACTGCATCATCATCGCCTGCCATGGTAGACACAAAAATAGGAACAAACAGTGAAGGTTATCCTATCAAGGCAGTGGTGCCTCTCAACACAGCAACAGGAAGCCTCTTACCAAGCTCTTACAAGGTTCTTACTAGCAAGGCAAAGGATACCTGGAAGGCGTGCTCCGCGATTGCAAAGGTCAAAAACCTGTGCTGTCCAGAAGTGATATGTGGAGCTAGGAAAGCCAAATATGTGAGTGATACACAATTCAAAACAGATAGCAATGCTGAATAAAAGTCCCAAGTTACTAGTCCCTAGTTGCTGGCCTACTCGTGTCATAGAGCAGCAGTGGTAACAACGAAGGGTGAGTATGATGGATATGATAAACAACAAGTATTCACGGACATGGATAGTTTCAGCAGAATTGCAGACTGGGTGTTCCAATGTGCCTCCTGTTTTGTCTTTTAGCACTATAATAGGAATCACAATGCTTTTGATTTTTTTCTTTTTTTCTATTATTATTTTTTTATTTTTTTCAACCAGGAGCATAGAAATAGGCACACCACAAAGTATCGGCTCAATCTTAGATAATATGCGGCATGTAGAAAATCAGAAGCTCGCAATAAAATTCGGAATAAAACTTCGGAGCTCCGACAGACAATCTTACAAAACGATTTTGACCCCCCAAAAACTTGCCAAACCTGGCGAAGCGGGGTCTGAGGAGGTAGAAAATTTTCTGTAGATGTCCGAGAAGTCAAATTTTGCCTGATTCCGAGTCCGTATGCAAAAGTAATGTCTGTTTTAAGGAGGGACCTCCAACTCAGGGTTTTGTTGGGGGTTGAAACGAAATCGGGTGGCGGAAAAGCGATGGTATGGTGGCAGCGGAAAGTGGAGAGATGTTCGGTGGTGGCGTAGTGATCAGGGCACACGTATACGAGGGTGACAGATGATCAAACTGAGAAAACCTACCACAAGTATGACTCAAATATGGTGGTGAAAACAAGACGATCAGTGAAGGTGGCGGTTAGGGTTTCAAAAACGACCGAACTAAAACACGAACTAAACCAGCAACAAACATGAACTAGGACTTAAATTCAACGCTACGGACTATGAAAAGAAGTATGCAAAGGCGACACGTGGTTCTGGGATAAGGTAAAACTAACAACTAATAATTTTTTTGGGGCTTTTCGTGGACTCTAGGATGAAGGCGAAACACAAACTGAACTGGGGTGTCTCTGAATAACACTTGATGTGGACTAGGGTTCCCGATCTTCCGAAAGGTTCTGATAACTATCAATTTGGTGGAGACTTGCCACACGTCGATGCGGCTTCCGAACAACACGTTCCGAACCCCGCAGTCGCACCACGTCTCCTCAGGTTATCGACCGGCAGTGCACGATTGACCTCGGCAAGAAGGTTTATCCTTGCCTGCGAATGAAGAACACAAGCAAGAACGAGCTCACCTCCTGGTTCTCTCCATGGTTCCTAATTATAATATAATCATTAGGTAGCAATCTATTCTCAAAATTCATATATAAAGAAGTGTTTAGGAACGATCTCACCTCTAGATTTAGTTGTCGCGCGCGAACTCTAGTTATTGGACCTTGTATATCCAGCGGAGGCGTGTCATGTGTATCCAAAGGAGTGATGTCCTCATCAACGTTGTTATTCCATCTTCTCCCTTTACTGAAGTGTTGGGGGCTCCGCTCAGTCTCGACCAACGTAGAAACTCTTTTTTTTCTTTTTTTTAATGAGCAACAGAAACTCTGACGCCGGTCAATCGCCAGGGAGCTCCGCCCCGCGAATCGCCATGGCTGTTCCTCTCCGGTTTGAGATGCGAACAAAACGATCCTAAGACGCCTGATCACTAGCATGATAAAGTCTGACTGTTACTCTGCCCTGTCACCGGGGGCACCAACTGCACCATACATCAGAGGGACGAGCAGCAAGAGGAAAGAACATTTTAGTGATTGGTGAAAAGTAATAAATCCGTTATTTAGAAAAAAAAAGATGACAACATGCTCTGTCTTGGAAAATGCTCATAGAGTATGGTGTGTCTATATACATTTATAGGGATAAGTGTCTGAGTAGTACTGTGCAATCGTAAAGAAAAAAAAAGAGAGGATGACGCCGTCCCGAGTGGCCCTCTTGAGAAAGTTTATTGTATCGATTATCAAATTCAATTTGTTATAGAACGAGTGAACGACCAGCTTGTTGATCGGCCAGCCACACAGTCGGACGGTACAACCCAAACGTAGACCAATTAATTAAGCATTTCCGTTATTGAAAGCAGTAAAAATCGAGCAAACAAGAAATCACTCGAGGATTTCCTGAATGATCCGCTTCAACGACCATTCTTGGGTAACAATATCACTGTGTGTAGCCTCAGGAAGCTTGATCGACTTGTACTGATCTCTCTGTCCTGGCTGCCGCCTCATCTCCTCATCGAACGCCAACATGCTGACCAAGTTGATGGTCCCATCTCCGTCACCGTACAACACCTGCGGTTCCTTGTCGAAGTCACCCTCCCAGTACACCAGCCGCTCCCTCGTGTCAGCGCCCACTCCGTTGATACACGTGACGGGCACCATTGGCGCCTCGAAGGAGCTCATCCTCGGCACCGACCGCCGCCTAAAGGGCTCGACGGCGTCGGTGGCGCCGACGTCCATAAGGAGGTCCGCCATGTCGCTCGCCGTGTAGTTGCGGCAACTGGTGATCACCAGCGGCGTGTCGTCTCTGAACACCGCCGCGGAGGGGAGGGCCGCGATGGCGGCCTCGAGGCTCCGCCACATCAGCCGCGTCGACAGTCGTGCCGCCGTCGGGACGATGAGCACGCCTGGGCCGGACGCGATGTTCCTGATGGAGTCCACGAATCCCGATGCCGGGACCGGCCCGACGAGGACGAGGCGCTTGATGTACCTGTTGCGCCACTCCTGCGGCGCGGCGCGCGCGAACTGGAGCACCACCGCCCCGCCGAGGCTGTGGCCAAAGAGGATGGCCTTCCGCCCCTGCTGCTTGCGGCACGCGTCCTCGACCAGCGCCGTAAGCTGTTGGAAGTAGCGGGCGTAGACCTGCGACGGCTGGCCGGGGATCGGCGGCGCGTGGCGGAAATCGTACGGGGCGCCGAACAGGGTGTCGCCGTCGCGGTAGCCGAGGCGTTCCAGCTCGTCCTGGAGGGGGTGAAGGCACCAGTCCCTGCAATGGCAGCAGTGTTCTAAATAGCCCGCTATAGCCTCTGGAATGAAAAAGGGTTAAAATAGCATTTAGGTAATGATGACACATTACACACTCAAATTGATAGACTCGGTGAAAACTTTCTCCAATCATTTTTAGCTATGCTGGAAAAATATTACTATAAATAATAATAAAAAAATGTATTTAAACTCCTACGATAATATAAAAATAATTTAAACAGTTTAATAAAGCTAGCTGCGCATATGCGCGGACAGCTACACTAGTTTAAACAATGGCAGGCACAGCACAGCTAGCAGTCAGCGGATCGGAGAAGAGAGTACGTACGTGTGTCCTGGATGCTTAGGGAACCCTGTTGAGGAGCCGAAGTTTGGCACGCGGATCTCGATGCCGGGGAGGTTCCCGTATTCGTTGGTGGCGGGGTCGTAGACGAGGCGCATCTGTTCCAGGAAGCAAGGCACGTAATCCGGCATGTCGGACATGTTCCGCCACAGCTGGAACCAGCCCTTCCCCTTCATGGTGCCGCATTGCGGCTCCGACGGCTGGTACGCGTCGGTGAGCCGCGCCTCCAGCTCGCAGCAGCTCGCCCCGGGCACCAGCACGATCGGGTGGCGTGACTCTTCGCCGACGGCATCGTTGTTGGTCGCGACGGGGAGGTAATACTCGCGGAGAGCGGTGGGGAGCAGGAGCAGCAGCAGCGGCGGCAGGAAACGCAGGAACGCCCCGGCCATGGCTGTCCTCGTTCCTTCGTCTATTCTTCTCAATCAGATTGTTGTTCGTCCACCGGGCTTTAAAAAGCACGTTCTAGTATATACTGATGATTGCTCCATCGGTTGTTGTTCGTCTATTCTTCTCGATCAGGCTGTCGTCCATCGGTTGTTGCCGATCAGGTTGCGGTTTGCCTCAAGTGCCCTTTTTTTTTTTTTTTGAAGTGCTCCCTTCCAAGGAGCGGAACTGTAAATCCATCCGCCAGTGGCCTTTGGACTTTGCCTTGTGTGGCGTCTCCTTACATCACTTAACGCATACCGTGAACTAATGACTTGGATTATTCATAACCTAGAGTTCAGAACTAAATTTGGGTCACATTTCATACATTGATTAATTTATTTACTGTTAGTACTGCGATTTCCTCATTAATTTGCATTTGATATATTATCTAAGTTATAATAATATAAACCTCAAATGCTACAACTGCCATTCACATGGTCGCACCGGAGGTTGGGCTATTCTCTGGCTATCCGATGACGATCTGTTGACTTCCGTTACGTTTGATTCTATAGGAGAGCGAGGGAGGCCATGACTGAGCTGTTCCAATTGATGAGCTTTGCTCCGTGACGGCACAGGCTGGCCCTGCTGTGGCTCTGCCAGTGGCTCCGTCTGCTAATACAGCTAAGTTGTACTAAGCAGATTAGTGTCACCATGTTAGATCGTATATTCGGCATATCTCACATGCAGATCTGCAAGTGACAACCCATGCTGCTTGTGGCAAGCAAAACATTTGTGTCCGTTTACAATATAGATGGATCTCGATTTTGTCCTAGTTCTTTTTTCAGCGAGTCACAAGGATCATACATTTTTTTTTTAGAATCTCAACTGTTGTTTAGAATCGCATGTGGTCTGGAGATCTCACCTCCCTGCAAGTTGTTCCATCCTTCCGATCCGGGATCAAGTTGATTTTATCAACAAAATTAAATAATTATGACTGCACGCGCTTTTCTTTTGAAAAAAGTCCAAATTACTCCCCTCAAGTTTAGTCGAAGTCTACATAACCCCCTAAACTATTTTTTGGTTCATTTCACCCCGTAAACTATGTCACTTGGTTTAATTTACCCCCTAATGCAATTTGTCTTTTTTATTTCTCCATGCACAAATTGAATTTTTAATTTAAAATTTTGCATGGATGTAGTGAATATCAAAATGTATGTCAGAAAAATATATCATGAATTTTCTTCATCATTCTCAATATAATTTTGTATCCCAAGGATTCCTTAATTATTAAATATCTCAGCCCATCAAAATAATGTAAAAAAGTATTTTATGTTTTTATAACATGAGTGATCTTCTCCCCGGCACTTTAATTTTATCGCCACACACGTGCTTTCTATTTACTTACACGGAAGCGACCAGTGGTACTACTTGCTACGAGTTGTGTGGATTCTAGAGTTCACCGATTCACCCCCCCCCCCCCCCCCCCCACCCCCCTCTCTTCTCGGTTACACGACCCTTACAGTCCCGCCTGCCCCTCCACGTCGCCGCCCCGCTCCCCCTCTGTCCAGGTCGAGCTCACCATGTCTTTTTTATTTCTGTTTTTGTCGTATATATGAAATGCTTATGTGCAATGGCTATTTTAGAAGATGCACCATTTTTGGACCGGTAGTTAATTGAATAAACATGTACGTAGGTTGAAACTTGATCGGTAATTGTGAAATGCTTGCAAATGAGGAATTCGAAAATAGAAATTGTGTATGTCATTGTAAAACGCTTCTATGTTGATGTCATTTACGATTGAGGATTGTAGATAACAATGTGAAATGCTTGAAATATATATTGTATGTGCAATTAATATTGTGATAGAAGTAGCTATGATTTGCAGGGAGGTGCTCCCAAAATTTACAATTGACACTATAATGTTCTTTTTTTTGCAGGGAGAGGCTGTTGCACCGTCCTCGACCCGTCACTTTGTAGGAGAGCAATGTGAGACATAAAAGACCCCCTTTTTCCATTCATGTTTGTAGGTCACGCGTAACCTAGTTAGGTGTTTCCCGTTCGAAAGAGATACGGTTGGAAATATGCAGATCTTTGCATATCTGTAACCGTATCTGTTTCAAATTGTCCACGTTTTATGGACAGTCTGAGGATGTGTAGATCGGTTAGTTTCTATGATCTACTCTGATTAGACAGAGTTTCGGCATCATCTGCCAGTTGTTCTCTGGATACACAATCTCCTTGTCAGGACGTGTATTGGAGAACAGCGGGGAGGTACTGCCGAAATTCTGTGTCGGGTAGGAGTAGAGCATAAAAACTAACCTCATCTACACATACTCGTGTGGCATTAGGACCTATCTTCACCTATTAGACTGTATAAAAATTTGGTAGATGCGATCGATTTTTCGATTACTCGGTGATATGTTAGAGGATGGATGACCGTGAGTGGATGTACATGGGTCGCCCAAGTCAAAATTCGTTGACCAATGAATGGATTATAAAGGCTGAAGCTTTCTTGAACCAAGCATTTGCCAATGTTGAAGGGGCACCTTGGACTTTCTGTCCATGTAGAGCTTGTAAAAACCATAAAAGACAAACAAAGGAGGTCATGGGAAAACATCTCCTCTAGAATGGATTCACAGAGAACTATACACGACGGACATACCATGGTGAGGCCGATCGTGTCAGAGACGACGTCGTCAGACAACGAATCGAAACCTTTGATGCTGATGCGGGGGTAGGAGACATGTTAAATGACTATCATGAGGCGCACTTCGATGAAGGGCACAGGAAGGAGGAGCCAGATCCAACTGCAAAGGCGTATTACCAAATGTTGTTTGCGGCACAGCAACCCCTTCACGCGCCTAATTGCCGTCAAGTCCCAGTTTAGCCTGAGTCAAGGCGCCTTCGATGTTATGTTGACAGTCATTGGCGGTCTATCTCTGGAAGGTTTGTTGACGGCTATTAGAACAAAAATAAACCGTCAACTAGCTGCACCTTTTACCCTCAAATCAAACACCAAAGGTAGACTTAGGTCTTAAAACTAATGATTTCCACAAGTCTTGGTGAATTTGTGGGTGCAGCTGCATTTCATAGGAAAACAGGGAAAAGAAAGCATCAAAGGCCTACTTTGCAAACACTGAATTTTCCCAGAATAAAGATATCTCCCATGAAGCCTAAAACTCCAATCAAAAGGCTTCAAGTCCATCCATAGCAGGTGGATCAGAGGAGGAGACGACCCAAGACAGAGCCCAGAGGAAGGCCAGGCCCAGTGGGGCCCACCCCAGGTCGGCCGACCTAGGGATTGGGGTCGGCGGACCCCTGTTGGTGGCCCCACTGGCCCATCTTCGTATGGCGGTTTGCAACCGACCTTAGGAGGTCGGTTCCCCCTGCAATCAATGCCATCAATGCCGGGAACCGCCTCAAATCAACCGACCTTCCAACGCTATAAATAAAGGGGTACCCCCTCCTCCAAAAACACATCACAAGAATCCCAAGAGGAGAGCACCACTCCCACATCTCGGGCCTAGAGCCTCTTGTACAGTAGTAGAATAGGGGAGAGGGCAAGAGAGAAGAGAGGGATAGCTTTGTCTTAGTTATTTTCCTACTCTTGTACCTTGGCGGATATTTATCTTATTAATAGCTCATCGTTCGTTCTTCGTTCATGCGTTCGTTTATAGTTTGTCCGTCGTTCTTATTCATAAGATTAGTATTCGTGGTGATATTAATCTAGCGAGCTTTATCTACTAGTCGTTATTCTTGTTATACTTGTTTACGGGATCATCGCTCCGCAAGGAGTGCTGTAGCCTTCCAGATTGGTACCAGGACCGGGGTTAGAGTAGTAATCGACGGCATAGACGTGGTGTCTAGGCTAGAGGTTACCTTTGTTTGCAGCGTGCCCCACGGTTTGTAGAGGTAGGCGGCAGGTGGTGATAGCCCTGTCCGTCCAGTGTAACCCTCCACGTTCGGGTTCGTCGTAGAGCTACAAGCTGGCGTGACTTGGCAGACCAGGCCTATACCAGTGCCCGAAGTAAACAAGTAGAACTTGAGTGCGTCTGTCCTATGGGACAACTAGATCTTTATTCATCCTCTCAATCCTATACTACTGTCATTCTTGTTATCCTTGGGTGAAACGAACCTTGCTGCAAAATATCTCCGTTCCTTGGGGAAAACAAATACGATACCTTGGAATACTCCCGAGTGAAGTGCTACAACGGTATTCCGTGCGCTTGCGGATTTATTCGTGGTGTAAGAAATACCAACAAGGTCACATTCTGATAAAGAGAATTTGTGAGGCAAAGAAACTACTTCGTGCACTTAAGATACCATATGAGCAGATACATACGTGTCCGAATGGATGCATCTCATTGGGAAAGAGCATGCGGTCCCCGTGCCGTTCGAATGGGTGCATCTCATTCAGGAAACTACTTAGTACTGTCCGAAGTATGGATCCTCTAGATTCATGGAGGTAGACGCTGGTGATGGTCATAAGAGGCAGCTCGCGATCCCTGTGAAAATCCTAAGGTACGTTCTGTTCATACCGAAGATCCAGCGGCTTTACATGACTGAGAAATCTGGGAAATAGATGACATGACACAAAAAAGGAGTTCAATACAATCCAGATAAGTTTGTACATCCATCCAATGGTGAATCTTGGACACATTTTGATGGGATTCGTCGTGACAAAGCTTGGGAGGCTCGTAATGTACGTGTGGGACTGGCAACAGATGGGTTTAATCCTTATGGAATCGGGGCTACACCGAAGAGTTGTTGGCCCGTGTTCATTGTACCCCTCAATCTCCCTCGCGGCGTCCTCTTTCAATGACAGAACATATTCTTGTCGTTGATAATTCCTCAACACCCGGGGAATAATATGAGTGTGTGGATGGAGCCTGATTGATGATTTGGTCCGTGCTTAGGCAGAAGGGGTATGAACATACGATTGAGCTACAAGGACAAACTTCAAAATGTGTGTTTGGTACCACTACTCTCTACTTGAGTACCAGGCACTCAGCAAACCTGCCGTCAGCCGTCAACTTTTCGTCGGCCTACTTTTCTTTGCTGAGTGGCATCCTTGCACTCGGCAAACACTTCGCCGAGTGCCCGATAGAAAAACACTCGGCAAAGATCGTTTTACCGAGTATTTTTTACCGTGTAGCTTTTGCCGAGTGCCTGTGTGTTGTTTCCTGTAGTGAGAGGTGCATTCCTACTACATGGAGGGAAACAATGTGCAGTAGTACACGCCAAAAGGAAATAAAAGTTTGTATAGGCTATCCCCTGTAGATTGCTGATGCTGTCTTCATGTAATTGTTTTAGGTTTACCCTTGCCCAAAAGGATCACTAAGGCACAGACAGGTGGACAGAAATAACTGGAAATGATTCCGGTTCGGAAAATGTTCATCTGTCATCCCAACATTAACTTTGTATTCTGGTTCAGATATTCAATTTAGCCATTCGGTTTGTCATATATACTGCATAGCTTACACAGCAGGGTGCTGCAGAAATAAGTCGAAATTACCTTTGCAGATTTAGATTTTCTTGTTGCATCTCAAGAGAGGTTTGATAGTAACTAAGGATAACTTTAGCCAGACGCAACTGATAGCAGAGAAATATCATGTGCACAAGAAATATTTGATGTACATGTGCAGAAGCATCTTGAACAATACAATCTAATTCTTGATGTTATTAGATCAAATGCCCTTACATTTGCAACTGCAAGTTAGGACTGCATACAATCTCAGCCGTCCAATCCAGCAGGGAATGGTGAGCATTCATCGCTACAGTACCGAGACTACAGTAAATCACAACTGTGTTTTTTATACAGTAAATTGTTACAGTATTTGGGCTGCCCTGTGCCGTCCGTTTGCCATCCAAAGTTGCAGACATACTACGGATTGTACAGGATCCGAGTCCAATCTTGATGGCCCAAAATATTGAAAGTATAGAAAGTTCCACCCACGATTTTAGCAAGCATAAATACAAGCGATGTTTCGACAAACATTTTCTTTGTCAATGAACATTCCCATCCATGATTTCTATCCGGTTGTTGCGATAAGTCGGATCAGGCAGCAGGATCGAGCGGACGGCCAGGATTCACCATTACCCGATCAAATTCGGTAAGCGCTTTGCTCCCCTCACACCTGACTCCCTATGTTGTTTTCTCTCCTCTTCACTTATCCGAAGCGCACGCGGCCGGTAGGTGGCGACTATTTTGTGTGTCCACTCGCTGGTGCGTGTGTCGCGCGCGGCTTTGTCAGTAAGTACTGCCGACCTGATGTGTCCTTATGGCAAGGACACGGCATGAGGCAAATGCCTGACACCAATTTTATCCTGTGGTTAAGTCATAAACTGTTATTGCCTAAATAATAAGTTGGTATAAGTATGTTGTTTGTGAACTTAAGAATAATTCGATTGACATGCACTTGCGCTGCGAGACACCTCCCCTGGAGATAATACAGAATAAAAATTACATGGAGATAATCGTATATTGAGATATGCCGAATATACGATCTAACATGGTGACACTAATCTGCTTAGTACAACTTAGCTGTATTAGCAGACGGAGCAAAGCTCATCAGTTGGAACAGCTAAGTCAAATTGGCGCTGGTTTAGATCCAGCATGACTCCGGATCCAGATTTATTACCTACTAATGCAGCGAGTCATAGATTCACATCAATCAACTGGCCTAATATTGTATCAACCCGTGGTGCTTGTGGCAAGCAAAATATTTGTGTCCGTACAATATCGATGGATCTCGATTTTGTCCTAGTTCTTTTTTCAGCGAGTCACAAGAATCATACATTTTTTTTTTAGAATCTCAACTCTGTTGTTTAGAATCGCATGTGGCCTGGAGATCTCACCTCCCTGCAAGTTGTTCCATCCTTTCGATCCGGGATCAAGTGGACTTTATCAGCAAAATTAAATCTGCGATGCCTGCATGCGCTGTAATTTTTATGTCTTGCGTAGACTCACTGAACATCAATAACTACTTGCCACCTAAAAATGATTCCATGTTTGGAAAATATTCATCTGTCATTCCAACATTAACTTCGGTACTGGTTCAGATATTCAGTTTAGCCATTCGGTTTGTCATATATACTGTATATATAGCTTACACAATAGGGTGCCACGGAAGTTTAAATTAAATTTGCAGATTTAGGTTTTCTTGTGGCACCTCAAGGCTGGAGTGAGACTAAGGAGTGATCTTCTCCCCAGCACTTTAATTTTGTCGCCATACACGCGCTTTTTATTTACTTACACGGAAGCGACCCGTGGTAGTTCCATAACATTTTTGCCGGTCTACTACCAGCGCAACTGGACGACTTGTCGATCAGTGAACAAAATTTCGGCCGAAATTTCGTTATACCGGTCCCCTCCAGTATTTGGTGTTACCGGCCGGTTTTGGCCGATTGGACCGGTTTGAAATTTTTGGCCAAATTTCATTCAAATTTACACCGGCTGATTTTCACCAGTTTTCGGCGATTTTTGTTATATCATCCTTGACCAGTAATTTGTTTATACCGAAATTTAAAACACTGTTGCCGACCTCCTGGCCAATAACTACCGAAACAGTTTCATAGCCGTTCCCAAGACAAGATGCATCTGATACCGCGGGGGCTCTCGTCCTCCCAGCTAACAAAACACATTCATGTTCTGGCTACTTCTTGTTTATAAAAACGCCTAGTGTGTCGTGCCTGCTGTGAACCTTCAACATTTGGTGGCAAAGCAGTTCCGTCCGCCACCACCATCCATGAAGAAGAGGGGAGAGGATGAAACGATTGTGCCTCTACTGGAGGCGAGGTCGGCGGCGGCCGACGGAGATGTTGGCCGCCGCATGGTGGAAGAAGGAGAGGCAGACGACTCATCGTTGTCGCTGGGCCGTCGTGCCTGGGAGGAGAACAAGAAGCTGTGGGTTGTGGCGGGACCGTCCATCTTCACGCGCTTCTCCTCCTTCGGCGTCACCGTCATCAGCCAGGCCTTTATCGGCCATGTCGGCGCCACCGAGCTAGCCGCTTACTCTCTCGTCTCCACCGTCCTCATGCGGTTCAGCAACGGGATACTGGTAAGTTACTCATAAACATGCATGCATGCGAGGTTAATATATTACTATTTTGTATAGAAGCCAACAAAGAAACGGCATATATATATATATATATATCGTACGAAATTCAGCTTCTGTTTCTTTGTTCGTGTATCCAGTTGATAGTTTAAAAACTAAGGCGCTTTCTGCTTCAGTAGCTTTGCCTGCGGTTTCATGCCCTGCATATATGGACAACGACCATCCAACCAAGACAATCTCTAGCCTACGTTCTACTTAAATGGCCTGGGACAGGAAGTGATTTGACAGGCAGTCAGATGCAAGATAGTTTGCAACTTAATTATGTATACTAGTTTAAGCTGTACCTAGCCAATCAACTGATTTATATATAGGAATAAAACATTTTTCATCAAGGTACTTCAATGCGTCAGGCATTTAATTTTTTTTCTTTCTCACCATATTTTTAGCTCGTTAATTGTTTTTTCCAACCCGCATTCGAAAAAGCAGAGGTGCTATGTGGAATTGTCTCTCAAATATCTGCAAAATTTTCTTCCGGGCTGGCAAGAGAGACGTTAAATGGATTCATGTTTGATTTGTTCTCTTCTATCAATAAATATTATGGTGAAGCAACATGCATCATGCCATCCATTGTAAAGACAGTAGTGATTCATGACACAAAATGCAACGCTGCTGGACTGCATCGTGCATTGCTCCGATGCGATCATTACTATTCCCTCCGTTTGCATATGTTCAGTTTAACCTTCATCATATACATGCAAACGGAGTTAGTACAATCAAAATGTGAAAACGAGAATAGCAGAAAACTATCTAACCTGTATGCGCGCGCTTGTACACCTAACTTTCTAACCTGATTACCTTTTTACGAGCTTAACTAACTTGTGTCTCATTCACATTGACATAACTGCAGTTGGGCATGGCGAGTGCGCTAGAGACCTTGTGCGGGCAATCCTACGGCGCGAAGCAGTACCATATGCTGGGCATCTATCTACAACGCTCCTGGATTATCCTCGTTGCCTGTGCAACAGTCCTCCTTCCAATCTACATATTCACCGAACCGCTCCTTGTTTTCCTTGGCCAGGATCCCAAAATCTCTGCTGTTGCCGGCACTATCTCGCTTTGGTACATCCCAGTCATGTTCTCGTACATCTGGTCTTTCACTCTCCAAATGTACCTGCAGGCACAGAGCAAGAATATGATAATCACATACCTTGCAATCCTCAACCTTGGCCTCCACCTGATCTTGTCATGGCTTATGACAGTTAAATTCCAGCTTGGCGTTGCTGGGGTAATGGGATCCATGGTTATCGCCATGTGGATCCCGGTGTTTGGTCAGCTTGCCTTCGTCTTCTATGGTGGTTGCCCTCTTACATGGACAGGATTTTCGTTTGATGCATTCACAGACCTTGGTGCCCTCATGAAGCTCTCCTTATCTTCTGGTGTAATGCTCTGGTAAGCAGCAATAAGATTTGGTTATGCATATACAGTTTAGGAAAAACAACTTTGACTATCACAAAAGTCAGCAATTACATGACATAATCTGTTAGTGATTTTCTGAATGATATTGATAAGCCTTAAATATATATTCATTTTATTTTCCTTGCCTTTCAAGTTTGGAATTGTGGTACAACACCATACTGGTGCTCCTGTCAGGGTATATGAAGAATGCAGAGGTTGCTCTTGATGCCCTTTCAATATGGTAATATATCGATCTCTCAATCTTTGGCCTTTCCACTCATCGATACCAACTGTGTGAACAACGCCTATTTACTAGTGCAGAAATGCCATTACTCAATATTTAGTTCATTTTTTTCTCAGCATAGTTGAGCAGTATAATATATATTTGTGAAATGTGCAGCCTTAATATCAATGGGTGGGAGATGATGATTTCGATCGGCTTTTTTTCTGCAACAGTGTAACTCCTTTATCTTTAGCTCTTGATTCTACTTTCCACAACTTTGATGCTAATGCAATGTATCTTCAGAGTGCGGGTGGCAAATGAGCTTGGTGCTGGAAGTGCAAGAAGAGCCAAGTTCGCGATCTTAAATGTGGTCATCACTTCTTTCTCGATTGGATTTATGTTGTTCATACTCTTCCTACTATTCCGTGGAAGCCTTGCTTATGTGTTTACTGAGAGTCGAGCTGTAGCCAACGCAGTTGCTGACCTTTCACCTCTACTAGCCTTCTCCATTTTGTTAAACAGTGTACAACCAGTGCTATCAGGTGTGCTTATTTATTTTACCCAATCATGAGTACACTACAATCATGTCCCATTTTTATTTACACTGTCGCTTGATTATCTGTAGGTGTCGCTGTTGGCGCAGGATGGCAAACAGTAGTTGCTTATGTTAATATTACGTCGTACTACTTAATTGGCCTCCCTCTTGGAGCAGTATTAGGCTACATGCTGGGATTTCACATCAAGGTAAAAATAAGATTATATATTTTTATATGTCTTGCTATTTGCGTTATGTCTGGTGTCTAGCATTCCACAGACGGAGGCACATGAGTTTTGTTTTTGGATACTACGCCCTCGGTCAAAGACACATGCCTCAAATCGTATCACAAGATTCTCAAATCTGTTGCCCTTTCACACGGTGTTGGGCAAACGATTCATAGGAGATAATTTCAATCTCATACGAATTTTATTTAGATTTTCTTTTATCGTTCTATATTGCAATCTCACGCGAATTGTAACCATCAGAGAAATAGATCCTTTATTAGTGTAGCTTAAGCTTTGTTGCTCACCCCACTTGGTCCTTTGTTGTAGGGCATTTGGATTGGCATGCTGCTTGGAACACTAGTCCAAACTATTGTTCTTCTGTTCGTAACATTGAAGACGGACTGGGAAAAACAGGTTACCTTTATTCATTGATTTCTTACTGTTGTACTTTACTATGCTATTTGCAATCTTCATTGGGTAATAAAAAATGGACGCTAGGAGGTAGGGCATCAATATGCTAAACTATTTTTTATTTTATATTTTGCAGGTAGAGATTTCTCAACAAAGATTGGAGACATGGTACATGGAAGAGAACAAAGGATTGCCAGTTTTGAGGGAAAATTCTTGAATTATCCCTTCAAAGTGGGCCTTTTGAATTACAAATAAACTTGGGTAGTGGTGATCCCTTAGTGGGTGCCGACACCTCCTCGCTATTTTAAGAACTAGGTCGAGCCACGCGCTCCGCCACGCCCGTGCGGGGCTCCGTGGTTGCAGGCGTCAGGCAGTAGCATAGTACGATAATGATTTTCTGATTAAAAAAGATTTAATTTGATTGGATAAGAAGATGTGCTTGCTGCAAAATTGCTCTTGTAGCACTCAAACTGAACCGTTTTGCTGAGGTAGCATTATTTTTCTTCCGATTTCCAAAATAGCACTGGATTGTGCACGGTCCTTGCTCCGTCTACCACTCCGTCTTCTCTCGTTCTCTTCCTTCTCCGCAAGGGCAACCCACAGGCCACAGCTCCACCTCTTCCCTGGAACCTTATTTTGCTTCCCCTCTCTGTCAGATTGCATGGCATGGTTGCAGTCATAGGATCAAGATACCGATTTGAGAGGTGAAAGGGCAATCGACTGCTTCAGATTGAATGGCAGTCACTGACGGCGGCGAGTTTAATTACACGTGGATTTATGTCCCCTTCTTCATCGAGGGTGATCGACATGGTGCGTTGCCACAGCTTTGCGTAATGGTGGATTCGTCGAAACTTCGCATGGGCGGTGGAGGCACTAGCTGCTTCTCTCAATCGACAAGATCTAGAGATCGAGTAGAAGCTCAAGGACTCCAACTTCCACTAGACATCCAACAGGGCCACGGTAATGTAAAATCATGGAGCAGCATGATCGGAGGCTCGTCTCTCTCGTCTACTGTTCAAGAACTGGTTCGTATTTCAACTGCAATCAGGACAGGTTAGTGGCCATGCCACATGATTAGTATGCGGCACCAAGGTTGAACTGTACCTAACTACCACGATGGACCTAGGAGACAACAAAAAGGCAGCTTACTAATAACCCGACAGAGAGGTTCTGGAAGTACAGCAATTACCCTTCCCAATTCAGAGTCCCAGGTCACATCAATAACCCTCCAGCAACCGGCAAATTAACTGCAGCTCTAGTTTGAATCAGGAATTTCATCATCAAAGTTCAAAAGAACCAAAGGTGTGACGAAAAACATCTACTACCTCCATCTCAAAATAGATGACGTTTTGAGGAGATGGGGAAAAACCAAGGAACTCTCCGACATGGGTGAAAAAGTCCCTGCTACCCCTCATTAAGCCGTGTCCTGCAGGCGAAAAAAGAAATGCCGCTGCTGCTCCTCCCGAGTCCCGACGACCTCCCTCTCTCCTCCCTGCAACCTTCCACACCTAGCCGAGCTCGAGCAGCAGCAGCAGCTTGCCGACGGCCTGCGCCGGCGGGCTCGGCACCTTCCCATGCCCATCTCACCGTCGCCCAATCTTGCAGCGGCGCGCCCGAGATCCACGAGCTGGATCTGCGACACCCCCGCAGGGCCCGACGGCGGCGGCAAGCCGCACCACGCCCGTGGCTAGGAGGCGGCGGCGAAGGGCACTACACGCAGCGCGTGACGGCGGAGGCGAGCGGCACCACGCATGGGGCGTGGCGGCGAGGCAGTGGCATCACGCCACGCATGGGGCGCGACGGCGGCGGCGAGCGGCACCACGCGTATGGCGTGGCGGCGGAGGCGACCCACACCGCGTGCGGTGTGCCACGGCTGTGGGGAGCGGCACAGCGCGCAGCCACAGAGTCACGGGGCTTGACGGCGGCGACGAGCAGCAACGCATCGTTTCCAACGCATCGTTTCTTCCTGCCCGACCCCTCTCCTTGCCCCACCGCGCCGCCACACGAGATCCACCTAGATCCGCCGCCGCTTCCTGCTGTCGGCCCGCCGTAGATCCCGCCCGTCGACGCACCGCCCCTCCCCACCGTCGCCGCGCCGCACCTCCCCTCCGGTCGGCCCACCGCCCCTCCCCGCCGTCGCCGTGCCGGAGCTCTCCGGGAACGCCACGCGAGCCCGGGCTCGGGAGCGGAGGATGGCACGAGCGGCGGCGGAACCCCTGGATCCATGGAGACTGGCGGGCTGGCGGCAGTGAATCTTGCGAGATTGGGGAGAGAGGAGATGAGGATGGGAGCTGCTTTCGGTGGTGGGAGACAGAGGACAGAGGAAATTAAAGTTTCGGTCGTGTGCTGCTTTTGGTGGTGGGAGGCAGAGGGGTAGCAGAGGAAAGTTTCGTGTCAACAGTGCAAAACGTCAACTAATTTGAGAAAAATCGATACCCCTAAAACGTCAACTATTGTGACATGGAGGGAGTAGAATGCAGTATGTCTCAAAGACAACAGCTAAAATGAACGGAGACCTGCCAATAAAGGTTCCAGACGTGATACTTCATATCCATATACGACAACGTAAATCATCTTAAAAGATACAGTCAAATGATGACAACGCAACGAGTAGACCCACGTCTCCAACATCGCACTGGGCTTTCTGCGTACTGAGCCACGAGCAAACACCTAATGTAACACCAGAAATGACTGAGTGCCAACAACAGAGTAGGAAACGATCTGAGTAGTAGCATGACAATCTAATCATCACCATCATTGTCACTGCTGTCACCATACCAGAACCTTCTATACTCTCACCTTTTAGATCGTCCTAACATTCTTCCATGTCCTCTTCATCCTCATCACTATAATACTCTTCTATAGAGGATAGAGCAATTCCTAAGGGTTATAACAGAAGAAAAAAATAGTTATATGAATCTGAATTCAAATAGTATAGAAGAAGAGATAATTTCATATGGTGTAATGCAGTACCATTTCTGTATTTTAATTTGGGGACATCCAATCATGGAGACAGGTTAGCATCTCAAGTAACTCTGGAGTGAGCGTGCTTCGCCGAGGCTTCGCGACTTTATCTCCAACAGTAAATGCAGATTTGGTAGTAACAGTGGAGACAAGAATGGCAAGAATATCACGAGCCAAGTTAGCAAGGTCGGGATAACACTTAGACATGCCATTCCAAAACTCCATTACATCCAGCTCAGAGTTGAGATCCATTGTTGGTAATTCCAAATACCAATCTAACTCTGACATTTGTTCTTGTGGAGGATAATCATCAAACAGATCATCTTTAGCGTGATATTCAATAACATTTGATCAAACTAAAGATGAACATGATGACGTTTTGTATTCTGTTAACAATCTGTGGAGTAATGCGATAACTCTATCAACATGTTGGCCAGCATCAGCTTCACCATGGATCTTCTTGAAACAGTAGTTGATTAACTTGAGCTTGTAACGAGGATCAAGAACAGCTGCACAAGCCATCATTAGGCTATTCTCCGACCAATATTGATGGAACTTAGCTTTCATATCTTCCACCATAGCTGAAATGAAGTTATCATGCCCTTTTGTCATTTGTAACAAACGACCGACTTTGTATAATCCAAGAAAGTACAGATTGGCAGTTTTGTACTTTGCCGTTAACAAATTGCAAGTTATGTCATAAAGTGGCTACAGAAACTTTTTCCACCATTGTTACCTTATTCCACTCCTCATCAGAAAGATGGAGTTCTGACAAAAAGGTTTCATCTATTGATGCAAAATGATTCAAAGCACTCTTGTAGTATAAGACACAACCAAACATTTTGTATGTTGAGTCCCAATAGAGAAAAAAGTCATCAGGCAGCTTCATTGTAACATCCAACTGATAAATGTCTATAGCATATTGATAAAAAGCATTCTTTGTCTTAGCAGAATATTTGATATAATGAATTCCCTGACGAATCTTGACAATAATATCAGCAATCAGCTCTAGACCAGCTCGCACAACGGAATTCAAGATATCAGTGCAGCAATGTACGTTATATAACTCACCACTGCATATTAATTTTCGTTTATCATGCATAATATTCTTGAGTGAATCAACCACAGAGCCCTCATATAGAACACTATCCAGAGTTATGCTGATTACCTTCTTTTCTAGCTTCAATTTCTGAAACACGAAGCAAAAGTATCAGCAACATACATGGCATCTTCAGGAAACTCCAAGAGTTTGAATCCAGCTATTCTTCTCTGCAGCTTTGAATCAGCATCAACAAAGCAAGCAGTTACACAGAGATAGATATCATCATAATAGTTGTCACCAGTCTCTTTAGACTTCCACTTCTCAACAGAAAAACTCAATGCCCCAGATGTTTCAGATATGATGCAACGTAAAGTCTCCCTTTCCCTTTCATAATGATTCATGACATCTATGTCTATAACAGATCGAACGGCTCACAGGAAGCAGAGGATTTAGAGAACGAAGAAATCTCTGAAAATAATATCCTTCAGCAAGGGAAAGTGACTGTGTGCAGTACTTAATATAGTCATAACTAAGAGTCTTCTAGCACGATTTAGGTCAGGACCAGCACTGGGCTCAGCATCGGAATCAGGGTCCAAGAGAGAAATCCCTTTGTTACCAGAGTTTGCAAAGATCATCTTATATGCAGAGCACTTGGATGAATTCCTACTGGTGCCAACTTGATTGAGTATATAGAATCCTTCCCAAATATCAGATTCTTTCTGGCGCTTTCCACTCCACTCTGGCTTGTCGGACTTGTGTTTTTCCTCCCCATCGTCATCCAACATGAACTCGTCCTTTTCCTCCTCAGCAGGAAAGAACTGATGGCCAGCCTCACTTTCCTGAGTTGACATGGCTTCAATCCCTGCACACAAACATAGGTCTGCATAATTTTCCCTGCTCCTGTTTGCGGGAAGGAAAAAAACAGCAGCCCAAAATCCAAAATTAGACCATTTGTTATCCGATTTTCAGTGACGAAGATTTGTTCCTTCCAGGCTATTACAGAATCATGATGATGCTACTACGTTTCTCTTAAAACAAATATTTCACCGTTATCAGTAATACTTAAAAGACTCATGAGACTCCCTTCTCCAGGAACACAAACAAATACTCCCACCGTTTTTAATTATATGACGCTGTTGACTTTTTCGTTGAACTTTGACCAACAATATAGATTAAAATAATTACTTTTCAAATGTGAAATGAATATCATTGGATTCATCATCAAAAGCACTTTAAGGTTAACTTATACACTTAGCTATTTACACAAATATTTTGAATAAGACGAATGGTCAAACGTTATGAAAAAAGTCAATGGCGTTCTATATTAAAAAACGGAGGGAGTATTTTATTATGTTGCATATAAGAGGGCACAAAAATGTCTATTTTCTTACCAGTGTCTACTGCTGTCTACAATCAATTGGGACCAGAGAACTCAAAATCAGTTCAAGATACAGTCACACATCAACGCGCATTCCTCCAATTCTGCAAATTTTGCCCCGAAAAAAAAAATCCTCTAATTTCTACCAGGCCCAAGAGAGCGAGACACCAAAGCGAAAATATTAGGGACATTCTAGAGGGTAATCTCTGATCCACGAGGAGGACAAACGGGAACACGATGCGAACGGAACTTATTTCAAGGCGAGGAGCAAACCTAGGGTGCGCAGGCGGAGGCGATCGGCCGAATTCCGGCGGTGTGCGAGGCCAGCACCGGACGGCGAGCTGAGACGGCGGGGCGTGACTGTGCCTCGTGCGCCAGCGGTGGATGCCGCCGAGGAGAAGAAGCGAGGGGTAGGTGGAGGGAGGACGAAGGGGCGGAGCAAAATAGGGTTTCATGGAAGGGGAAGGAGTGGAAATTTGGAGGGCGAGAATGGGCCGGGCGGCAGTGATTTCTTTCATTTTATTGTTACCTATTTAAAGCTACTTCGGCTAAAAGAAATAACCTACTGAATAATTCGTTCCATCTAAAACATATTTCCATATCAATATGAAACATGACAAAACCAGTATATCAGAAATACGCACTTTCTGGTATTAAATAGACCTGTTTGTCTTTCAGATGCAGCTTTTGTCTTTGCAAAAAAAAAAAGAAAAAAGGAAATCCAGTATGTGCATTAACATTGCTGAGAGGCAGATTGTTGTATGGTCATCCAACAATTTTACAAAATACCAATGCTAAATGGGACAAGTTCTAGTTAATTTGACACTTTGAATCTTCCATGGCATTTAAATGCTAAATGGGAAAGGTTCTGTCTTTTCGTGGACCTGTGGAACAGAGAACTGGACCAGACTATCGTAAATTGACTCGTGAAAAGAAAGGATGGGTAGAAATAAATCAGAGACGAACAGCAGGTATAGGAATATTCTTGAAACTCCACACACGTACTACACTTCAGTTTTAAGTGTATGAAGCGGCCCATAACGAACGAACACCAGCTTGCTGATCACACAGGAAGCCAGGTATACTCAAAATTTGGCCACCTCCCCAGGATATCTCCAACAGTAAATGCAGATTTGGTAGTAACAGTGGAGACAGGAATGGTGAGAATATCACGAGCCAAGTTTGCAAGATCAGGATAACACTTAGACATGCTACTCCAGAACTCCATTATATCCAGTTCAGTGTTGAGATCCATTGTTGGTGATTCCAAATACCAATCTAACTCTGACATTTGCCCTTCTGGAGAATAATCACCAAACAAATCATCCTTTGCGTGATATTCAATAACATTAGCTCCAACTGAAGATGAACCAGATAAATTTTTGTATTCTGTTAACAACCTGTGGAGTAATGCGACAACTCTATCAACGTGTTGGCCAGCATCAGCGTCGCCATGGATCTTCTTGAAACAGTAGTTGATTAATTTGAGCTTGTAACGAGGATCAAGAACAGCTGCACAAGCCATCATTAGGCTATTCTCTGACCAATATTGATCGAACTTAACTTTCATATCTTTCACCATAGCTGACATGAAGTTATCATGCTCTTTTGCCACTTGTAACAAACGGCCAACTTTGTATAATCCAAGAAAGTACAAATTGGCAGTTTTGTACTTTGCACTTAACAAAATGCAAGTCATGTCATAAAGTGGCTTCAGAAACTTTTGCATCATTGTTACCTTGTTCCACTCATCATCAGATAGATCGAATTCTGACAGAAAGGTTTCATCTGTTGATGCAAAATGACTCAAAGCATCCTTGTAATATAAGGCACAACCAAGCATTTTGTATGTTGAATCCCAATATATAACCAAATCATCACACAGCTTCCTTGTAACATCCAACTGATAAATGTCTTCAGCATATTGATAAAAGGCATTCTTTCTATTAGCAGAATATTTGATATAATGAATTCCCTGACGAATCTTGCCAATAATATCAGCAATCAGCTCTTGACCAGCTCGCACAACAGAATTCAAGATATCAGTGCAGCAATATACGTGATATAACTCACCATTGCACATCAATTTTCCTTTATCATGAAGAATACTCTTGAGTGAATCAACAACAGAGCCCTCGTATAGAACACTATCCAGAGTTATGCTCATTACCTTCTTCTCTAGCTTCAGTTCATTGATAGACGATGCAACAGTATCAGCAACATACATGGCATCTTCAGGAAACTCCAAGAGCTTGAATCCAACTATTCTTCTCTGCAGCTTTGAATCAGCATCAACAAAGCAAGCAGTGACACAAAGATAGATATCATCATTATAGTTGTCTCCAGTCTCTCTAGACTTCCACTTCTCAACAGCAAAACTCAATGCCCCAGATGCTTCAGACATGATGCTACGCAAAGTTTCCTTTTCCCTTCCATATAGAGTCATGACATCTTTGTCTAGAGAGGAGCGGCGCATAGGAAACAGAGGATTCAGAGCACGACAAAAACTCTGAAAATGATCTCCATCGACAAGGGAAAGTGACTGCCCAGTACCAATTATAGTCATAATTAAGGCTCTTCTAGCACGATTTGGGTCAGGACCATTGCGCCCAACATCTGAATTAGGCTCCAAGAGAGAAATCCCTTTATTCCTAGAGTTTGCAAGGTCTGTCTTACATGCAGGACACTTAGAAGAATTTCCACTGGAGCCAGCTTTCTTGAGTATGTAGAATCCTTCCCAAATATCAGATCCTTTCTCTCGCTTTCCACCAGCTTTGGATTTGCCAGACTTGCGCCTTTCCTGAGTTGACATGGCTCCAAGCCCTGCACACAAATAAATCTCAACAATTTATTCCCTGCTCCAGATTATAGAAGGAAAACACCAGCCATATAGCGAAAATTGGACCGTTTGTTATCTTGTTTTTAATGATGAAAATTGGTTCCTCACAGGGTATTGTGGAATTATGACGATGCTACGTTTCTCCTAATAGACACATTTCATTGTTACCAGCAATATGTAATACACCCAACATTCCATTATCCAGGTGCCCCAACAATATTATTATGTCGCATTGAAGAGGACACAAAAAGTCTTCTTTTTTATAAAAGAAATAAGTATCTACTGCCGTCTACAATCAATTGGGACCATAGGGAAAGTCACACATCAACACGCATTTCCCCAATTCAATTGGCATGCCTCCAATCCCGGCACACAAACATAAGCCTCAACAATTTGTTCACTTCTCCTGTGCACTAAAAGGAAACAGAGGCAGCCCTGAAGCCAAAATTGGATCCCCTGTTTTCCTTTTTTTTTTTAGATGAAAATTGGTTCCTTAATTAGAATACCACAGAATCTTGATGATGCCACTACGTTACTACTAATCCACACATTTCGCCATTACCAGCAATGCATAAAACTCCCACGAGCCCCTTCTCCATGTGCATAAACAATATTTTATTACGGTGAATATAAAAGGACAAATAAAAGAAGTCTTTTTTATGCGTCATCTCGGCCCCTACTGCCGCATACAAGATATTGGGACAAGAGACCTCAGAATCGGCTCAAGACACGAATCGCACAACAACGCGAATTTCCCCAAATCTGCAATTTAGCCCGAAAAGAAAAACAAAATCCTCTAATTCTACCGGGCCCAAGAGACCCAGACACCAAAGCGCTGGTATCAGGAGCCTTCAAGAGGTGTCATCCCTGAACCATGAGGAAGAAACACAGGAACACGATGCGCAAGAAATGTTCAAGGCAAGGAGCAAACCTAGGGTGCGGAGGCGGCGCCGATCGGCCGAATTCAAGCGCGGTGGAGGCCGGCAGTTGACGGGGAGCGGAGACGTCGCGGCGTGCCTTGCGCTCCGGCGGTGGATACCGCCGGGGAGAGGAGATGAAGCGAGGGTAGTCAGAGGGAGGGAGGGAGGGAGGAACGAAGGGGCGATGGGAAATGCGGGGTTTTGGCTTTGGGTGGCGGGGTTAGGGTTTTGTGAGAAGGGGAAAGGAGAGAAATTTTGAAGGGCGAATACAATGGGCCGGGCTGCACTGATTTTGCTTCTCCCTTTTCTGCTTTCATTCCATTTCTATTTCTTTTCTAGTTCTAAAAAAATTATATTTCTTTTCTTGACAGATTTCTTTCCTTTTATTATTGTTGTCTATTCAAGGGTAGGTAGCAGCCAGCCGTACCATCTCAATCGATTTGTTTTATATGGACACCAGATAAAAATCCATTTTGTTATGATGACCTATTTGTGAGATTAGAAATTACACTAAAACCATAAAAAAAGGGGCGAATGGATTAATAAACCAAGCCACAACTAATTTTTGCGCAAAATTAAAAAGTTGAAAAGGAAAATTAAAATACACATCTTATGTCGCTCCGGTCATAAAAGTATCATTTCAAACATCAGTGAGATCCTTTGTACTCGTGTTTCTCTAGAAAAAATTGTTATACTGAAACTACATGATGTAGAAAACTATGATAATGTGAAAGTGCAATTTGAAACAAATATTCCTATTTTTTACTCTACTTTTCCTGTCTTTTAAAAAATTCAATATCGATACGTAATTTTTAGATTGTTTGACATAACATGATCAAATTAGGACCTCCTTAATTGTAGCGTAGAGAGAGTATATTATGAGAACCAGTTGTAGTTGTTAAAAAAAACAGTTGTCATTAACTTTCTGAATGTAAATATATGTATTGAAACCTTTGTAAAATATAGTGTATCGATACCTCATGAGTCATGAAAGAAAACAGGGTCTAATAAGAGAGTAATAAGTCCGTAGTATTTGGGCCATCTTGATTTCAACCATGAGATTATGAAACAAATATATGGTGTTCAAGACCTACAAATACACAATCCATATTCAAAGCCTTTATTGGATGGGAAAATCGAAAGCTCTTGCTCATGTGGTTACATTACGAGTCTACGATTATACTGAGGCATGTGTAGGCTCGATTCTGATCAAAAAATAAAAATGTGTAGGCTCCATTCTCATCAAAAAATAAGAATTTCTGACCATCCAACTACGACTTGAGAGTTACAGGGTTGAAAAGTTCAAATTTTATTTCAATTGGAGGGAAGTGGATTTTTCTATGTTTAATGGAAATTTTGTTCGACAATCTAAAACTGAAAGTCGTTACAATGCATTGTTCAATGAACGTACATAGAGGCATATAAAACGAACATAGTGCAATGCTCATGTTTTCCTAATGACGAATTTCTCTCATAAAGAGCAAAGGCATCATCAATCAAGCAAACCAAGAAGTTCCATTTCCACCAAGGGCTGAATCAAGGAAAATGGCGCTAGTTCTCTCTCGATCGCCACCTTGTGCTTTCTGAGTTGCACCATCTTCCTCCCTTACTTCAGCTTCCTCCGCCGATCAAGTTCCTCCACTGCCTCGCTGCCACCGTACCGGCCGACCACGTGTTTGAGCAGAGCTCGATCGAGCAGGTTCACATCAGTGTCGCAGACTTGCAGTCCTCAGCTGCCAGGACTCTTCACCTGCCAGCCATAATATCTCCCTCGGGTTCTCCAACCAAATATGTTATCTAGTGTCTCAGTAAAAAAGTTGAGTAGCATTGTACAACCAATATTCCTTAAAATTCAATAAAGCTACTTCACACTTTCATACATATATTCAGCTTCCCTGGCAATAGCAACGCACAACATAGTGATAGGCCCAAATCCTTATTCAACAAATTATACAGCTCAATAGAGCGATCCTTTGTATTACAAGTATATATGTCGCGGAGCCGAATCATGATGTGCTGAGAAGCTTCTGGATATCATTCTGCAGGAACAAAAAAGTGTTGCAAAATTAAAAAAAATTAACGTTAAACAAATAAGATTACAATGAAACAAAAAATGCAGAACTATGGAACTGTGGGACAGACCTCTATCTTCAAAGGACATGTCGTAGGAGCATATCGCTCAACAACCTTTCAATCTGCAATGGCCGCGGCGAGAGCTTCGGCGGCATCGTGGCATGAAGGCTGCAGCTCTCCAAGGTCCCGTCGACGGTGATTATGGTCAACGCATGGAAGAGCCTGGACCTCCTGGCCAAGTGGGAGACGTGGACCATTCTGTCTGAAGCCATTCCTCACCGACCTCACCATCCGGATGGTCATGAAGGGTAACAACACGCTGTTCCAGATCCAGTTGCTCAACCTCGGGCGGCCCTCGTAGATGGCTCATCGACAATGATGCACACCGCGTATCTTGCATGCGTAATATTAGTCTCGTGCCTGTGATTCCATTGCTATGCTTGGAGCCAATAGGCACCAGAGCGGAACAACATTGAAACCGGCAAAATCAGACGGAACAGAATGGCAGCTGTAACAAGTCAGTTCACCCCTCCATCAGTCCATGACGAGACTTTAAATAAAAATGTTTGGCCTTGAGACTCAAAACGTATGCTAATGACAGACTTTAAAGCAAATTGTAAAAGTAAACCTTCTACAGCTATAGTTTCAATCAGGCATTTTCATCGTCCAATTGCAAACGTAAGGGCAAAAGACCACCAAAAGTGCTGGGTAAACCATCTAAATTGCAGTTTATCCATGCCTTATAACTAAAATGAACGGCTGCATAGTCATGCCCATCAAGGTTGCAGACGTAATAATTTGTCCATCTACCACATAATGTAGATTATCTTAAAAGATACAGTCAAATGATAATAAGGCAACGAGTGAACCCATGTCTCCAACTTCCCACTAGGTTTTTTTTTTTTGGCGTACTACGCCCTAGCAAACACCATTTTCCATTAACGAACACCAGAAAAGACTGATCACCAATGCAAGACTAACAAAAGGGGATCGAGTTGTGGCCTAACAGTCTAATCGTCGCCACCATCGTCAGTTTTGTCACCATTATCAGACTCTTCTTCCATACTCTCGTCTTCTATGTCCTCGTCAGATTCTTCTGCATCCTCGTCCTCCTCGTCCTCCTCGTCTGTGTAATACTCTTCTACAGCGGATACAGCATTTCCTAGGGGTTATAACAGCAGGAAAAAAGTGGTTAAAAGAATCTTCTCTAATTCAAATACTATATGAACAATAGATAATTTCATCTGGTGTGGCGCAGTACCATTTCTGTCTTTTGGACATGTCCAATCATGGAGACAGGTTAGCATCTCAAGCAACTCTGGTCTGAGTCTGCTTCGACGACGATTCAAGACTTTATCTCCAACCGTAAATACAGACTTGGTACAAACAGAGGAGACAGGAATGGCAAGAATATCGCGAGCCAAATTTGCAAGGTCAGGGACACACTTCGACATGCCACTCCAAAACTCCAGGATATCCAGCTCAGTGTTCAGATCCATCGTTGGTGATTCCAAATACCAATCTAACTCTGAAATTTGTTCTTGTGGAGGATAATCATCAAACAAAGCATCCTTAGCATGGTATTTAACAACATTAGCTCCAACTGATGATGAACAAGACGACAATTTGTATTGTGTTAACAATCTGTGGAGTAATGCGACAACTCTATCAACATGTTGGCCAGCATTAGCGTCACCATGGATCTTTCTGAAACAGTAGTTGACTAATTTGAGCTTGTAGCGAGGATCAAGAACAGCTGCACAAGCCATTATTAGGCTATACTCTGACCAATATTCATCAAACTTAATTTTCATATCTTTCACCATAGCTGACATGAAGTTATCTTGCTCTTTTGTCAGTTGTAGCAAACGGCCAACTTTGTACAGTCCAAGAAAGTACAAATTGGCAGTTTTATACTTTGCACTTAACAAAGTGCAACTTATGCCATAAAGTGGTTTCAGAAATTTTTCCATCTCTGTTACCTTGTTCCACTCATCATCAGATAGATGGAATTCTGACAAAAAGGTTTCATCTGTTGATGCAAAACGACTAAAAGCATCCTTGTAATATAAGGCACAACCAAGCATTTTGTATGTTGAGTCCCAATATATAACCAAGTCATCACACAGCTTCCTTGTAACATCCAACTGATAAATGTCTTTGGCATATTGATAAAAAGCATTCTTTCTATTAGCAGAATATTGGATATAATGAATTCCGTGACGAATCTTGTCAATAAGATCAGCAATAAGCTCTAGACCAGCTTGTACAACTTTATTCAAGATATCAGTGCAGCAATGTACTATATATAAGTCTCCATTGCACATTAATTTGTCATTATCATGCAGATTATTCTTGAGTGAATCGACCACAGAACCCTCATATAGAACACTATCTAGATTTATGCTCAATACCTTCTTCTCTACCTTTAATTCATTAAGACATGATGCAACAGTATCAGCAACATACATTGCATCTACAGGAAACTCCAAGAGTTTGAATCCAACAATTCTTCTCTGCAACTTCCAATCAGCATCAACAAAACAAGCAGTGACACAAAGATAGATATCATCAGTATAGTTAATTCCAGTCTCTTTAGACTTCCACTTCTCCACAGCGAAACTCAATGCCCCAGCTGCTTCTGACATGATGCTACGCAATGTATCCTTTTCTCTTTCATAAAGATTCATGACATCTCTTTCTACAATGGAACGGTCCAGAGGAAACAGAGAAAGCCTCTGTAAACCATTGACAAGGGAAAGTGACTGCCCAGTAGTAATTATAAGCATAACTAGAGCTCTTCTAGCACCATCTCGGTCAGGACCAGCATTGGGCTTGACATCTGAATTAGGCTCCAAGAGAGAAGTGCCTTTATTACCAGAGTTTGCAAGGGCCGTCTTACAGGCAGAGCGCTTAGAAGAATTTCCACCAGTGTCAACTTGCTTGAGTATATAAAATCCTTCCCAAAGATCAGGCTTTTTCTGGCGCTTTACATTTACTCCTGATTCGTCAGACTCGTATTCTTCCACATCGTCTTCCTCCCCCTCCTCATCGAAGTCATACTCGTCCCCTTCCTCCTCGTCAGGAAACACCTGATGGCCAGCCTCACTACCCTGAGTTGACATGGCTCCAAGCCCTGCAGCACACAAATATAATCTCAACAATGTGTTCCCTCCTCATGAATTCTAGAAGGAAACAAGGTAGCCCCGAAACCAAATTGGATCCTTTATTCTGTTTATTTAGATGATGAAAATTGGTTTCTTGTAGAATATCACTAAAGCTTGATGATTCCACTACGTTACTACTAATGCAGACACTTCATCGTTAGTAGCAACGCATAACACACCCAGGAGTCCCTTCTCCATGTGCACAAACAATATTTTATTACCGCGAACATAAATGGCAGGGAAAAAATTAAGATTTTTTATCAGCACCTAGGCAACCGCCGTGTACAACATATCGGGACTAGAGAACTCGGAATCGGCTCAAGATACAAACGGCACATGCCGCACATCAAGTCATCAACCACGTTTATCTAATTACAAATTTCACCCAGAAACAAAAAAACAAATCCGGTAATTTCTACGTGGCCCAAGAGACCGAAACACCAAATGTAGATATTACGGACCATTCCCTGATCAACGAGGAGGACAAAGGGGAAATACGATGCGCACGAAATGTTCAAGGCGAGGAGCAAACCTAGGGTGCGCAGGCGAGGCCGATTGGCACGAATTTCGAGGTCGTTCGAGGCCGGGAGCGGACGGGAGCGAGGACGGCGCGGCGTGATTCGCACTGCGGGGGTGGGGATGCGGCCGGGAAGGCGAAGCGAGGCCGGCCGCCGGCGTCGCCGTTCCTTGGGTGAGCGATGGGGAAATGAGGGGCGGCGTGAAATAGGGTTTGTGGCTTGCTGTGTTAGGGTTTTGTGGTTTTTTTTTTAAGACTGGTTTTGTGGAATTTTGGTGAGCTAGAATGGGCCGGCCGGCCTGCATTTGGCTTTTCTCTTTTCCGTTTGTGCGTCTTTTCTTCACAGATTGTTTTCTTCTCATTCTTAATTTGTTTATTTTAGGGTAGTAAATAATTTGTGCTATGAGCCTATGACAAATATGTTTTTTCATATGAACATGGTAACGATCCAGTTATTAGAATGAGCAATTTGTGAAAGTACATTTTTGAAATAAAATATTCCTTAATTTGCTTATAAATTTATAGTATCCATAGAAATTCAGTATTGATACACAAAAATGAGATTAAGTCAAAATGGCGACACCTTTTTTTATCAGATGATGAATATTATGACAACCATATTAATTAAAAAGCGCACTCTATATTTCAAGTCCTTGTCTCAATGGCAAGTGAAAGCTCATGCACATAGATAGGCGATATCTATACTCTTTGCATGCGACATGTATAGGCTTGAAATTATCTGTGTTAAAAAATCTCCAAGCTAAATGTATAGGACTAGTAGTCTACTTAGGGTGTTTGATTCATGTACAAAGAGCTAGACAGGCTTAATTATGTTAAGTCAGGCTCCGCTCCAATTCACGTATACCCCCCACGTGTATCTTGTCACCTCCCCTCCGTGAGTTTTCCCTTCCACCTAACGCTGCATGCCCCGGCCCCGACGGCCCGGCTTCCAAGGTCCTTCCACAATAGACACGGCTGCGAAAGCTCTGCTCGCTCGCATGGTGGCCCGCCTTGGGTTGCTCCATCCACCATGGCTTACCGAGGGGATGTTGCAAGAACACCACGTTCGTCACTACAAACCACCTTCCTTTCTCTCTCCATAGCTGCCTCCTCCAATCTCTACCCAGTGGCGGAGCCTGCCGAACAAGCAAGGGGGTGCTTATCTCTCTTTCTTCTTCCTCCAGCCCCCCTTCCTCTTTATCTTCCTCTTCTTCTCCCTCTTTTCTCCTCCCTTCATCTCCATGTCTAGCCAGCAGGTAAGGGGGGGGGGGGGGGGGGGGGGGGCTTCAGCCACCGCCCCCCCCCCCCCCCCGCGCGCATCAAAGAGGAGGTACAACTTTGGGACTAGCAGTGTAATTATCCCACATGAAAGAGATTAATTAATGCGGCGAGAGAAAACTTAGTCGCATTGCGAGACGGCGACGATGGCTCTTGCTCCCAACAGCCATTTCTCCCTCCACTTCCCTGTCCATGTTCCAATCACGGATCAAGTCATGAGTGGCAGCGAGCGACGGTGCCGAATCTACAGTCCTCACGGTGTGATCGAGAAGCAGTGTCAGCTGTGGTGTAGTGACTACTCATGGAGCGGCGCCACTCTAGAAAGTCCATGATAGACCTCCTCCATTGTGGAGTTGGAGTGATATGTGAGGTGTTTGGGTAGCATGCTTGCTCCGGATCCAGAAAGAAGAGGTTTGAGAAGGAAATGTCTACGATACCCTTGGTATGGCTATTACTATTCAAATTTGATATTTAGTTTTTCTTAGTATCGGCACGTCTTCTTTCCGTTTTGCTAGCTCCATGGAGCCCGGGTAGGCGAGAGCGATGAGTGTGTAACCATATGCGTGGGGTTAATTTCGAGTGAACTAAATGAATGGGGGTAATTTCGAGTCACGAGGTGGTTTGTTTTGGGCCTTCGTGGAGTATCTCTTTCGCTGCTCCAAGAACTCCACAAAAAATGAGCCGGCTGGAGGTGGTGCGTTTGGCACGGCTCATCCCAACTCCACGGTACAGGGCCTTAACTATCAGTCCTGTTCATCTCTCTAACGGCCATTCGCGCGCTTACTTGCAAGCACGGCGTTCATCACGTGCTTCCTTCAGATGCGTTTTCTTGCCAGTTTCCTTAACCCGACAAGGCCATTGATTTTCTTCATCAGGAGATTCGTGCGAACGAGCAACTTGACCCTTTGTTTTGGATCACACAAGAGAGCAATGCAACGACTATTAGTAGTAGTAAACCCAGTCATTTTGTTAACCACTAATCCTTTGTTTTAGCGCTAACATGCATGCTGACCTCAATATGAAGCCATCTTTTATCGAGATGCATCGCAGATCGGATGCCCACGGTAAACTGATGTGATGGCGTACGCGTGAAGCATCTTGGCCAATTGTTCCTCTGGTCAACCTAACAGCATATCTGATATGCACTGCACGATGATGGTTGACATAGTTAACTCTACTTTGGGATCTACACTTCAGCTGACAATATTGGTGTTAAGAAAATGAAACCCCATGTGACGATATCGAGCGTATCCATCACTGTAACAAAAATGTTTAAATCGATGACAATACATATCACAATTTGGGCTCAGAAACTCCTTGGGGAAGGAAACTACATGAGAAAACATAATTTGGCGCGGTGTCGGCACTTGACTAAGGGCATGTACAACGGTGATTAATACCCCGTCTCTTGACGATGGAATTTTGCAAAGAGCCCCTCCCGCGTCGCGAGAGACGAGCTGCCCGTCTCTTCACCAAGCATCGTTTCTTCGGTCGTTTTCGAGGCGGACGAGACGACCTCGTCTCTCCGTTGCAAGGCCTGCTCGACTCCACCCAGATCCGCTGCTCCCGAATTCGTCCCGCCATCGTGCCCGCGCGCGCGCGCTCGAGCTCGCTCTTCCCGCCCCGCGCGCGCTGCCGCTCCCTCTTCGCTCCCCGCGCGCGCGCTCCCGAATTCGTGCCAGCTCGAGCTCCGCGCGCTCGCGCCGCTCCCTCTTCGCCCCCCGCGCGCGCGCTCCCGAATTCGTCCCGCAATCGCTCGAGCTCCATCTACCAGCGCCGTGCCTTCTCGCCCCCATCCAGCACCGGCAGTTGACGATTTGTGGATGAAGAACTAGAAAAACTGCTACTAGAGAATGAAGCTCGTGGTTTTCCAGGTATGATGGGAAGTATTGATTGCATGCATTGGGCTTGGAAGAATTGTCCTGTGGCTTGGAGGGGCCAATTCACTCGTGGTGACAAGGGTGTACCTACCATGATACTTGAAGCGGTTGCCTCACGAAATCTACGTATATGGCATGCCTTTTTTAGTACAGCCGGGTCTAACAATGATATCAACGTACTGAACAGGTCTCCTTTGTTCATTGACACTTTAAGAGGAGAAGCTCCAAAAGTGCAATATACGGTGAATGGCAAACAATATAACACAGGATACTACCTTGCTGATGGGATATATCCGGAATGGGCTGTGTTCGTGAAGACTATTGCAGGTCCCCAATCAGAAAAAGATAAGCTATTTGCCAGACATCAAGAAGGCGCAAGGAAAGATGTGGAGTGCGCTTTTGGTGTCCTGCAGTCTCGATTCAATATTGTTACTCGTCCAGCACGCATGTGGAAAAGGCGTGACGTGGTGAATATAATGCAAGTTTGCGTTATTCTTCACAACATGATCGTTGAAGACGAGAAGGATCTAGCTAGGGTCCCTTTGGACATAAACGAGATTCCAGGGTCATCCATTGCTCTGCCGCCTGAAGTGAGCACTACCGCAAACCCATGTTTCGCACAAGTTCTACAAAGAAATGCAGCTATTCAGGCCCGATCAACACATGTGGAGCTTAAGAATGATTTAGTTGAGCACATATGGAACCGCTATGGCACACACTAGTTCTTATATTGTAATCATTTTCTACTTCATATTTATATATGAAATATTATCTAAAGTCTATATATTTGGTGCCATATGTTAGTACATAAATTACATCTTCACATTTGATCAACTAGCACATACAATCTGCATTTATTACAAAACAGTGTCAAGAGACAACAAGTGGTCTCTCCTTTGTATGATCAAAGGTGTTTACTGTCTCTTTGCATGGATGGTTGTGCCCAAGAGCCCATTGTTGTCTCACCGTTGTACATGCCCTAAGGTGCTGAGTACATTTCTGCCAACTAAGCCAACCAATAGCTTAGCATCAAGTATCAACCAATGGCTCAATCAACTGAAATGGCACTAGTTCTCGCCACTTTGTGCTTACTGAGTTGCACCATCTTCCGCACTTGTTCAGCCTCCTCCTATGAGTTCCACCAATGCCTCTCCGCGTCGATACCGAGCCAGCTCGTGTACCAGCAGAGCTCGAGCAGCTTCACAACCGTGCTGCAGTCCTCCATCCAGAACCCCAAGTTCGCGACCAGCACCACGGTGCGGCCGCTGTGCATCGTCACGGCCTCCGACGCGTCCCACGTCCAGGCCGCCGTGCGCTGCGGCCGCCGGCACAGCGTGCGCCTCCGCGTCCGCAGCGGCGGGCACGACTACGAGGGCCTCTCCTACCGCTCCGTGCTCCCCGAGGAGTTCGCCGTGCTGGACCTCGCGAGGCTCCGCGGCATCCACATGAACCGCGGCGAGGCCACCGCGTGGGTGGACGCCGGCGAGACGCTCGGCGAGCTCTACTACGCGCTCGGCACGGCGAACCCCGGGTTCGCGTTCCCTGGGGGCGCGTGCGCCACGGTCGGCGTGAGCGGCTTCCTCGCCGGCGGCGGCATCGGCCTGATGATGCGCAAGCACGGCGTCGGCGGCGACAACGTCGTCGACGCCCGCGTCGTCACCGCGGACGGCGACCTCCTCGACCGCGCCGCCATGGGGGAGGACCTGTTCTGGGCCATCCGCGGCGGCGGCGGCGAGAGCTTCGGCGTCGTGGTGGCGTGGCGGCTGCGGCTGTCCCGGGTCCCGGCGATGGTGACGGTGGTCAACATGTGGAAGAGCCTGGACCAGGGCGCCGCCGACCTCCTCGCCAAGTGGGAGGCGACCATCCTAAAACCATTCCTCACGGACCTCACCATCCGCGTGGTGATGCAGGGGAACAACACCTTGTTCCAGACGCTCTACCTAGGCCGGTGCTCGAAGCTCATCGACACGATGAACGCCGTCTTCCCGGAGCTCGGCACGACGGCGGCGGACTGCAGGGAGATGAGCTGGCTGCAAGCCATGGCGTTCGTCTACTTCGGCCGGACCGACGCGCCGGTGGACGGGTTGCTCAACCGGACCAACGCCCTGGGAGGCACCACCCTGAACTACTTCAAGAGCAAGTCGGACTACGCGCGGCGCTCCGTGGGGAAGGCCGGGTGGGACAGCATATTCCGGCGGCACCTCTCCCGGAACGGCGCCGGGCTCGTCATCCTGGAGCCGCACGGCGGCGCGGTCGGCGGGCGCAACACGAACGCCACCTCGCCGTACCCGCACCGCCGCGGCGTGCTCTTCAACCTGCAGTACGGGTCCACGTGGGGGGGCGAGGCCAACGGCACCGCGGCGGCGGCGGCGCTCGCGTGGCTCGACGGGCTGTACGAGTTCATGGCGCAGTTCGTCACCAGCAAACCCAGGGAGGCGTTCGCCAACTACCGGGACCTCGACATTGGCCGGAACGTGGTCGGCGGCGACGGCGTGTCGACGTACCGGAGCGGGAGGGTGTGGGGCCAGAGGTACTTCATGTGCAACTTCCGGAAGCTGGCCAAGGTGAAAGCGAGAGTGGATCCCAGCGACTACTTTAGGAACGAGCAGAGCATACCGCCACGTCGTACGTCTTAATTAGTTCGGCTTATTAGACGGTGGCGAGCCGACATTTGCATTGACCATCGGTTCACGCTGGGCCTCAGTCTCTTTCCTACGTTGGCATCCTTTTACGGATGAATGAATAAACAAATGTTTTAAATAGCAGGTTAAAGGGTTTAGCGGCATGTCTCTAAAACAACCAATAGCGGAGCTAAATCGGGTTATAGCGAAAAATAGCGGTTAAATTGTACATAAACACAAATAGCGGTATACTGCGACTAAAGGCTATAGCGGGTTTAGCAGTAGCTATAACGGGAGATTTAAAATCTTGGAATAAACAAGAACATCTTACAAATTTTCAATTGCAGGATAGTGGCAATGATTCCACTGCTGCATTTTAACTTCAGTCCTAGAATGGTTATCTCAAATGTCAGCAAGCATAACTAGGGGAAGATGTTCTTCTCCATTTGTCACAATCTTATTGACATTATGACATCATTTTTAACTCTAGAATGAACTAAACATGTTCTCTCAACATCATTAACAAATTACCAGAAAGTAGATGGTACTATCGCGCTTTCGGAGATCAACCAATCTTGGGGTGCTTTATTGCTGAAATCCAGTAAATTTTAACTGAAGGGCTAATGAAATATCTAGCGCCTGGAAAGAGAACAGCTATATAAGTGATCCTCGGATTCTATTTGAGAAACCATACCCTTTACATAGTCTAAACATCTAAATATATTAAGCATCATCACTATAAAAGTATGTCCCATATATCTCATTCAATCATTTTTCTATCCTTCAACACCTCACTCTTTCTTTCACCTACTTTCCTTTTCTTTTCATGTAATCAGTATTTTCACTCCTTCTTTGCTTCACGGTGTTTAGCTTAGCATCACGCCTACGGTCATAGAGTTGCTAAGAAAAGAAAATGGGACCATCTATTGGAAACTCGAGTGTTTCAGCCAAACCCAGTGCTCGAGTGTTGGAACGTAGCAACTAAAAAAATGAATTCAAGAGTTTCTATGGTCCTAAACACTAGAACCATCATATGTAGATCAAATTGATCCATTTATCTAACTAATGGACATATGATATTTCAAATCTTGAAAACATATATTAATAAACTTCTAATAAAATAGTTTAAATTCGACAAACTAGAAATTATAATTTGTGGCAACCGTAATTTTTGTATTCATGTGGTGTAACAAACTAAAAAAAGTAGAGTTTGTCTAGAAACACTTCAAATGAAGCATGGATATCTGATCGGATGAAGGCTCAAGACATAATAAAGACCAAGCCACTTAAAGGAGCCCAGAATAGAAAATAAATCTTTACCCATCCAAAACTCGTAAGTGCCAAAAAGGAAAGGCAGGAGATCAAAAGTACAAGAGAAATATTTAGCTTCTTCTCCAATTGTGATTTATGATCTCAAAGTCACTCTTACATGTGGATGATGATAGACCTCCAATTCATATATAGTATAATATAGTATTAAACAGAGCAATTTGTCTGTAATTAGGATATGAACATTAGTATGCAAATAATAGAAGTATAGAATTCTAAATAGTATGCTACGGATCACAAATTCGCAAATTATTAGTGGGACCGATTTTTATTCTCTAATAACTGAAAAGCATGTAGGTAAATTTTAACCATGGAACATATACAAAAGGTCTGTGTGGGTGAGCTTAACCCCTACAATTCCAAATTTTCAGGCAGAATACCGGAACAAATTATTGTCTGTGTCAGTTTAAATCAAGCAGTAACATATTGTCAAGCATACAAAATATTTTGTATTGAACACATATTTGCAAATCCTCGAATTCCAAATGACACACAACATTCACTGCTAATGACAATAGTGCAATGTTCATATTTTTATATTTTAGGGGGAGTTGAAGGAAAGGATGGAAATGGAATTTTTCAAGGGAAGGACATTGATAAGATAACTGCGTGCTTAAATTAGGCTTGACAAAATCAAGTAATTTATGATTTGAAATGTATTATGGCATATTTAGTAATGTGGACCATTACTGAAGTAAATTAAACCAAAATTTCTACAAGACTAAGATAATATTTATAACAGAGCAATTCAAGATTATTTCTTAGCCACACAAGTTTCAACTATTATGACATTAAGACATCATTTTAGCTCTAGAATGACCTAAACATGCCCTCTCAAGATCATTAATAAATTACCAGAATTAAAGTACATACTATTATCGCATTTGTGGAGCTCAATCAAACAGGGGGTGCTTTAGAGTGATGCAGTTGAGCCGTCGCGGCATAAAAAAGACCCGCCGCCAACAGCCGCCGCCAACAGGAGCCGCACCCGCCGCTCGCGCCGGCAGCCCTTGGGGCGCCTTTCCTCGGCCGCCGGCTTGGGGAAGGCTGTCTCTCGGGTTGGGGCGTGGGCGGCTGGGTGGTACTCGTCAGGTTTGAGGTCTAGTTTTTTCTAGTTAGGGTTCAGTTTAGGTGCCTCCATGGCGGGTTTGGAGAAGGAGATGACGGCGGCGGCGTCGAAGATGGCGGCGGTGGTGGCAACTTCTACAGCACGAACATGGTGGGCTCAGTTTTCAGACGGTGATGGCAAGGCAAAGATGTTATCGCCGATCATGAATAAGGTACTCCGGCCCCTTCTTTGTCTAGCTGTGGTTCTTTCTGACCATGGCTGCGGGCTAGTGAGAGTTTGGTTTCCGGTGACATCCGTATGGATGTTAGTTGGATTTGTGTTCTCCCACGTTGAATCTGGTGAAGGAGGCGACGATGAGTTCGACTACAGGCTCGTCGACGGCAAAGTCATCGTATTTGTGTGTGGAAAGTTAGCAGTTTACCCTTCTTTTGCGAAAAGGATGGGTTTCTTTTTTCCCCGTTAGTGATGAGGATGGCGGTGGTGGATGGTGAGATGGCCGTGTTCATTCAGATTGGAGTTTTCATCCGTGGCATATCCGTCTGGGATGATGATCCTAGATGGTGGAATTTATGGCTTTTTCAAGGTTTCTTGTCTCCCATCAGTGGAGGTGGAGTTGTGTGGGTTGTAATCAGGGGATGTAATATACTTTAACATTAATGGAATTCCCTTTTCGCAAAAAAAAAAAAACAGGGGGTGCTTTATTGCTGAAATCCAATAACTTTTAACTTAAAGGCTACTGAAAAGAGCATGGAAAGAGAGCACCTATTGATTGAAGGAAAGTGATCCTTGAGAAACCATACCATTAACATAGTCGAAAGGGCAATACACTTATATGCCATCGCTTAAACCTCTAATCCCTGATCCGCCATCGATAAATTTCATATCTTAGAGTAGAATTAGTTAGATTAGAATTAGTCCCCCATGAGTGAAATTGTACGGTCGTTAAAGTAGAATTAGTTTAACAATTTTATATTTGGTATGATACACACAACTTTTACTAGGGAATTTTAAGATTGGTTATGCACTTGATTTCCAAGTTATTTTTTTGTGGACACTTTGGGAACAGTTCCTTTCAATCGTGTGACAGATAATAATTCATTTTGTGTTTACCAAGGGCAACATGTTCTTAATTAAACTTCCCGTGATAATTTAGGTGTGCAAGATAGGTGCCAGATTAACACTTATTCTCAAATGCCTTAATCGATACCAATATTGTTTCCCAAGAACAACTAACAGTTCTCTAAACTCATTCGCAAACAACAAAAAACAGTTCTTTAATTAAACTCACTTCTACTCGCGAGAAAAAAATAATAAACTTTTTTTTTTGAGGGAAGAAAAAAATAATAAACTTGCTTCAACATGCTCGGTTAGTCGGTCACACTTTGTTGTTTTCACGATTCCCCTGGATGACTAGTTATTTTCATTTGCCCGGGCTGGCTCCGTGGCTACTCCGGGGAGCTCTGGCTGCTCTGCTAACTGACCGCCGAGCCGCCGGAAAGCATAAGAAGTCGCTGCGCCACCTCCCCGGTGCTCAGCCGGGCCACCGCGTCGTGCCGGACGCACGGCACCTCTCGATCAGCCTCACCATCATGATGACGTCGTCCTGCGGGCTGCTCTCCGCCCGTAACGCGGGGTCCACGAGCTCCTCGAGCCTCTGCAGCACGGTCTCATTGTCGTGCTCCTCTGCCAGCTCCTCGACGTCCTTCCCCGTGACGAGCTCCAGGAGCACGACGCCGAGCGAGTACACGTTGGCCTTGGGCGACACCAGGCCGTGCTGCAGGTACTCGGGCGCCATGTACCCGCGCGTACCGGCGATGCGGCTCGTCATCGCGAACATGACCTCCCCGCGGCGCCGACCGTGACGGTGGCTCCGCCGGCGCCGAAGCTCCGGAGCTTGGCGCGTGGGCCGGCGCCGGCCAGGAGGACGCTACGGCTGGTCACGTCCATGTGCACGCACCGCGGGTACGCGCACGTACTCGTGCATGCAGGTACCTACCTGAGCCCCTCGGCGACGTCGAGCGCGACCTGCACCCGCTGCGCCCAGCTGATCAGCGGCGCGCCGCCGGCGAGGAGCGCGCGCGCCGTGCTCGGCGTACTCGGTGACGAGGTACCAGCGGCCGAGGTGGTGGCAGAGGCCGACGAACCGGATCAGGTTGATGTGGTTGATCTTCCTCATGATCTCCACCTCCGTCGACACGTTCCGGTCGGTCGCCGTGCTCAGCTCCGCGTAGGTGTACACCTTCAGCGACGACTTGACGTCCGACACGGAAATGCTCGAGGATTTCCGACGATGACGACGTTGGCGTGTCATTGCCTTTACCTTGCTTCTTGTGGCCAGTTCGGTGGGGGCCACAACATCGCCGCCTCGCCTCCCCCTCCTTGCCTTTTTTAGAGCAAGGAAACCTCCGGCACAGGCAATGACCACGACAGCAGCCACTGCCACACCAGGGCCAACACCAACGCTCCTGCGTGATTACCGCTCGTCTTGGCCGGAGGAGGCGCGGCCAGCAGGGATGGTGGCGGCCGCGGTGACTGGAGCTGCGATATGTTAGGCTGGGTCGCGACGGGGATGAGCAGGGTGGTGCAGGGGAAGATAGAGTAAGGCGGCTGCAGCCCGTTGGCCACCGCGACTGTTTCGTCGCCGACGCCGAACCGCGCCGCCACGGCGCTGAGGCTGTCAGACTCGCCGACGAGGTAGCTGACCAGGAACCGCGCTCCGGCGGCTGCCTGCGCGGCGCTCGGGCACGCGCACCGGAGCGGCACGGTGAACGACTGCCCCACGAGGAGGTTCACCGGCGCCGCGCCGCCGAAGCCCGGCCTGCGCCTGGATCCCCGCGCACGTGGACAGGCCCTGGAACGTTTAGTAGTTGGCGATGACGAACGGCGTGTCGCCGAGGCCCAACACGTACGTCGCGTTCCGCTGGTAGAACCGGCCCCCAGCCGTGGCCGTTCACGAGCAGGTCGCCGGCATGAGCACCTTCGTCCCGGGCGCCATCGCCGCCATCTCGCTGACCGAGTTGTCCGCGGCGAGGGTGGCGGCGTCGACGCCGAGGAGCGTGGCGACGGAGGCGAGGTCGCCGTACGGAGGCCGGGCGTTGAAGGTGGGTCGGGCAAGATGGCGCGCTGCCGGTGCGGCACAAGTAGCCAAGCAAACCGGAGACCTTATGCCGGTTGCCACAGTCGCCGATCGCCGAGGGTAAGGCTTCGCCCGGGCTCGCGGTGCGAGCAGGCCGGTGAGGAGAAAGCATAACGAGATGGACAAGAAAGTGGAGGTAGCCGCCATCAGAGCATGCAGGGGATCAAACTATAGCAGCAGCATTGGGCTTGTACTAGTTCTTAGCTTCAGCTTTTGCTTATATGATTGGACAGGTCAAGGTCAGACTACTTTGATGGAGCACTGATCAACTTGGTGATTGGGCAGTCAAACTATTTTGATGGAGTGGTTCAGCAGCAGTATTTGAGTACACACGCTGTTGCAGCCTGCGACTCGGCAACTCCTGAGATATAGTAGTCAATGGCTGCCTACATTTAAATAAGGACGTGTTACGTTGCCTTAAGAATATACTCCAACCGTTTCAAAATATATGTAGTTGTGGCTATGTTTTATGAATCAGAGAATGTCCAATGAACCTGGTATAAAGCTAGAACTGCGTATATTTTGAAACAAAGAGAGTAATAAAAAAATATCAGCAATCTGCTCCTAATGGAGCAATAGAGGGTTTTTGTGTGTGTGTGTGTGTGTGTGTGTGTGTGTGTGTGTGTGTGTGTGTGAACGAATGAAGCAATGGAGGTTGTTGATATTTATGTCTGTCGATCCCCTTTTTGATGGTGGAACAGCTGTTCTAAGGTAAATTCAGAACCATCTCAAATACAGGAGACCGCGTTTTGTATAGCATAAATCACATTACTTCACAAAGCTCACGAAAGCAGTTGAACAATACATAGAGAGTGTTGTATAGTATATACAGTATACGCCGAACGACACCCCGTACTAGATGTTGAACAGCACGCCCTGGAGTCGTCGGCCGTCCAGCCGCCGACCTTGCCGCCGTGCGGCTCCAGGATCATGATGAGGCCGGCGTCGGCGGCGGCGGCGCTCGGGCCAGCCACTGCCGGAAAATGCCCGTCCACTCGGCCTCGCCGACGGCGCGGTGCACGTAGTCGGACTTGCTCTTGAACTCGGCGCCGCGCAGGTTGTTGGTCCGGTTCAGCATAGCCGCGGGCGGCGTCTGCTCGATCGTTGCCGAAGCCGATGAACGCCATGGCGCGCAGCCAGCTCATCTCCCGGCAGGGCATTCCGCCGCCGTCATGCATGCCGACCTCAGGGAACACGGCGCGCATGGTGAACGCGAGCCGGGAGAACCGGCAGAGGAAGAGGGCCTGGAATACGGTTTGGTTTCCCCTGCAGCGCGACGCGGATGGTGAGGTCGTCGGGGAGCACGCCGGCGACGACGCCCCGGTCGACGGTCCTCAGACTCCTGACGATGTTGAACAGCGTCACCGTGGACAGGACCGTCGAGAGATTGAGGCGGAACGACACGACGAGGCGGAAGCTAGCTCTCGCCGCCGCCGCGGCGGATCGCGCCAGAACTGGTCCTCCCCCGTGGCGTCCCGGTCGACCAGGGGCTCGCCGCCGGCGGTGACGATCCTGGCGTCCACGACGTTGTCACTGCCGTTGCCGTACTTGCGCATCGTCAGGCTGATGCCGCCGCCGCTGAGGTAGCCGCCGACGACGACGGTCGAGCACACGCCGGCCGGGAACGCGAGCCCGGATTTGCCGTGCCGATGGCGTGGTACAGCTCGCCCAGCGTCGCCCCGGCGTCCGCCCACGCCGCGGTCGCGCCCATCCCGACGCGCACGGCGCGGAGACCGGCGAGGTCGAGCACGGCGAACACCTCGGGATGCACGTACGGACCGGTACGACCGGCCCTCGTAGTCGTGCCCGCCGCTGCGGACGCGGATCAGGCCCACGTCGGCGCGGCAGCGGCGGGCACGACTGCCGATTTGATTAATGAAGTTTAAGCTCTCCATTCACAAAAACAAAATAACTAGGACAATGGTTGTACTTAAAAACTCTTACTTAGCATCTCTTAATTTTGCCAAATTATGCTCCACCTTAATATTTAGGGCACGGTTTCACACCTTCAAGATTGTAGTTGTTATTTGGTAAGGATAAAATATGTATATGTGTATATCTGTTTGCCACTATGTTCTCTTTGATTATATTGTTAGTTACCATATAATCATTCAGAGGATCATAAGTTTACAAAGCCATCTCCTAAATTGATTAGTTGGAGATACTGATGTTCTGTAGTCACTAGTCAGTAGGTTGGACAATACTCAACTGGTGTTGCACTTTATAAAGTTGAACTTCAATAACGACATTATATACAAGCCTCACACAGTTCAACTTAAATTTGTGCCGGATTTACAGGAAGTCACGTGTATTTACCAGCTAACTAGCTGGAGCCTGGATCTTCTCAGATATGCCATCACACCAATGCGGGTCACCAGTGCAGCACCAGCTGCCACACCGCTGTACGCAGCCGCCCATGCTTCCCGGCTTGACATGCCCACCGCCGTGACGCCACCGGAGGCCACGCAGCCTTTCTTACAGCCGGTGGTGCACAAGTAGTCCAGGAACAGCTTCAGGCAATCAGGCGCTGAAAAACTGGCGCACACACTGTCACCAACAATTGCGGAGAAGAGGAATCTATCGGAGTCCAAACAGAACAGCTGGGCCTCGGTGTGGTGCGTGCCTTCCATCCGGCCATCCTGGCGTGGTCCACCGCGAGCGAATTTTTTTATTTTTAATCGAATTTTTATTATATTTTTATTAATAACCGCCAGTTTTCGAAATTTACAAGACTAGACACCTTGTCGCCTGACGAAAGGGCGATTAGTCCTTGTCGCCCCACTGTTGGGCGATTGGACAGACGTGGAGCCTTCCAGTCGCCCGTTTAAGGGGCAATTGGCCTTGTCGCCTCCCCAGTGGGCGACTGGACCAGTTCAATCGGCGACAAGCTCCTTGTCGCCTTAACATAAGGCGACAAGCACTGCTACAGTGCTCATACACTATTTAGTACTGTTATAGAGACTATTTAACACTGTTTAGATACTATTTAGCAATGTTTAGACACTATTTAACACTGTTAAGATACTATTTAGGACAGTTCACCTGCAACAGCCATGGACAACGCCACAACGTCCGCCTCTTGTCCCGCTGGTCCAAATTCAAAAGCACGAGAGTGCTGGGGGAGTCCAGGCGTATTACTCCCTTTCAGTTTAAGTGTCATTCTAATACCACCTAATTTTTTTTAAAATAAGTGTTATTCTTATTTTCCGATACAGGTTTCTCTCTATCTTTTTCTTCCGCTACTTATCGTTTTCAACGCGCTTTGTACTTTTTCATCTCGTCTTAATTTTGATGTCCCACCTTGTGCTGTCATGTCCAAAATTGTACGCTATTAGTAGGAGTAGTCTTCTTGATCTTCTCTGTCATCATGTTGGCCTGCTCCAAATTCGAATTGGAACCTACTGACACATATAAAGAAAGACTACTCCTACCAATCTACTGACACAAATAGTGTAAAAACAATGCTAATAGTGTCTAAACAATGTTAAATAGTGAAAAACAATTATAAATAGTGCCTATACACTGTAGCTGTGCTTGTCGCCCTTTGTTGTGGCGACTAACCCCTTGTCGCCCTTGTAATAGGCGACACCCGTCTAGTCGCCTTGCAGTCGGACGACAAGGCCTAATCGCCTCTTTGTCGGGCGACTTGGTGACTAGAATTGCAAATTTCGAAAACAGGCAGTTATTAATAAAAATATAATTAAAAAATCGATTACCACCTGGGTCCGATCCTCATGAGTGGCGAGTTCAGGTTTGAGCTTGGGGTGGGCCGGAAATTAGCTGGGCTCACAAGGGTGGGCCAAAAGAGGGGGGGACAAAAGAAAAAAATCGACTGTTTATAGTTGCTACAAAGGGCTGCTGAGCTGAATCTGGGGTGCGCCGCGGCCCACCCGACCCACCCTTTAGACTCGCCACTGTCCTCATCCTCATACTGCGCGCAGCAGTTGAACTTAATCGCTTCTTGAAATCCAACAAATTATCCATAACGTGGCAAAGTTGATGTCAATATAATGTTGATGGGCATCCATGATGATGGTCTCTGTATGTACTCTAATGTTTCTTTTTTTTCTTTTTTTCTTTACTGCTTCTTTTTTTAATGCAAGGGCAGAGCACCAGCCATTTCTCTTATAAAAAAAAATTCCCCTTTCATACAATTTATGCTTCCAGGCCGTTCCTATCAAGAGAGGGAGAGAGAGAAGAACCTTAGGGGGTGTTCGGCGCAGGGGGTCTAAACTTTAGAGGGTTTTTCCAACGAATATTGTGATTACAAATAAAGTTTAATTACGAAACTAATTTCAGGACTCCGCTCGAATTCGCGAGACGAATCTAATAAGGGTAATTAAGACGTGATTAGAAGATAGTTACTGTAGCATCACTGTAGCAAAACATAGATTAATTAGGCTCATTAGATTCGTCTCGCGATTTAGAGGGGGTCGTGACATAGGTTTTGTCATTAAATGAATAAAAAATTCTTAAATAGTAAGATTCTCTTTTTTTAGAGGGGTCTAAAATTTAGCGGCAGTTCAACGAACACCCCCTTAGCTGCAGTCAGATGCACGAGCCAATCAAACTTGCGAAGTGCCGATTGACCAACATAATGAATTTCCTCGCCCCTCCCACTATCAGAATTGGCCGTTCCTCTCCCCCAGTCCTATCGGGGATGAAATTCTGGTACCCGGCAACCCGGGTTCCCTAATCGTGGACGCGACACGTGGTGTGGTCCAGGTCTGCTGGAGACAGATGTGTGCAGCAATACGCATGGTACATACGGTGGGGTTCACTTCCCATACGAAGTAAAAAAATCAGCTTCTCTCTCCTCTCTCATTTCCCACAGCAGCCTCCTCTCTCCTTCACTCGGCAATCGCTCTCTCTCCTACCTCCGGCCAGATTCGGATGCCGTCCCCGGAGATGTACCCGTCTCGCCGGAGCTGGCCTTACCTCGCTGGAGCCCTCTCTCTGACCTACCTCGCTAGAGTCCTCTCTCTGACCGGAGCTGGACCTTCCTTTAGCCGGAGCGGGTCGCCGAATCTGACCCTCCTCCCCGGATGTGGCCGTCTCTCTGGCCAGGCATGGGCCTCTCTCGCCAGAGCTGGCCCTTCCTCGCGAAGGAGGGCTAAGCCAGCGGCCCGGCGAGCTCGCGGAGAGAAACTGGAGGGGGCGCGGCCGGGTGAGCCCACCGAGGGAGCGAGCACCACCCTGTGCGACCTCGTCGGGGCTGGCCAGATCTAGGCATCCTGTGCCCGGATCCGGCGGCGGGATCGAGCCGGCGGCGTCCACAAGCCGGAGTTGCATCCTGTGCCCAGATCCGGCGGCGCTCGAAGTGGCGGCGGGCTCGATGCCCGGCGTCGTCTTGTCCCCCTCCAGCATCGAGCTGTCCTCCGTCAGGCAAGTGCGAGCCGGCAGCGTCTGCGGCTACGGGGAGCTCGAGGTCGCGCTGGAGGCGGCGGCGTGGTCAAGGTGGCAGAGCCTTCTGGAGCTCGAGCACCTCGATCCGCCTCTCGAGCTCGAGCACGTGCACAGCCTCCTTTCGCTCCAAGGTAGCTTGCGTGGGGCGCGTGCTGCCGAGCTCGCGCCGAGGACCGCTGCCTGGGCACCGATGCATTCAGACTCAACCTGATCGATAATCTCTCTCTCTCTCTCTCTCTCTCTCTCTCTCGTTTTTGTTGAGCCTGAGATTGGCAATCTCTATTAGTTAGTTTCGCAGAGCCTGGCGGACCATGCTTCTTTCCCAGCATGCGAGCTGCTAGTATAGGTTTTTTTTTTTTTTTTACATTTTAGTGTTCATCGGATTTTTCATAAAATTGCTAGTAGTACCTGATGATGTCCTACAAACCATTTTGTTGCTTGGATCTGTTCGTACTACCTGATGATGTACGTGCTCCAGATCAAATATGTTTTTAGCATTTCCTCTGCTACTCCAGCTGTTTAGACAAAACCATTGCACTGGAATAGTACTAGTTTCGTACAGCAAACGGGAACACCTAGAAAAATTTCGTTGAATTACATCATATGTACTCCAGTCTCTAGAGCCTTTGAACATCTGGTACAGACGCTGTTGTTGAGGAAAGCTTTGTTTTTCTTTTCCAAGAACCGTTTCTGCAGAGAACATGGTGTGCCTTGCTTGTGCCTCAACTTCGATTTTTATGTTTGGACGAGTGAATTTTTTTTTTCGGCGATCACCAAGCTCTCCCGGCGCGGCAGAACAGATCGGATGGCGCGGCTCCCTGTACCCTGTTGGGCAGTCTCCGGCCGATCTGTGAATGATGGCCGCATCAGTTGGTCGCCCGGTTTGGATGCGGCAGGTATGCTTCGTCATTGATCCAACGTCGAGTTCTTTCTGATTTTGTGGTTGTTAAGTCGAGTTCCAAATGTTGTTGTAGGGGCGTTGATCGGTGATGTCTGGCTGTATAGAGATGGAGGTTCCGAGGCGGCGGTGCAGCTGTGCACAACAAAGGCGGCGGAAGGGATGGAGCCGGAGCAGGCATACACAAGATTGGCCGAGCCTCTGGAAGCGATGAAGAACTCGAAGATGCTAGATGTGAGAGCAAGCTTCCGGGATCAGGCAAAATCAAGCGACAGGTACTCCGCGTCTGCATTTGCAATTTCATACATTTTGTAGTTGTGTACAAGTTCATTATATTATGCATCAGCTTAAATTGTTGATTGCGAGTTGATTTGATGGTCAACAGCGTAGCAGCAAATTGGACCGGTGGTTGTGCTGTTGCTGTCGCAAAGTCCGAGAAATGGTTGAGAAGAGTTGAACGAATGCCTGGCAGCATGTACGTGTGTGGAACGGATGCAGCATCACCACATGTTGCAACGCTGTTGTGCACAACCTCAGCTAATCGAAGGATACAAATCAAATGAAATGTAAGCCGTACATTCACCAATTGATTTCCATTTTCTTTGCCTGCATGTAGTTATTTTGTCTCGTAAACAGGCTCTGTAACCTCTGCTCATCGTTTTTTTAGGGTATGTGTTGAATGATGGGAAAGTGGGGAACACTAGAGGCAGGATGTATTTCGACTTGAACTGCCTACCTGATGAAGAGGGGAGCGACGGCATGTACACTTCTATCTCTCTGAGTCTTGATTGTTTCTGGAGCTTGGCCGCATGCGGCTTGCCCAGCATGCCACCTACTAGTATATACAGAAGAGACCCCTCTGCAGATTCATTTGGTGTTTTTTTTTTTTTTGAACTTTTGTTGGTGGATAAATCTTGTTATGCACAAATTGTTCACTGGTGAAGCATACATATAGAAACAACATTTTTGTGTGTTTGGATAGCTCTAAAATTTGAAAAAGTTTTGTTCATGTTCGTCATTTTTTATTTCTTCCAAGAAGAGATGGTAGTACTGCTCTTTTGAGATTTCTAAAGGTCCACTGCTGAGAAAGTGAAACTGAAAAATGAATGTTTAAAGGTACAGCTAGTGTTCATCTTAGGAGTTCGTTTTGATGATCTTGTGTTTAGAGAACTGCTTGATCTAAATCTTTTTTCCATTAACTTGTCTAGGTTTTATGATATGTTTTTCAAGTTGGTGTACAGATAGAGGGCAGAATCAACAATAGCTAATTACGTAGATGTTGTCAACAATCTCAGAGTACATGTAACATCTGTTTGCGGGTTATAGCAATCTTTTACATGGAACAATTAAAAATGTTCACACCAATGCAACTTATTCTTGTTCATAGACTCTGTAATATTTTTTGGAAGTGTTCCTGATCAAGGAGCAGCTTTTTCTCCCAGATCCCAGGAAAGGCTATAGTTGATCTAGTTTTACCCTTGATCTTGGACATTCTTATTTCTTATTTGATCTATTTAGAGCATGGAAATGTAGTACAAAAGAAAGATACTTCCTTTTCTGCGTGTTCACCATAGGTGTTCTTCATGTGCACAAATTGGAATTTTGAGGAGGTGTGCTCTGTTCCTTGCATGTGCATTACAAATGAGAAAAACTACAGGTCATGAGAGATTTATTTGTTCATGTGATTTTTTCTGAAAATCTGAAGTTTGTAAAATAGATGGTTTCAGTTGTTTGGTGCTGATTGTTCCTTTGATTATCATCATGTTGTGCAACAATTTTGTGTTCACAAGATTAAGATTATTGCAGAAACAAGGGAGCATATTTTGTAAAATTTTAGGAGGTACAGTAATTGTACCTGATTGGTTCTATTATTTTTAGGAGGTACAGCACTCCAACTCCAGATGTGCATGAAGGGTACTTGATGAGTAATATGAGTCCTAGATGTTCTTTGATTTTGTCTCTTGCCGCTGGTTCATATGTCCACGTATGAAGTACATCGTAATCTATTACTGCACTAGTACATGTTCATTTGTTAAAAGTAAATTATGGCACATGTATTTATCATGTGGTTCATATGATCTGTACTAGAATGACTGAATGAGCACGGGGAATTGTTTTTTAATATTTAATTTTTATGTTCATGGCTACTTGTATTTATAGAGAATCTGGAGGTATTTTTGTTGCGTACAATTTAGAGCAACCGTTCCTTACTCAGCAGCAATAAACCCTAAACCCGTCTAAAATAATCTAGCACCTATCATCAGCACCCTAAACCTGTTCGCAAACCATTGAGAATAATATTAGAAAAAGCTCTCACAGCTGCTAAGTTCTTCCGGTGTGGCTTTTAAAAGTTGAGCAGTTGATGGGAAGGTGCATTAAATGGCCTGACGGAAAGGACACAAAGGGCCTGGCGTCACTGAGGGACCAGAAGGCAATACGCCCCAAAAATAATTCGCATACGCACTATATATAAGAGGGTTCACATATCCCGATGAGATCGAACGATCACAGATCAGGCAACCGGGGTTGCCGGGTACCACATTGATTTTCCGCAGTCCTATCCTGTCTCTTCCCGACGCCATGAGCAAGAAGCCCACCTAGATCTCTTCGCCTATAACCGATTCCTTTCCTCATCGAGCTGATCCACCTGCAGCAAGATGGCGGTAGCAGCGGGGCCGTATTGAGCTGAACGACGACCAATCAGTTAGATCGGAGCGGCGGCGCCGTTGGCCAACTCCACAGCCGGCCGGGGTCAGGTTCGTCATACTCCAATGAGCGGCGAGCAGTGGCTTCCCTTCTTGACCTTCTTTGACTCTTGTTTATTCTCCTTTTGGATCATGCAAGAAGATGTAGCGATGGTTGGAGTAGCAGAGGGTTGGATTCATCTATTAATTCTTCTGCAAATACTTCCCTCAAAAAAAAAATTCCTCTGCAAATACTTATACAGTAGAAACTTCAGCTTCTGATTAGGTGATTACTATATATGATTTTCTTTTGAGATTTTCAGCACCAAACGGGCTACATAGTAGATTACACATGCATGATACATCATCAGTGGTTCAGTTGACTAAGATGTCTCACCAATCTTTCTGCAGGATGGTTCACCTCACAAAGTTTTATTTCAGAAACTAGGCAAAAAGCCCGTCTTGTGTGCTTACCACTTAGTAAGTGGTACTGAATTATTACTCTGTTCTTGTTCTGGGACCTGGATCTATCAGGAGATACAATGGAGACTGTTACGGGGGCGATGAGCACCCTCCTCCAGAAGTTAGCCGCGCTGCTGGCAGGTGAATACAACCTGCAGAGAAGCCTCTGGAGTGAAATCAGATTCCTTACAGCCGAGTTGGAGAGCATGCAAGCAGCCCTTGAGAGGGTATCGGAGGCTCCTGTTACTGACAAACTGGTTAAGATCTGGGCAAGGGATGTGAGAGAACTCTCCTACGATATCGAAGATAGCATCGACAAATTTATGGTGCACATTGAAAACAATCCTGCAGGAGAGATAGATGGATCCAGGGGGTTCATGAAAAGGAGTTTCAGGTTGGTGTCAAGTGCCAATGTTCGCCACAGGATCGCGACACACATCAAAGCCATTAGGGTGCTTGTGAATGAGGTGGCTGAGAGGCGTAAAAGGTACGACATTGACAGTCTCGTTCTCATCAGAACAGCCCCCACAACAGTTGACCCTCGTTTAGTGGGCAACCACGAGGAGACAAAAAACCTTGTCGGCATTAGCGGCCCGCAAAATGAGTTAGTAGAGCTTCTGATGGAGCCTGATGCCACGATGGAAAATTGCCTAAAAGTTACCTCTATTGTTGGAGCCGGTGGTTTGGGGAAGACAACTGTGGCCAATGCAGTGTATCATCAGGTGAGAGGAGAGTTTGAGTGCTACGCTTTTGTATCAGTATCCCATAATCCTGATTTGAATCAAATTCTAGGCAGCATACTCCCTCAAGTTAGTGAACAACATTATGGTAACACTAGACATGGCCTGTTGAGGAAATCATGATAAAATTAGGCAATTCCTTGCGGATAAGAGGTACATAAATGCTGCTAACTTCCATGTACAATTTTTGTTGGTATGCACAGATAATAAAAAGTTTGATATCCAAAGGTAACTAAAGAAAGGATTATAAAAGAGAAAAATAGTAACATGGTACAGGAATATATCCATCTTATGCACAACTGGAACTATTTGTTGCATGAATGACATATCCACAAATTGATAATAGACCTGCTAAGCTGTGAGACCACATGTAGTACTTGTTGATGCAAAATGGAATCGTTTTTTTTTTCATCCTGATAATGTCCATTACACTCCTTAAGCATGCCACTTCAACCGCTATTTTGCTTCCAAGTCCGTCTGCTTGAACTATATAGCTAGGTGAGGAAAAGCTGACATTGCATGGCCATATTGTAATTTAATTAGTGTGGAGTATAATGCCATAAGGTGAGAAGGATATAATAGTACATATGCTTTTGGTGAAAATGCCGTGTCCATGAATAAAATTATTTTTCTAGTGAAGCCAATTAAGGTCTAGGAGAAAGATTTTCTACTGGCCATTTCAGAGAGCTGCCTGTCAATACAATAGTTAGGATTAAATTCAGGTATGCTGTTGTTAATCCAGGATACTATTCACATGAAAGGAGTTCGACCACTATGCAGTGTTCAAACTGCTTTCTTTGAGTCTGATACCCTGTTTCATGGAGTTTTGGGTTGACATATTTGGAGCGCATGTATTATTGTCTATTCTAGTTCTGTACTCTTTAAGTTTTTATACCTACATAATAGGAAAGAACGTTTTTTTTATACAAATTCACATATACTTTTAGTCTAGACTTCTGAAGTATGTTATAGAGTGCGCTCAGATTGTGACTGTAATTTCACATCTAATTTATGATTGTGTTTAAAATTTACTGGATCATTTTTAGGTTATCCAAGGTGCTAACCTGCCATTAGTATCACCATCAAAGTGTGTTTTTGTCTAGGACTTTTCCTTTACTGGTACTTGTAGTTGGCTGAATGTTTCAGTAATATGTTGTACTAGCATCATTGGTTAGATACAGTTCATATCTACTGTAGGGCTGATTAGTGTTCTTGCATTTTAATGATAGGGAACTCTTGATTCCTCATTAAATAATCTGTATGAAGTCATCCAATTTTCTCGTTGGTTTCTTTTTTATTATTTGTTTGCCTAGCTTCGTTTTTTAATTTTCTGTTACACAATGATAGGTACATTATTATACTTGATGATATATGGGACAAATTAGCATGGACAAATATTAGGTGTGCATTGGTTGAGAACAACCGCAGCAGTAAAATAATCACAACTACTCGTATACATGATGTTGCTGTATCATGCTGCTCAGAAGTTGATCGTGCTATCTTTAAACTAAAGCATCTTTCTCATGATCACTCGAAGAAATTATTCTACAAAAGAATATTTGGCTCTGATGAAGATGGCTGTCACTCAGAAGTGAAGGAAATGTCGGAGAGAATATTAAGAAAATGTGGCGGAGTACCTTTAGCCATCAATACCATAGCAAGCGTATTGGCAAATAATCCAAGAAATATACATCAGTGGCGCGATGTGCACAATTCTATGGGTTCTGGACTTGAGAAAAGCCAAAGTGTAGAGACTATGAGGAATATATTATCTATTAGTTATTATGGTTTACCTCCTCACCTTAAGGCTTGCTTACTGTATCTAAGTACTTATCCAGAAGATTATAATATATTGAAAGATCAGTTGATACGTAGATGGATAGCTGAAGGTTTCGTCCAAGGAGATGATGTGGTTACTTCATATGAACTTGGAGAAAAATATTTCAATGAACTCGTTAACAGAAGCCTGATAGAACCAGATCATATTGACCCTAATGGCAGAATACTAGCTTGTCGTGTGCATGATATGATACTTGATCTCATCACATCCTTGTCATATGAAGAAAATTTTGTTACTGTACTACTTGATCAGCAATCAACATATCTGCCAAAGAAATTTCGCCGGTTATCCCTTCAGAGCAGTGCAGATGGGTGTGTCATACTGAATGCAGAAAACTTTTCCCATCTGAGATCACTTACTGTCTTCCCTCGAGCAACCAACTTGTTGCCTCCTCTGTCAAGATTTCATCTTTTGCGATTACTGGATTTTGAGGGATGTCATGATTTAAAAAGTTATCAAATTAATGCTGTTGTTAGTTTATTTCATTTAAGGTGTCTAATACTAAAGGACACAAATATTGCAAACCTTCCGAAAGAAATAGGGAAACTTGGTTGTTTGCAGACACTGGACTTGAGGAACACTAGTATAAGTGAATTACCGTCAACTATTGTTCAGCTAAGACAATTACTGCGGTTATATACTGATAGATCAGTGATGCTACCAGTTGGATGTGGGGGTATGAAATCTCTGCAAGTCCTTTCACATATTTGTATCTGTAAATCCCTTTACTTCGAAGAGCTAGGACATTTAACTGAGCTGAGGATTCTTCACATTTCAATTAGTGGTGCATGGTATACAAGTTATGAGAAGTCATTAACTGACTCTCTGTGCAACCTGAAAAAACTCCGTGAACTGCATATTGCAGGTGTAGTTATATCCAGATTACCAAGGTGGATCAAATCCTCGTTTTTATGCCTTGGCTCCTTAGACATAAAGATAGGAAAACTTCAGCTGGAGGATTTCCAAAACCTTGGGGCCTTACAATATCTTCATGATCTCTATCTTACTGTGCTCGAAATTGGATCAGAAAGATTGGTTGTTGGCATTGATCACAGAGAGTTCCAGAGTTTGGTTAACTTATCAGTTTCCAGTGATGCAATGAGCCTGATGTTTGCACAGCAAGCTATGCCAAGGCTTGAATATCTTGAGCTTGCTTTTGTAATTCAAGAGACCAAAGATTTTGATATCGATTTGGAGAACCTGTCTTCTCTTAAGCATGCCAGAACAAGAATTGATTGTTGGGGTTGCAAAGTTAATGAGGTGCAGCTTGTCGATGCTGCTATGCGAAATGCAGCATGTGCAAATCCTAATCATCCCAGACTTGATGTGATCCGGCATTTTGACACTACAAGAAAAACACCCCTATAGTTACGCTTTATTTATATGTTAGATACGTTTATTTCATCTCTATTGGAAAATAGATGCGTTTTCAGAAAGCGTGTTGGGGGCGTATCCGCATATGCCGTGTCATATGCCTGTAGAGATGTATTTTAAAAGCGTATCTAGCGGATATAACACGATTCGTAGCTACGCCAGATGCGTATCAATAGACTTATACACGTTTTTGTAGTTACATTGATGTCACGTATCTATTAATTTAGAAACGTTTTAAAGCGTTGCTATTTAGAGCATTGTACAAAAAACATATTTTATTCCTCATGCTGATAGGAAGTATTATTCACGCAATTCACAGGACTTGAACCTATGACCTCTTCATTTCTAACAAACTCACTTAACCAACTCATCTCATGTGCAACTATGACTAAAGTTAGATATGTATTTCTTTTAACTCATGCTATCTAAATAGTTTGACGTCTCTAGCATTCTAAATAGCGTGTCCAGAAGCGTCTTTAGATGAGATTACATGCGTTTAAAGCGTGGCTAATATCATATCATTTTGATACGTTTTCAATATCATGTCATAAGCGTGTTTACGTGAGATACCATCGAAATGAAAGCGCGTCAAGTATCATATAATTTTTCAATGCGTGTCAAGAAGCATCTTTAGAGAGCTACTAACATCAAAATCATGTCAAAAACATGTTTATTTTGCTATTGACATTTAAAGCGTATCTAATAACATGTCGAATTGACGCGATCTCAATACCATGGCAAAAAGCGTCTTTAAGTGCTGGTGTATTGACGTTTATAAAAGCGCATCAATAAAAGCGTACTTAGAAGGCTTTTTTCTTGTAGTGACAACACAATGATTAGTGATGATGAGAAATTACAAGTCTATGATGAAACAGAGGTAATGGAGGAAGAGGTAAAATCAATCACATGTTTTTCTAAGATTCTAATAAAAGGGGGAAAATTCACTTGTGCATCAATATGATCACTATGTGAGACACTATTCTAGTGGGTAGCTAACGATGATAAGGATGGGTGGGTGGATAGGAGAGGTGTCATGCAGGTAAGAGGTACAGGGCATCCGTGTCCTAGGGAATCGAATGTAGTGAAGCTAGAGTTGATTCATGTGGGTAAATGGTAATAGGGACGGTTCAAGCTAGAGCACTTCGAACAGAAAGATGAATCCTCCTAAGTCCTAAGGGTTATGTTATTTGTAACTTCATCAGGAAGATGCATGGAAAATGGTAGTGGAAGTTTGAGGTGCTGGGAGGAGAGGCATGGATAGTCAGGAACCTTTTCTGATGTTACATCGAAGCTCCATAGCGTCATTGTAGACCCAATTCTACGCAATAAGATGTTTTCGGTTCCATTTTCCTCATTTTATAGATGCTAGCGGAGAAGATGGGCCCATGGGGTGGAAATAGTGGGGGAAGCTGGGACATCAAGGTGGCACCTCAGCGTTTGGAAAGTCTGACGATTTGCAGTGGAACAATTATCGATGCACTAGCATTTTCATATTGGGACAGAAATGGGAGGCGCCACGCAACACAGTTTTGGGGTGGCACCGGCGGGAGCGCCCACACCGTGAGTGTACTGTACTAAAATAAGTTTGCGAGGCCTCGATAATGCATAATTTTCTTTTTTAATTGATATGTGTAGCCAAAATACAGAAAGCAGCCAATGCATACTTTCGTGCAGGAATGTACCAGATAATAAACTAATGATTTTCACTTTTCTCCTGCAGATTCGTCTTGGCACTTCAGAGTTTCTCTTGGAAGTTTCTGGAACAGTCGGTCCATTCTTTTCGGTACCTGATGCTATAACGTCACTTAAGTTTGTGACCAATTTACGTAGCTATGGGCCTTTCGGGGTGCGGAAGGGAACTCCATTCTGCACTCAGGTGAAGAAGAACGACAGTATTGTTGGTTTCTTTGGACGCTCAGGAGTATACCTACAGGCAATTGGAGTGTACATTTGTCCTATTTGAGTTTCGGCTACAGCTATTGTTACATCTTAGTAATGTGCTCTATCTGTGATGCATATTGTATTGTCATCTGCACATTTTCGTCCATATCCAATTTTTGAATGCATCAATAACTCAAGATTAAATTTCCAACTCAGGTTTTAGCATTACGACAGAGCGTTTCAAAAAAGTCACGAGAAAGCAGATGGTTTTGAGAAAGCTGAGTGCAAATAAAGGAATAGAGTCGACAGGAATATATAGGAAAGAGGAGCTCCTCAAACTAAGAACGGCACACACAAAAAGATGTCGATTTGTTATGGGAGCCGACTGGTTTTATGACTATTGGATGTTATAAAGCAGTCGATCCACAATAACAACACAGTGCAATATCGTCTTCTTTTGGAGTTAGTCGGTTATTCTGGATTCTTATTTCAATGGCTTTCTAACATAACAAATTAGTAACAGACTAGCAAAAGTGCCCGTGCGTTGCCACGGGCTGTTCGAAAAAACACGAATAAATTTAATGAATCTCAGCTTTTAAAGAAAATTGTATTTGAACCATTCAAGCAAATGTCCAAAAGTGGCACATGAAAAAACTTTTGATTCCACAACAGAAACACAACCTCGAGAATTCAGTCCCATAATTTACATCACAAGGTTTAATTTTGGAGATTTATCCAGATTGTTAACTAAATAGTTAAAGTTTCTAATGAATGAGCCTTGTTAAGAAAATTAAATGACACTCGACAAATGCCAAAAGGAGACCCATGAAAAAACTTCCGATTCCAAGAATGCTTCCGAAACAGTTTGGTTGTCACACGTGCGTAAAGAAACAAAGGTATCACCAATAAACAACTGAACCTTAGCAACTGAAACAATTTTGCAAGAATCTCGATGGGGAGACAGGAAAGAGAGGCCGTAAATCATCCCACATACGTGAATCCTTGGTGGGGAAGATTCAGCCAGGTACCTATCCCAGGTGCCCCTCCAAAGACACCTTGCACCTCCTTCCCCACCTCATATGGTAAACGAAGTCTCTCGCGTAACAATGTAGAACACCTAGCTACAATCTCGCCTCATGTTGTGTAACTGCACTGGAAGTGATCATACAAAAAGTTCGAAAGCATAACTATGGTGTCCAGATTAATTGCATTATACAGGAAAAAGACCAATCATGATTAAAGTAGCTACTGCCATTCGATTGAACATTGTTTCCCTATAGTTTATCCTACCAAGCAAACCAATAATCACCTCATCTGTGCGACAAATCCAATTTAAGGATATGCTTCTGCCACGGCATATTAGTTAACAATTTACAGGCCTAAAATAGCAAGTTAGAACACAACAGGTGAGGAAGACATATTGATTACATATTACCTTTTATTTAGTACAATATATGTACAGATCAAAGATACAACAGTTGTTAACACTCTACATCTGAATCATTCTCTTAAAGTGATAATATATGTACCAATATGAGCTCGACACAGTCCTGTCATGAGAGATTGATCCATGCCAGTACCTCCAATTGATTGAAAAATCTGACAAACAAACGAAAGTGTAAGGCGTCAAGTTCACTCCAGATATGTCATTGCTACTAAAACCAGTAGAGACAAATTAGGATCAAGCAAAAGAAAAAGGACAAAAGCGGTGATGAAAAAGATAGTGGAAGGAAGAGAAAAACTATAATGAGGTAATTCTGCAAATAGATCATTTTGGACTATGTGCTCCATTGAGCTCTACAACTACTTGAATCCTTGCCAATTACGTTGGATATATATCTTTCTTCATGTTGATGATGGCTGCCAAGCAAATCAGATTAGAGGTTTGTTAATACGATGATCAATTCCTTGATGTATCTACAATCACGCAAACGCAAACAGAACATGACTCCAGTGCTAAAATTCCAAGAGGAAACCACTGACATCCAATCTAAGCAAAATCTGTTAAGGTTATGAAAATGTCGCAGCATCATGCACGAGACATGATCCTTTTACTAAATAGACAAATTATTAAAATTTTTTTTGCATCAGCCGATGTCATTGTGAGCAATCAAATTATAAGAAACTTTTAGCATCAGCTGAGGACACTGCAAGCAGTAAAAAATAGGAATCTGATGCCTCAAATAAGTAACCATGGACTTCTCACTAACTTGTGTGCCAACAAACCTTTTAACAACTCACCTGGATAATTTATTGGTTAAGAAAATCAGAACATAAGAATATTCTGAACCAAACTGTCTTTTCAAACTTCGCCAACTTTGACTTACTATTTTCTCAAAAATAATATTAGTACTTCCGATTAATGAAAATCCATATGCATAGTTAGTAAAACAGAAAAAAGTAGCAAAGTTCCAATTAAATATTGTCAGACTTCACCCACTTTTCCAACTGGTAATTCTGTTTATGTAATTTCAGTCACAACCCAAAAATCAAAGCAGCTTTATAAGAAATAAAAACTGATATGCTAAATTACCCAGTTATCTACCTAAACTCTAATCAGCAACATGAACGCGCTTGCTCCGATTAAGAATAAAAAGCAGCAGGGGCACAAGAAACCAATGGTGGACCACAAACAAAATTACCTCAACAGGTTAAGCAAGATCTAAGCATTATTTTTTGCAGTGCACCATTTTATTGATCTATACAGCAGTCAACTTGCATTGGCTCCTCGTATTCTAAAAAAAAACAGCAGGGACATCTTGCATCGGTAAACGTGGAGACTACAAATGTGGGTGTAATTTAAGCATGCTCAATATATGAGCAATAGCTTTTGTAAAGCTGGTACCAATCTCAAGCAGACACATTAATCATAACTTTGAAACCTGGAGATAAGACAACATGGCCCGTCAGTATATACATGTGGACTGCAGCCTTTTACCAGAACCCAACATTTTAAGCCTTCATGTAACTGAAAACGCACAAGAATCTAACGGAGGAATACATTACTACAAAGACTAAAGCTTGTGCCATGCTTGATAAAAAAAAAACATTGAACCTTTTTGTAGCTAACCACATGAAAAAGAAGAAAAGAGAAGTGCATTTGTGGATGTTGTTTCATCAGGTATGGAAAATCTAGCTTTAAACATACATTGTCGAGGCGAAAAATGATTGTGAACATGAGCAAAGCTATAGATGATTTGGAAAATAAACTGTAAAAGAGATAAGAACTCCTGACAAGGATCTAGTGGCCTATGCTATTAATAGTAGCATCCATATTAGCCAGACTGTAAAGAGCTGGGGGACTCGTAAAAAAAAACTGAGATGATAGGGTTGTCCTATCTCCAAAATTTGATGAACCTCAGTTTTTTATAAAAAAAATGAATTTGAACTGTTCAAGTAAAAATTTCTGAAAAAGGCGCATGAAATAACTTTTGATTTCGCGACAAAAACACACCATAGAGAATTCACATAATCTGCAGCACAAGGTGTAATTTTGGTGATTTATTCAGATTTTTACCAGAATAGTTAAAGTTCCTAATGAATCAGGCTTGTTAAGAAAATTTGGTCACGAAACACAGGTGAAATCAGTTTTAGTCCAAAAGCAATGTTGTTTTTTTTTCCAATGCCACACAAATTTTCAGCTTTTTTTTTCTAAGTAACATTGTTTTTTTATTCGTTCAAGTCATCAGGTGTGACGAAACGAAAATTGGTGGACATGATCAGTCTTTAACAAACTGATGCCTGCTCTCGCAGCATCAAAGCTAGATGAGATCAATCAGATGATCTGTTTCTTACACTAATAATAATGACCGATCTTTAACAGACTCTCAATCGTCACCCAGGTGCATGCCAAATTAAGATATAATCTAATTTCAAGTGAAGACGACTTGATTCTGTCAGATAGATTCAACGCACTCACAATTCAATTTCATACAAGTCTTGTAATAACTTGCAACTGGACTGTAGGGTTTGTTATAAAATATCCGATAAAAGTGCAGAAAAAGCATAATGCATGTCATACTTTACGAACACTGCCCTCCCTAAAAAAAAGAAGTCTACGAACACTGCCCTGTACAGGGCACAAAAGATTACTCTCAGCATGACCTACTCGCGTCTCAAACACATGGTTACCAGAAACGCGAATGCCGCGACGGCCACGGCATACGCCGGCCCTGCGAAGGGCAGCAGCATTGACGACGTGGTGAGATTGGTGAGCCACCAGGTGCCCACGGAGATGACCGCCACCACACGGCGAGTTAGAGGGGGCGCCGCGTCGCCGACCCCAATGCAGAGTCCAGACAAGCGCAGAATTGCAGGTTTGACTGCGAGAAATAATGCAGAGTCCAGACAAGCTATGATTTTCTTTGATAATGCAGATTGTACATATTAATAATGTGAATTTGGATTACATTGCTCTACTAAAAATTTCTTGTCTAACAAACGGATGATTGAGTTATTACCTCACTGACCAATCTCATCTGAACCTTGTTCTCCCATCAACAGTATGCCTAGAAAATCGGTAGCATTATTTAGTGCAATGCAAATGTAAAAGACAAGTGTCAAAGAAACCTAGTACATATTTGTGAATTTTACCTTGGTGCACAAGGCATACTATAAAAAGAACATACATATAGCCAACAATTTCAGTCCCAAAAAGCAAGAAAACCATAAACTGGTGAGAAAAGTACTGGTGTTCTATTCAATTTGCAGTAGTTACTCGAGAAGGTCAGAAAAAAAAGGCAGCGAAAGTGCTCACAGGCAGAGCATAACTGCTACTGAATTCCTACCTGAGTTGTTACCTCATGCTGCAGTAATGTTCTCAAAGTTTATATCATTACAGAGTACAAAGCAGCAGGAATCTACTGATCAGATGTTTAACAGTGGTTACTTTTCACATGGTCAAGATGCATATGAAAACGAAGGCTTGCTCACCACTCAGTTGGCTTGTTCACTATGCGAATTGAATAGAACAGAGGATGCATATGAAAATGAAGGATTGCTGGTAAAATGTACAGACATGACTAACTGAAACATTCAACCGAACAAGGGATGCTCCGCGATTTGATGGAATAGGAAATGCTCAAGACATAGTACTATCGAGGGCAACCAATTTTCGGATTGCTAAGCATACCAAAAAGACCGAGTACTATACAGATAGACAAAAAACACAAAAGAAAGAATATCCTCCTATGCCATCTCATTAACTATCGTATTTCTATTTCTTCTTATTACTGCTAGCTAGACATGGAAGTTTACATCATAAAGTCTTGTTGGAACCTATACAGATTTTTTTTTCTGGACATAAAGATCTGACTACTGCCTGTTTTACTCTGTGCAAGGATTCTGAAGTCCTTGATCTTAGTTTTATCAAATTTTCCTCGTGGGGACTACTGTCCTATGCAGCTTGACATTTCACTACAACAGTTAATGTACAAGAGCAAGCGTGTACCAGGTGTTAAGAGAAGACTTGCCTACGCACAAAACAGGCACAACTGAAACTAAAATCTGCGGAGAAATCTTAGGTACAGTTGGGCCGCACTTCATTTAATTAGCATATTACTGTCCGTTGGTGCTGCCATGCAAAGACATGTGAAATAGAAAAAAGAATCAATAAGACAATGAATGATCAATTTTATACAACAGTCACATAAAACCTAGCTATTATATGATGAGTGTGAGATGAGATATAGGAAATCCTGGCTCTGAAAATGCTTCTTTTTCGGGAGAAGTGTCTTGTCGGATTTTTATAAAGAAACCATAGCACTACAATTGTCCACTGCGACAACACTACAACATCACACATCCAATGCTCACGGCAAGTGCCTCGGCTGCTGCTGCTTTTGCTCGAGGAGGAGGTGGAGCAGGCCGCACACTCCAATCATTAATAATAAAGATTCAACAAGTTAAGTATACTAACTGTCTTGTAAAATTAAAATTGATGATGCAGAAATAAGGATGCTCTCTGTATGGGGAAAGGATCAGGGAAGTAGTTACCTTGCTTGCAGTAGACAGTAACGGTGGACTATTTATTACATTTGTCACACGGGGGCCAGCCACGGTGGCGCGCCACTCCTCCCGGAGCCCCGGGTCGTCCCCCATCCTCGCAGTCGCCAGAAGCATCCCAATTTCTGCCGAATCGATAGAGGAAGCAAATAACCAAGCCCAGGAATGAATTGTTGTTGACTGGCACACGGAATTTAAGTAAGAAATCGACTTACTGAAGAATAAAAAGGATAATACTTCCAGAAAGTCACCCATATTTACTCAGAAAGGAGTAAAACGATATCGATGAACTCCAGCCTGCAACCATGGTTTTGAGTTAGCAACTGAACTCTAGCCTGCAAACTGGCACTCTTGGCATAACACAATAACCAGGTATTTAAAGGAACTCAACATGAGAATATTGCATAATTGTATAATATAAGGAAGACAACAAGCACCCTGTATTGCATGCCAAAAAATGAAGTGATACGAAACAACAGGTGCACTGTAATTTTCAGTAACACACAATCTTCCCAGAAATTTGCAACAGCTCACCAAATCATCACAATCGAAAAAAATGAAGTGATATGAAACAACAGGTGCCCTGTAATTTTCAGTAACACACAATCTGCCCAGAAATTCGGAATAGCTCAACAATTCATCACAACCGAAATCCCATCCGGAATTGCAGGATCAAGCAACAAATAAATTGAGTAAATCTGATTGAACTGCAAGCAAGATAGATAACGATGCAATAGAGTGGCCTTACACAGCGAGATCTGAATGGAGACGCGTGCGACAGGTATCAGGGCGGCACGGGGGAGGTCGAACCACCCGGCCTCCTCGTCGACATTGCAGATGGTGAAGCAGGTGCCGTCGACGGCCACGCAGTCGCCGAGCTGTGTCCCCGCGTGGATGTTCTTGGACTCGACCTCCAGGTCGGCGGTGGCGGCGAGGCAAGGGAGCACGTGCGGGGCTCCGCGGCGGGCACAGGTCCGCCTCCGCGTCCGGGAGCGGCAGGCGGTCGTCGAGCAGCGCGAGGAGGTGCGCGGGCGCAGGCGGGTGTCGCGAGCCCCCGCGAGGGCGGCGGCGGCGGCGGCGGCGACGGGCTGAGCGAGGGAGCACGGGCGAGGGACCGAGGAAGAATTTTTTTTTTCACGGGTGGGAGAGCGCTTGCGACGCACGCAGACTCACAACGAAAATAATAAGGAGTAAAGATTCTAAACAAAGACCGCTCCATGGAACAGAGTATGAAAAGAACTGGACAAGAAAGGATGGGTAGAAATAAATCAGAGACCGGTGAGGAATGTTTTTTTGAAACTCCAGAGGGTTTGGTAGCCGACGGAGGCCAGGTACATTTACGTGGTGGATCCTGACTCCATCACAATAGATCATCGAGTAGAAGCTCAAGGACTCCAACCTCCACTAGACATCCACCAGGGCCATGGTCATGTAAAATCATGGAGCAGCATGATCAGAGGCTCGTATCTCTCGTCTAATGTTCAAGAACTGATTCGTATTTCAACTGCAATGGGGACAAGTTGAGTTGCCCTGGTTAGTGGCCATGCCACATGATTAGTATGCGGCACCAAGGTTGATGGACCTAGGATACAACAAAAAGGCAGCTTACTGATAACCCGACAGAGGTTCTGGAAGTACAGAAATTACCCTTCCCAATTCAAAGTCCCAGATCACACCAATATCCCTCCAGCAACCGGCAAACTAACTGCAGCTCTAGTTTAATCAGGAATTTCATCATCAAAGTTCAAAAGAACCAAAGGTGTGATGAAAAACATCTAGAATGCAGTATGTCTCAAAGACAACAGCTAAAATGACCGGAGACATGCCAATAAAGGTTCCAGTCTTGATAATTCATATCCATTTACGAGAACGTAAATCATCTTAAAAGATACAGTCAAATGATAACAACGACAAGTAGACCCACATCTCCAACATCACACTAGGCTTTCTGCGTACTGAGTGTTGACCCGAAAATCACACACAACTGGCCTGGAAGATCTGCTTAACTTCAGTACAGGACAAGTCTTGTACGCCGTGGAAAATCCCGTAACGTGCCAGTCAGTTTTTTTGAAAAACACTAACAAAAATAAAACGTTAAATCCCTTGGGTCACCGGCCCAGAGAAACAGGCCGATGTGTAGCCGACAATTAAACGTCGATGGAACAGTCGATGGAATAAACAAAGATTATTTAAAAGCTATCGAATCTTAACTATCGGCTATATACTATCGGCTTATAAACAGAAGAAAGATATCGGCTTATGACTATCGGCTGAGAGGTATCAGTCAATGAGCAAGAGATAATTAACAGATCTAATAAAACAAGCAAACTATCGGCTAGAATCAAGAGAATACATAAATTGTGTCATAAACTAGCCCGAGTAGTGTGATGTTGAGTAAATTCAGTGAAGAGACCTGTATGATAAATAATCGGCTAGAAACCCTGATCAAACTCAGATCAATCTATCGGTCAAGACACGTCACAGAATTGCTCCGATGTAACCCGTAGAATCGGACCTAACCGAGACAGCAATAAGGTTCTATCGAAAGTAATTAGGTGGAAGACTTAAACAATAAACAATCCAGAGTGATTACGATAACTAATCGGCTAAACACTCCGATCAAACCCTAGATCAACCTATCGGCTAAGCCACGTCATAAAACTACTTTAATAAAACCCGTAGGATCGGACCTAACCGAGACAGCAATAAGGTTTTATCAAAGATAATTAAGTGGAAGACTCAATTGACAGATAAATCTAGAATGACTCGAATATACTCGACCTATCGGTACTATGTTCATCAAACAAGCACGGCGTAGGATCGGACCTAACCGAGACAGCAATAACTATGCCTGTTCTTCTAACAGTTCTAGATAGATCTAATATACCAGATAACTGGCGATTAAACTGGTAAAGCATTAGCAGATTCGATCAACCATACAGTGAGATAATTCGATCAAAGTATGAGATGAGAAAGTTACTAGATAAACCAGATTAATTACCGTTGGGTGACGAATTCCCTGCCCTTCGTGGAGATCGTGCCGATGCAGCCCGCTCGAACAAGAAACCCGTCGGAAAAACAGGTTGGCGATGCGCCAAGAGTTGTATTGATTGTGATTAGTCTTTTTTACAAGCACCTGGGTTTATATTTATACACCCAAGGCATCCGTCTTGGAAACAAACACGACTAAGAAAATCTAATATTCCTATTCTAACTGACTCCGCTACCACGACGACCAAAATCTTCTCCTGCCCCGGTCAACGCGGTATTTCTTCCAAACACTCATCTTTTCTTGCCTTATCTCTGCACCACGTGTCAAGAGGCTTTCCAAAATCCGGCGTCAACACTGAGCCACAAGCAAACACCTAATGTAAAACCAGAAATGACTGAGTACCAATATCAGAGTAGCAAACGAGCTGAGTAGTTGCATGACCATCTAATCATCATCATCGTTGTCACTGCTGTCACCATTATCAGAACCTTCTATACTCTCACGTTTTAGATCCTCGTAAAATTCTTCCATGTCCTCATCATCCTCATCACTATAATACTCTTCTATAGAGGACAGAGCAATTCCTAAGGGTTATAACAGAAGAAAAAAATGTTATATGAATCTAAACTGGAATCAAATAGTATAGAAGAGATAATTTCATATGGTGTAATGCAGTATCATTTCTGTCTTTTGGGGACATCCAATCATGGAGACAGGTTAGCATCTCAAGTAACTCTGGAGTGAGCGTGCTTCGCCGAGGATTCACGACTTTATCACCAACAGTAAATGCAGATTTGGTAGTAACAGTGGAGACAGGAATCGCAAGAATATCACGAGCCATGTTAGCAAGGTCGGGATAACACTTAGAAATGCCATTCCAAAACTCCATTACATCCAGCTCAGTGTTGAGATCCATTGTTGGTGATTCCAAATACCAATCTAACTCTGACATTTGTTCTTGTGGAGGATAATCATCAAACAGATCATCTTTAGCGTGATATTCAATAACATTTGCTCCAACTAAAGATGAACATGATGACGTTTTGTATTCTGTTAACAATGTGTGGAGTAATGCGACAACCCTATCAACATGTTGGCCAGCATCAGCTTCGCCATGGATCTTATTGAAACAGTAGTTGATTAACTTGAGCTTGTAACGAGGATCGAGAACAGCTGCACAAGCCATCATTAGGCTATTCTCTGACCAATATTGATGGAACTTAGCTTTCATATCTTCCACCATAGCTGACATGAAGTTATCATGCTCTTTTGTCACTTGTAACAAACGACTGACTTTGTATAATCCAAGAAAGTACAGATTGGCGGTTTTGTACTTTGCCGTTAACAAATTGCAAGTTATGTCATAAAGTGGCTTCAGAAACTTTTCCACCATTGCTACCTTATTCCACTCTTCATCAGAAAGATGGAGTTCTGACAAAAAGGTTTCATCTGTTGATGCAAAATGATTCAAAGCACTCTTGTAATATAAGACACAACCAAACATTTTGTATGTTGAGTCCCAATAGAGAAAAAAGTCATCACGAAGCTTCATTGTAACATCCAACTGATAAATGTCTTTAGCATATTGATAAAAAGCATTTTTTGTCTTAGCAGAATATTTGATATAATGAATTCCCTGATGAATCTTGACAATAATATCAGCAATCAGCTCTAGTCCAGCTCGCACAACGGAATTCAAGATATCAGTGCAGCAATGTACGTTATATAACTCACCATTGCACATTAATTTTCCTTTATCATGCAGAATATTCTTGAGTGAATCAACCACAGAGCCCTCATATAGAACACTATCCAGAGTTATGCTCATTACCTTCTTCTCTAGCTTCAATTCACTGAAACACGATGCAAAAGTATCAGCAACATACATGGCATCTTCAGGAAACTCCAAGAGTTTGAATCCAACTATTCTTCTCTGCAGCTTTGAATCAGCATCAACAAAGCAAGCCGTTACACAAAGATAGATATCATTATTATAGTTGTCGTCAGTCTCTTTAGACTTCCACTTCTCAACTGCAAACTCAATGCCCCAGATGCTTCAGATATGATGCTACGCAAAGTCTCCCTTTCCCTTTCATACAGATTCATGACATCTCTGTCTATAACAGAACGGAGCACAGGAATCAGAGGATTTAGAGAACGAAGAAATCTCTGAAAATAATATCCTTCCACAAGGGAAAGTGACTGCCCAGTACTTAATATAGTCATAACTAAGAGTCTTCTGGCACGATTTAGGTCAGGACCAGCATTGGGCTCTAGATCTGAATCAGGGTCTAAGAGAGAAATCCCTTTGTTAATAGAGTTTGCAAAAATCGTCTTACATGCAGAGCACTTGGATGAATTCCAACTGGTGCCAACTTGATTGAGTATATAGAATCCTTCCCAAATATTAGATTCTTTCTGATGCTTTCCACTCAAACTCTAGCTTGTCGGACTTGCGTTTTCCACATCGTCGTCCTCCCCCTCGTCATCCAACATGAACTCGTCCTCCTCCTGCTCAGCAGGAAAGACCTGATGGCCAGCCTCACTTTCCTGAGTTGACATGGCTCCAAGCCCTGCACACAAACATAAATCTCAACAATTTTTTCCCTGCTCCGGTTTTCATGAAGGAAAAACAGCAGCCCAAGATCCAAAATTAGACCTTTTGTTACTCGGTTTTTAATGATGAAAACTAGTTCCTTACAGGCTATTACAGAATCATGATGATGCCACTACGTTTCTTCTAAAACAGAAATTTCACCGTTATCAGTAATACTTAAAAGACTCCCGAGACGCCCTTCTCCAGGCGCACAAACAAATATTTTATTGTGGTCCATATAAGAGGGCACAAAACTTTCTATTTTCTAACCAGTATCTACTGCCGTCTACAATCAATTGGGATCAGAGAACTCAAAATCAGTTAAAGATACAGTCACACATCAACGCGCATTCCCCCATTTCTGCAAATTTCGCCCAGGAAAAAAAAAATCCTCTAATTTCTACCAGGCCCAATAGACCGAGACACCAAAGCGAAAATATTAGGGACATTCTAGAGGGTAATCTCTGATCCACTAGGAGGGCAAACGGCAACATGATGCGAACGGAACTTTCAAGGGAAGGAGCAAGCAAACCTAGGGTGCGCAGGCGCCTGATCGGCCGAATTCCGGCGCCGTGCGAGGCCGGCACCGGATGGCGAGCCGAGACGGTGGGGCGTGCCTCGCGCGCCAGCGGTGGATGCCGCCGAGGAGAAGAAGCGAGGGGTAGGTGGAGGGAGGACGAAGGGGAGGAGCGAAATGGGGTTTTGGTGGGCGGGGTTAGGGTTTTGTGGAAGGGGAAGGAGAGGAAATTTGGAGGGCGAGAATGGTGGGCCGGGCTGTGGTGATTTAGCTTTCCCTTCTTTTCTTCACGGATTTCTTTCATTTACCTTGGGTATGTATTGGTGATTTTAATGAAGTTTTACATCGATCGGAACATGTTGGGGTGCAGGAAAGAAGTCATGCACAGATAGCAGGTTCCGTGAGACGGTAGATGTATGCGGACTTCATGATCTTGGTTATGAGGGCCGCAGCTGGACGTATGAGAAGAAAGAGACGGGAGGCTCATGTTGCCAAGTGCGACTCGACAGAGTGCTGGCTACGCCGGACTGGAGTTCTCAATTCCCGGCAGCGTCGGTTCACCATCTATCGGCGGCTGCCTCGGATCACATCCCCATTTTATTGCAATGGCAGCGCAAGAGGGCACAACGACGCCGGAAGCGGCGGTTTAAGTACAAGTTGATGTGGGAGTCTCACCAGGAGTTTGCGGACATGGTGAAAACGTCATGGCAAAGTAGTAACGCTACAATGTTGACAGAGCTGGAGCAAAAGTTGAATGAACTATCCAAAAAACTCACGGATTGGGAGAAACACACTTTTGGTCATGTCCAGAGGGAGCTCGGGAAGATGCAAAAAGAACTCGAGCTCATGAGGGATGATCCTAACCATGTGGGACCGTCTCACGCTGAGCTTAAGATTGTTGAGAAAATTGTTGAACTGCAGCATAGAGAGGAGGTTATGTGGAAGCAGAGATCAAGAATTCAATGGTTGATGGCTGGTGATAAAAATACTCGATTCTTTCACTTACGAGCCAGCAGACGCAGGAGGAAAAATAGAATTGCAAAGCTTAGAAACTGGATGGGCAGATCACAGAAAATGCGCAAGAGATGGCGAGCCTTACAACTCAGTTCTATAAGATGCTATATACATCAGAGGGTACGGTGGATATGGAATCTGTGTTGAGTACTGTACAGAGCAAAGTTACATCACAGATGAACGATGGCTTGCTAGCGCCATTCAGGGAGCAGGAGATCAAAGATGCGCTTTACCAGATGTTCCCGACAAAGGCCCCGGGCCCGGATGGATACCCTGCACACTTCTTCCAGCGCCATTGGGAGCTTGTGGGGGTGAAGTGACCTCGGTTGTGACGAGGATTTTGAGGGGAGAAGACGATGTGTCGAGCATTAACAATACCTTGATTGTCTTGATCCCAAAAGTGGCTGATCCGGAGGAGCTAGGCCAATTCCGGCCTATTAGTCTGTGTAATGTTATTTATAAGATTGCGTCGAAAGTCCTGGGCAAATCGACTCAAGGTGTTTCTTCCGGAGATTATTTCAGAGAAGCAATCAGCGTTTGTACCTGGGAGGTTAATTACAAATAATATTATTACAGCGTATGAATGCTTGCATTTTATGAAGAAGAAGCGTTCATGTGACCAGAGGTGTTGTGCACTCAAACTCGACATGAAAAAGGCTTATGACAGGCTGGAGTGGAATTACTTGCGCGCAATCATGTTGAAGTTGGGTTTTCACCGGATATGGGTTGACATGGTTATGAGACTAGTTTCGACTGTCGCATTCTCGGTGCTTTTTAATGGAGACTGCCTTGATAGTTTTGTGCCATCAAGAGGAATTCGTCAGGGTGATCCAATCTCCCCCGATTTGTTCGTGTTAGCAGCAGAGGGCCTTTCGTGCCTCTTAAAATCCAGAAATCAGTCATCAATTCTCAAGGGCATTAAGGTGGCTCCGTCGGCTCCGTCGATTAGCCATCTACTCTTTGCAGATGACAGCCTGCTGTTTTTCAAGGCGGATAGAGAATGTGTTTGGAGCTCAATGATGCTTTGCTTTTGTATTGTCGAGCTTCGGGGCAGCAGATCAATTTGGACAAGTCCTCAATTTTTTGCCAAGGGCTGTCGCCAGACAGTGAGAGATGAGATCAAAGAAGTCTTGGGAGTCCAGAATGAATCGTTGAATGAGAAATATCTTGTAATGCCATCGGATGTGGGCACATCGATGAACGGTGCATTTAAGTACCTGAAAGATCGTATAGGAAGAGGGTCCAAGGCTGGATAGAACTATGTTTGTGAGCTGGCGGCAAAGAGGTACTTATAAAGTCCGTTGCGCAGGCAATTCCGAAATACTCAATGTCATGTTTCAAGTTACCAAGAGGTTTGTGCCAACACATAACTAGTTTGCTAAGGAATTTTTGGTGGGGCAGCAGAGAAGGAAAAAGGAAAACCTGTTGGGTCGCATGGGATGATATGGTGAAGCCTAAGTTCTTTGGAGGTTTAGGCTTCAGGGACATCGAGCTATTTAACTTAGCTCTCTTGGCCAAGGAAGCATGGAGGATTGTAATGGATGGGAGCTCTTTGAGTGCGCGAGTGCTCAAGGCTGTCTACTACCCGACGGGGGAGTTTTTGGATGCGACCTTAGGCTCATCGCCGTCACGAATCTGGCGAGCGATCATTGACGGCAGGGAGGTGCTGGAACGTGGTATGATCCGTCGGATCGGCACCGGAGAAGGAACAAATATTTGGCATACAAACTGGCTGCCCAGAGATGGTCTACTTCGTCCAGTTCGGTCTACTAGTCCCAACGCCCCTCAACTGGTAAGCGAGCTGATCGATTCTACCACGGCAACGTGGGATGTTAATAAGCTGCATGAGTTCTTCACACCGGCAGACATTGCCGTGATCCTGAGTATACCGCTCTCCACTCATCGACAGAAGATTATTGGGCTTGGCATCACGATAGCGAAGGAATATTTACAGTTCGATCAGCATACAGGATGCTGGTCATCAACAAAGAGCATGCTACTGCTTATATGGAGAACGCTGCTGGCAGGTCGGATGTAAAATCCGAGGAGAAGGAATGGCTTGCACTATGGAAGCTGAATGTACCGTCTAAAATACGGGTGTTCCTTTGGCGGCTCGCTAAGCACTCACTACCATCAGGCGATGTGCTTCATCATAGGAACATGGCGACTCACAGTTCTTGTGGGGAAGTTCTTGTGGGATTTGTGGACGAGAAGACTCGTGGAGGCACTCGTTGTTGGACTGCAACCTAGCTAGATGCGTTTGGGCTCTAGAGAAGAAAGAGATAACCGAGCTTTTGTGTGAAATCAATGAACCAAGTGCTCGAGCATGGTTGACGGTGGCAAGGGAATTATTATCTGGTGATGAATTTATTAGAGTGGCTGTCACTCTTTGGACCAAGTGATCGTAAGTTAGACTGACTCCAACCCTGGGAGGGGAGCAACGTGGCAGCGGAAAGAGTGCCGCCTTCCATTGAAGCAGCGTTCAACGGTACATAGTTATTATTTATCAGACAATCCTCTGCCTAAAATGTTCGATCACCGGACGATCCTGTCAACAGTCTCCAGTTTCAGCTCAAACCTCGAACGAGATGATAGAACGGTTTTGCGAGAACGCACGCAACGGACAATACTGTATTCTCGGTGCTAAAGCACCAGACGATCCGTTGTCGCAACGGTCTACAGTGTTATTTTAACGTGCGCTATGGCCTACCGCTACTTAAAATCTGTTGGTATTTGTGGTGATGCAGCAGGGCTGGGGGCAGTGATCCTAGCCTTGAAGAACATCACTGGTGCCTATGGGATTCCGCTTCTCCAGATATAATAATCGAGATGATTCCAGAGAGGCGCTCTCAAGGGGCAGTGATCGGTCCAATCTAGGAGTATTCACGAGAGTTGCCCGGTTGCCCCAGGGAGTCTATGATGTGGATACTCACCGGACGATGTGTTGATATTCACCAGACGATGCGCCACTCACCGGATAGTGCGTTGATACTGACTGACCACCGAGCAACTCACCGGTCAAATTAATCCACGAGCTTTTCCACGCCCAATGCCGTGGATGCCTACTACTACGTCAACAAGGGCTTCGCGCACTCGAGGATCCGTTGTGTGGATTATTTAATCGACGGAATATACTGTGAAAGGCTGCGACTATCGTATTCTCACAGTGTGAAAGTAATGACTAGTCGTACTACCACGTATGTCATCATGGGCTATGCGTACTAGATGATCCATTGTTTTGATTATTTAATCGACGGAATATACTATGAAGGCTGCTTTCTACCATGTTCCACCACTTGATCTGC